>CATNEM010000182.1:1057500-1477500 GCA_950096795.1 Macrostomum cliftonense
CGACCATCCTTCGCCTTCAGCTTCGAAGAAGAATCACTTTGCGCTGAATCAGCACTCGTGCAAAGATTTAGTATATGAATCTATCAGCCACCGAGTCTATCTAAATGCTGGCAAAACTTCTGTAAGGTTGTTAGCATACAGCCCAGCTTACCAACAGACACACACGGGGCCTCTTCATTTCGTCGATTCTGGTCCTAGAACCAGAGCCATTTTGCAAAGTATAACTTTTCAGCGGCGAATAGGCTGCGATTAAGGATTCGGTCTATTTGTCTTCAAAAATTAAAATTTACTTATATTTTCCGTAAATTCTTACAATATTTAGGATTTAGCAGAATGAAAAAAATAGTTAATTTTTTGTTAAACTGCGATATTTCTTGAAAAATTCTGGCTCTGGAATCGCTTCGTGAAGAGGCTCACTATGATAAGTTCAATGAGGGTTCAGGTGGACTCCAGCACAGCTGTTAGTAAACGGCTCAGCTTGTCAGCAGACAGACACACTATAATAACTTCAATGAGGGTTTAGGTGGACCCAACACAGTTGTTAGTATACGGCTCAGCTTTCCAACAGACACACACTATGATAAGTTCGAAGAGGGTTTAGGTGGACCCCAGCACAGTTGTTCGATCCTATTCCATGCTGCTTCTGTCTAAATGATCGGTATTATTGCTAAATGGGTAAAGTTAAAGAAACTACTATTATGCAACGCGAAGTAGGTTTCCTGTCGAAATCTTGAAATCAATGCGGTATCAATGTCAGAACTATTGATGATATTTTATGAGCCCATAAATCATGATTCATGAGTTCATTGCAACCAATTTTTTACAAGATTTTTTTCTACACGCGTCGTCATGTTACTTATGCCAGACGACTCTTCGACTCATGGTGGCGACCATCCTTCGCCTTCAGCTTCAATGAAGAATCAATTTGCGCCGAATCAGCGCTCGAGCGAAGATGGCTCGGTGATGGATGAATGTATCTACTTTTGTAAGGGAGTTAGTACAATGACGAGCTTGTCAGCAGACACACACTACGATAAGTTCGAAGAGGGTTTAGGTGGACCCCAGCACAGCTGTTAGTATACGGCCCAGCTTTTAGGCAGACAGACACACACTATGATAAGTTCGATGAGGGTTTAGGTGGACCCCAGCACAGCTGTTAGTATACGGCCCAGCTTTTAGGCAGACACACACACTATGATAAGTTCGATGAGGGTTTAGGTGGACCCAACACAGTTGTTAGTATACGGTTCAGCTTGTCAGCAGACAAACACAATCATAGAACTCACACGATGAGGGTTGGCCGGTCTAATTTATAATTTATTCGTACATTTAACTGCTCTCTCAACTTCGTACTTTTGACGCTCGTAAAACGGATGCTGCACTTCCTTAAAACATTGTTGTTTTCGCTCGAGTGTCGATGTATTGAATGCAACAAGCAGGCAAGAGTGTTTCAGGTTTTAGATACGATGGGGTTTTCCGTCTTTTTTGGTTTTATATTGTTGCTTTACTTGGACCTAGGCTTTTAACACACCTGTTTATCTCACTGGCCAATAGGATAGGTGTGTGGGTTCAGGCATGGAGGGAGGGGAGGCGCAACTTCCCCCCCTAAATCGCCAATATCAACATCGCCAATAGCATGTACACATTACGCGGCTCTATGTACGAGCTAAATGGTATATCTGACCCCAGCATGGCTAGCCCATTAGCCATACGGACCAATAGCTAAACAGTGGGGCTCAGTGGGCTTTGCACTACGAGACAGACTTGCAGGGAGCCATGGAGCTAATCTAGTTGACTTTGCCCGAGTCTACTTGTCCGTAAATGTCACTTAGTGGCCTTGGCGTTCAGTTTTAAAGAATGAATTTAAAAATGTTTAAAGTAAGTGCATCAATTAATACTAACAAAGCACTTGAAATCTACTTTAGCTTGCGTGCTCTCGCGTTTAAATTTAAGTTTTCATGTAATTTTACCGTTGCACGTCACTTATTTACATTTTCAACGCTTTGTGTTGAAAAGAAACAGAGTTGCTAAACAAAAAAATTGTCTGTGAAACAGACAGATTTTCTGTGAAACAGACAGTTTGTCTGTTATACACACACTTTTATTTTTTGTTTTTTGTCTGTTTTCGGGTTACGTGGACCTTTGCAATGTGGTTTACATGGACCGAGTAAAAGGTCTACCTAAACTAAAATTCAAACCATTTTTTTCTGATACTACTTCCAGCCGTAAAATCGCACACACAGTTTCACAGCATACAAGACTCCAATCAGATTCCATGTAAACCCCCATTAAACTTGCCAGAAAGAAATTGTGAGGTGTTCCACGTAAGGGGTCCACCTAAACCGACAGGTCCACGTAAGGACGCTTTCAAACGGACAAAAGGTCCAAGTAAACGCACAGACACTAACACAGACAGACAAACAGACAGACAGACAGACAGACAGACAGATATACAGACAGAGAGACAGACAGAAAGACAGACAGACACACACACAGACAGACAGACACACACACAGACAGACAGAGGCAGATCGACGGACAGACTGTATTATAATATGCAATCTGCTTGCCACAGCCTGGCGTTATACAGGTGCTTGCGGCTACAAAGCGTCAGCATAGGCGATGCCAATTAAAATTTCGGTCAGGACATATATTACCAAATATGGTCACTCAACTCTGATTTAAATCTGATTGCAAGCAAGAAATATTTCACAGAAAATCAAATTAAATAACACAACCAAATTAACCAAATACTACGCTCGTAAAAATGCCAAACCAAACAAAGTTTATGATGAAGCAGAAAGGCGGCTCAACCTACTTACAGTTCATGTGGGTGGCTTTCAAATGTATGTTGTTAAGACAGGGGGCAACTGACCGGACCGGAAATTGAGCCTGCATTCAGGCAAGGATGTTGCTGAAAAATACTTGCCGAATTTAAGAAATTTCTACTCTAAGGAAATCGGGAAATAAATTAATGCCAGCTGTTATGGTCATCAATCAGAAATTGAGTTTGGGCGGGCTATGCAGAATATTGTCATAATGAGGTCACACCACTCGGGGTTCAAGGTACACAAAATAAAATCTAGTATAAATTTCTCGAAAATGTTTCTCATCTAGCAACCAAATTTTAAAGGCCGAAAATTCTAACCGATTTCTAAGCTTCAAGTTTAAGGTAAGTTGCGCTCTCGTTAATAATTCTTCTAGAACTGTTTGGATTTTGCTTCTTAAGGAAACGTAAATACCCTCAACCGACTCATTTCAGCATAATCTACTATGGCCGGAATCCAAATTTCTGGTGGAATTAGCGAAGCTAGGAAGCCTACAGATGAGGATGTTGCTCTTCTAATTACCGCTCGAACGATCGTTGAGAGCCGATTGAGTCGATCTTTTGACCTGTTCGAACCCGTTCTCGTTGCCAGCCAGGTGGTCGCTGGCACGAATTTTTTTGTCAAAGTGCGCATCGCCGACTCGGAATTCGTCCATCTGCGCGTCTTCCGTCCGCTTCCAACAGAAGGAGATGCCAAAGAGCCGGAGCTGGAAGTTACCGGACTGCAGACGGAGCCCATCACTCAATTTTAACGTCCAGGTTTTAATGAAAAATGACTGCTAAAGTGATTAAACAGTAAACACACTACTTAAAGTACCCAAGACTAAAGAGTCAATATCGAGTTTTTTAATAAAGGAGATTAATTAATATTTGTGACTGGGAATGTGTGATAAGAAGATTTTTCGACTTTGTAACAGTAATTATAATAAAAAGATCAATAGTAAATTTTAACGGTGCGAGTATAATATAATATTCAAATGTTCTTGCTTTCAATTCGTTATCTGAAGCATTATGCTTTTAATCGAAATACAGTCCAGTGTCTTGCGTGGCATTATGTAAAAAAGTTTTGTAACTGTGGATTATTTTTATGGGCGAATGAAGAACTCGTCAATCTTTAACTATTATGCTACACGTTCTATCCTTTATTTAGATGCAACTGACAACTGCTATGGAAGAATAATTTAGTGGCAAATTTTTTGCAACTGTAACCTTTCTAAAAATTTTAGGCTGCAGATCGTAAATCCACCAGATGCATTCCTCTCTCTCGTTTAGGGCTTTCTTTGGACATTTTTATTTGGACTTTTTCATTTCAAGCTCTGGTTCAGGATTCATCCGTCCACATGTATCTTTATGATCTTGTGTTTTTTTAAAATTATGTTTGAAGTGCAGTAAAACGAAAATTATACAATTGTTGAATCAAGCGTAATTTAGGGGTACATTATTTTTAACTTATCGACTATCGATCTAGAGATCTACTATTGAAATTTAAATCAGGAGTATCGAAAGTATTTTCCCTTGCCTTCATCACCAATCATCACATGACGTAATCGCGTCGTGATTGTTGTGCACTACGATCGTATGGTATGTTCATGACTAACCCATGCCTATTATACGATCTGTACTCAATGACTCCTTTAGACAGTCATAACAGTCAGTGCAGTATCGACTTCAAGTCTTTTAAGTCTAAGGCTTGAGCACCAAGTACCAACATGATTACAATTAATTGCGGTGAGATGTCGCTAGTATCAATGAGTTTGACATTAGCTAGCTATAAGTAGATAAGGCCTTGACTGATGAAAGCTGGAGAAAATAGCCCTGGATATGGCCTAGCCCAGGCCTAACCCGCCTAATTGTTGATTTTTCAGATATTTTTGACATGATATCAAACTTATTTCAGTAGCATATTTTTTGTTTTTTATAATTTGGTCATGTTTTACTTTTATTACAAAAAATTATTCAGCCTAACTTTACTTAAAAAGGAATATATGTGAAATTTATTCTTGAAATTTAAATAGGAGGCCTAACCTGGGCTCTAGAGCTAAGATTTAAAATTTCTATAAACCTAGATTTGCATAATTAAAAAATTAAAAGCTTTGTTAGGTAATGTACAAAAATGAAATATAAGCTTCCCATTGTTGAATACTTCATAGGGACATAGACATAGCTAATATAGTCTTACAATTATATTTTGGTTCTATCCTTCCTTGTTCTATTTATATTGTCATATAAAAGTAAAAAAAATCTTAATTAATATTATTTAAGATATCCTTGAATACACTTATCAAGATACAATGGTTTTGAATCTGTTTTGCACTTTAGTCTATATCATTTTTTAAGGCTTGGATGTCAGATTTGAGTCTTATAATTTTAAATAGTCTTTCTATGTTTTTTAATTCTAATGTTTTGTGACAACTTTATTAAAAGTGACTGTTTTGAATCACCCCTTAGATAAAGGGAAGTTGGCGAAGTGACTAAAGTTTTAGATAGTCCCAGTGGCTAGTTGACAAAGTGACCAATTTTAGAATTGGTTGATGAAATATCAAGAACTGACAAAATGGCAGTTGATGAAGGACCAGGATCCTTCTATTTTAGGGACATGGTAGCTACCATGTCTATAAGTATAATATTAGCTAACATTAGAAATATGGTTGCTATGCCTATAAGCTTTATATTATAGACATGTTGGCCATATCTATAAGTGTAGTCCTAGTTAACATTAGAGATAAAGCCACTATACCAATAAGCTTTGCATTATAGCTAGACATAGTTGCTATGTCTTTTCTTAGTGTGGCATTATTTTTAACTATATATGCATACTTTAATACAACCTTGGGAATAACCTAGCAATTTTTAACAGCTGCATATATAAATAAGTTGCTATTAAGATTGTATTCAGTTATTAATTTATACTTATAGCTAGGCCTATTTTATCCCATAGCAACTTCCCATATATTTAACTATTAGTATTACTAGATGTAGCTAAGTAATTCTTAAGACTTAAGGGTAAATCTTATGAATTGCATTATAATCTAAATATAGCTAAATAAATATTAAAATAAAATTTCAAATGTATAGTGCATAGGCTAGTTACCACAGTCCAATTGTATAAGCCAAATGGTCCTTGGTACTAGTCCCCAGTCCCTGACTCCAGTTAATATTTGAGGGATATCTCAAAAGCTCCTAGAATTTCTATCATAGCTCTTTAATGCAGCAATGAAATCTTGTTTCCATGGTGTCAAATGAAAGAAAAGTTTCTCACAGAGAAGTAACAATAACATTTAAATCTTTTGTAATTCATGTATTGCACCAAAAATATCCACAAAGGTCAGTGGTAATGTTACAAAACCTTGCATGCAGATACAAATGAGAAAATTCCTTTATTGGAAATTTCTATTTTGAACTTGTGCTACTGATATGCTAGATGGGATATGGCACTACACTGTAAACTGTGGAGGTCCAAAAAAAGGTCCATAAAGGGTCCATATGTATGGTCCACAGAGTCACTATACAGACCTCAAATGGTCCAAATGTAACTAGGGTCCATATATTAAGGTCCCAAAGAGGGTCCGTGGAGGGTCCATATGTTTTGATTTTAGGGGTACGTATGAACGTCTGCAGCGTCACTATATATGGACCTTTGGCTGAGAAAGGTCTGGATATAGTTATGGAGTACAAATGTAAAAAAATAGTTTTTTTTCTATGAAGCTGATGACGTAGCATGATAAGGTTTGCATGCAGGTAATAAAATGAGCAAGAAAAAATGTTTCATTTTCTAATTTAACTGACATTCAAACTTCAGTCAACATGGAGTACATGCACAAAAAGTAAGTTTTTTTGACACATTACACTATATGCATATGTTTGTAAACTTTATTTGGCCAAAAAATAAATAAGTTATTGTAAGGACAACCAAAGTTTAATTGTAAGTTGTGCAGTATAATGTATTTTAAGATACAAAAGTAGCAAACTGGTAAACAAATAATTTGAACAAAAACTTACAAAGTATAAAAACATACAACCTTGTGAAATTAAAAAGTAATGAAGCAATGCTGCAATAAACAATGTAAAATAATGCCGTGCCACTTTTTCCTATAATAATTATGACCAAAAAGAGTCCCCTGACTTAGTTTGCATGATGGCCCAGGAAACAAGAACAGGGTCAGGGATGAAAATCCAGGGTTGCCATACAAAGAGACAACTCTGCGCTGTATGCATGCACTGTAGATTGTGTTCGTCTATGGAATTACACAAAATAATGAATGCAATTTATAATGAAATATATAGACAATGAGCTATTAGTAGTTAAAAGCGGTTGCTGATTCCAAAAACAATAAGGAAAGTCCTTGACCAGCTACTAATAAGGCAAAGAATGAGATAGAGAATGTAGCAAAATGATGTAGAGTCTGTCAAGGAAACTTCCAAACCAGAAGAAAGAACCTGAGCATGTATGAGAAGAGCCTGAGAGTATTTTAGAGTAAAAGGCATTTATTGACACTGCTAATGTGGTTAGGCAATGCTAGAAAATCTGGGGACAATTATTGTAACATACAATTTCCTACTCCATTGCACTATATTGCACACCTACACTACAGTTAACTCGACATTGGCTGGCAAAGTTTTGCACCAAGAATTATTTCCGTCAGAATAAAAAGTAGCACAAACGTTAAGCAAGGTCAGTACTCTGTAGTAGGTCATATAACTAGCACAAGGCGCCAACAATAGTTTTGGCCTGCTGCCGGGTGACAGCCTGGCACCAGTGAAGCTTCGCCATCACCTTGAACACTTCTAAAAAAACCTCGATGCAGGGCAGATGCTGCAGGTTGAATGAGACAAAGCTTAGGACAAATGAAATAATTGTGTCCTCCATGCTGTCAAAATGAAGCATTGCTCTGTTTATCAAAACGCCACACCAGACATTATCAGTGCACAGAACGTGTATGGGCAGATTCATAGAAAAAAGTTTCTGAGGATCACAACCTGTGCGGCCAAGAAGGAGGCACACAGCCACCATCAACTTCTTGTTGTGGCAGTCGACATTAGTGACGTAAGGCTGGCAATGCTTATAGCGCTTCATAGTTTCGTGCTTTTCATATACATGGAGAAGCGCTGAGCAAATATTACTTTTATTGTCATTAGGCAAATCTGGCAAGATATAGTCGGCCATCTTTTGCTATTGTAGAGTTCAATCATCAGAAATGACTCCTGTACGATGACAGGAGCCAGTGATAATGGCCTGTACAATTCAAGCTGGAGCTGAACCGTAAGCTCCTGACACTGCAGAGCTCACTCGAGAAACAGGTTATTCATAGCCTCGAGGACGTCTTCTATTGGCATTAGGTGGAAGTTGTCGTTCAAACTAGTATGAGTCTGTTCATGTTGATTGCTGACTTCTTCAAGTTTGCCTAAATAGACACTTCAGGCGGCAGTGCAGCTGCTTGAGGCTTGACTGATCGCATCAGCATCAGCACATGCCCACTTTGCCACATACATGCGCAACCTCCTGAATCTTACCTGGCCAGTGCGACCTTGTTTAATGTAAGTGCAACATTGTTTGTCAGTGGAAAAATTTGCGACTTAGGCAAAAATTTGGAAGGACCAAAAAAAAGGTCCCACAAACCATTTTTGTCTGAATCTTCCCAATTCTTCTCCATTTTGCGACATACATCAGCAATTTTGCGATGTCCCTTGCTTGGCAGGCCTGTCACCCGGCCGATTTGGCCGGGTTGGCTGGGTGTTGCGCATGTATGCTTCGCCACAGGCTCATCCGTGTCGGAACTTTTATTCAGATTGCTCACTTCTTGTTCATCAGCCGCAGGCAAATTTTCTTTCTCGGCAGCAACTCCAGCATTTGCAGCAAAGTCTTTTTTCCGCTTTCGGCCATACTTCTGCCAAATGTCCCGAACAAGTGGACTGCTGCAGTCAGTGACAATTTTGGAGTGGAACTCCTTGAGTCTGCGAGTCAGCTGGCTGTTCCAGAACTCGCAGCCACTCTCGGAACCATCCTTCAGGCCAGGGTATGCAGCGATGATAGCTTTTGTCACATCACTAATCTGTGACCTTGTTAAGTAGGGATCGTCTTCTGTTTTGTAGCTTGAAAAAATATTGTTCATAATAAACTTCATAAACTTATTAACAAAGTTGCCATTCAGCTTGTAGTCTGCACCTTTACCAGGATTACTCTGCAATGTCTGCAGAGCAGCCTTCAAATCCGGCATTGCAGGCAAGCTGTATTAGACTGTTGGCCATGGTTTTGTGGTATTAGATCTTTTTGGAGTTACTGATTGATCAACAGAACCTCCACTAAACCCGGCCACAGGCGAAGCCTCGACTTCTGCAGAAGCTTGTCTTGCAGGTGTTGGTATTAGTTGGACTGATTTGCCAGGATGGAGGAAAATAAGTTCAATGTCTTTGGCCGCTAAATCAGGCAGCAGCTTGTCCTCATTGACATCAAAGCCATCAATCGTCTGGATATGAATGGAGTTTTGCTGCTCATTGTTGATGCCCAGCTTTGCACAGCCTCGTGACAGAAGATTGGTGATGGACGAAGCTTTCACAAGCTTCCTGTCCAATTTCTTAGAATAGGTGATCCGCAGCTAAAAGGAAAAAAGGAGGACACCTCAGGAGTCTGAATAAATAAACATCCTAAGAATTAGATTGTTAGCAACTGTAGCCACATAGTCATAGCTTTTAAACCACAAAAAATCCAGTTTTAATAACCAACAAAACCAGTTTAAATCACAAAGATTAAAAAACAGTTCAATACATTTGATATGGTGGTGTCATTGTTTCATAAGACAATCTACTTTTTTTCTTTATCCAATGACTATAAATTTAAAATGGGCTTTAGCTATTGGCAAGCTAGTTTGTCAGAACTCCTGGTAAGACAATTTTTTCCAATCCATGAAAAGAACAAGACAAGCAAATTTGCACTTTTATGGCATAGAATGTGCAAGCAACCAGTACAGCCACCTTTACATGATACCATATCAAACAACCATAAAATGGAAGTTATCATAAACCCTTAAAAAAGGAGATACCATAATAAAGACAACTGCCTTAAATTGTGGAGTAAGAAACTCAACACAGATTTAATATTGTAGTAATCTTTAATTTTTTTGAAAGATTCTAACACTTAAAAGTAATAGCCTTAAAAACAATCTAAATCAGTGTTTTGCATTGACTTTCCCTTTTAATCAATAATATTTGTTATTAAAGAAACATAAAGGTTACCATTTGTTGTAGGGCTTTTTTAATCTATTAAACTGTAATTTATTTCCTAGAAAAACTTACTTATTCACTCATTTGTCTGGTAGCATTTACTGGGCCAAGCGGTAAACCCAGTCCGAAATTATAGGGTGTTCCCCGGATTAGAGGGTCGCAGCCTATAAATTCCTACGCCTAATACTCCTAGCCCTACCTTCATAATTCCCTATATCTCGCCCTATGATGGTTTATCTTGCCTTCTCAGCGGTATATCTCACCCTCAGGTGGTTTCTCTGCTTTTGCAGGTTTTATCTCACCGTCTGGGCGGTTTCTCTGCCTTTGGCAGGTATTTTCCCCCCTTTTCTTGCCATCTGGGCAGTTTCTCTGCCTTTTGGCAGGTATTCCCCAATACTCGCTTTTAGAAGCAGATTTTCTCTGCCTAAGCAGGTAAGTAACTAAGACTTAAGACTCAGATATTTCTGGTTAAAAACTCACAAAGTTATTAATGTGGATCGCTGAGGTGGAGCCAGTTGCCTTTTCGCAGCCTCTGCTCGCATCTATTTATACTGGTTGCTTAACTTTTGTTAGAATCACACAAAAAATTTTTATTAAAACAGTAAAACAAAGATTGCATATTTTTACACATTTTTACACAAATTTCCGTAAATTCAAATTCACATTTTCCTAGAAAATAGAACTTGATAAAAAGGCCTTCTATACATTGATTAAAATCAATGGAATTGGTTTCTGTAGAAAATGTTCTCCCGGCTTAATAAAATGAGTTACATCATTTTTTACTAAACAATTATAAGCATTCAGATGGCAAATAAAATTTGAATCAACTTTTTTGCAAACTAAAATCCATTTATTTTGAATTTGCAATATGTTATTAATAAGCAAAAAAATTACCAAGCCATTAGTTAATATAGGAATTACATATCTAAAATTATTTTTTGGTTTTTTATAATGAAAACCACAGTATTTTAAAGCTACCGTAGATAGGCAAAAGTTTTCTAAGTTACAATGTTTGATTTCTAATTTTCTGCACAATTCTAATTGCTCAGAGTGTAGAAGAATAGACTTAATTAAAATGGTTTCATATTTAGTATATATGAATTCTGTAGGAATATAATGTGTAATTATTAAAGCTTTTTGAATTTGAAATGTTTTTGCACATGTAAAAGCAACATTTTTGTGGTTTCTAGATTTTCTACTAATATCTTTAATAATTTGATAAGCAGCTTCTCCTCTCATAGTCCATAGGTATTGTAAGCCATTATAAAAATTAAACAAAGGATAATGGCATAGATAATGAATTTTACATTTGTATTTAGGTGTATTATTGGTAAACTTAAAAATAAGTTCAATTTGATTAGCTATTAAATGTTTAAAGTAGTCTTCATTAATATTTTCATTAACATTTGAAAATAATATATCAAGAAATAATCAATGATACATAAATAACTGCCATATTTCATTATTAATGTCAAATAAATTGCCAAAAATCAGACCAAAATATTGAGCAAATTTTAACATTTGACTAGCTGTACAAGGTAAATGAAAGTTCTGAACATTATATTTTGAAATTTGTGGAAAAGATATATTAGGGATTTTTGAAATTTGTTCATTTATATATTCTATACTTAAAGATAATACTTTCATTATATAGTCTAAAAGTATACAAATTACAATATGGGATACCCCTTCTAAAACATTGTGCATTATATATGGTGGAAAGAAATATGGTAAAGATATATATAAAACTTTTTTAAAAAATTCAAGGATAGTTAAAGCCATTACTTAAATTTTTTGATGAATCAGTTATAGATAAATCATTTCGAAGATCAAAATTAAACAAAATACTTAGATTATCTATGTTTATATTAGAAATTTCAGAAAATTTACTTGAACAAAATCAACATATATGGCCACTAGAAAAACATTTATTTAAACCTAATAAACTATGCATAGACAAATTATCCCGTCATAAAACATGCCATTACAGGAATTTTAACTGAATTATTAACTATTAGCTCATTATAATAGAGATGATTTAATTCATCAAGTAAAGGAGTTAAACATAACTCTAAACCTAATTTTTTATTTTAGATTGAGTACAAATAAAGCACAAAAAATTTAAATTTAGAGAAGAATTTATATGATCAGGAAAGTTTAAAATAGTAAAGTATATTATTAATAACTTATATTTTGTCTTAGCAGATTCAATAGGGTTACAAACTTCAAGTTCATCACAGTAAAATTTGAGATAGATTCAATTTTCCATGTATGGATAAATATATTGAAAAAAATATTTTGATCTAAAAAAGGATTTGTTAAATTGCATGATGGCATCAATAAATATTTCAATAAATGCTCATTTTTTGCAATTGACAACAGCATTTCTTGAATTGAAATATATTGTGCATCATTAGTATTAATAGGTTCAACAAAATTATAATCATTGATAAGGATTTCTAACACTTTTTTATCATTTAATAAAGTATCTAAAGATATATCAATCATTTCTTCAATATTGAGAATTTGTAATGATTTGTCATTTAGTAAATGTTGTAGGGCTCCTTCTCTGCTGCTATATCTCTTTAGCATTCTTCTCTAAAATACTTCCCCTATAATATTACTTTATATCGACTATACTACTGACATATATCTGGTAGTGTTTCACACAGTGCCGAGCAGCAAGCACTGATCTCCAGCCGGAAAGGCGTACCGTGGATCAGAGGGTCACGGCCTTTCACTCTAGCTTCACTCTACTATCACTCGTCTTTTCACTCCTACTTTATGCACCTAATGTGCAAGATCTGAGTATCAATCGGAGTATCAATCTGAGTATCAATCTGAGAATCAATCTGAGAACAAATTTGCAAATGCTTCCAACACTCTTACTCCTCGAGCCTCTGCTCAAATAACTAAGGCTTTTACTTGCCAAAACACTAGATAGGTTTTGCTTGTAAAGCTCTTTTATTATAAAGGGCTGAAACCTTATGCCTTTCTTGGCTCACAAATCGCTTGTATTTATAGTAATTTTAAGTTTTTGTTTTAATTGATACAATATACTAATATTATTTATCGCATTTAAACAAAGTTATTTACAATAATATGGTTTTATTAGATGCATTCAAACAAAGTATTACCGTAATAATATGATATTATTGGCACAGATTACGAGCGTATAACAAATTTTCGCGCAGATTTAAATGTTACATTGACTATTACATAAAGATGTATAATTTTCTTTAAGAAAAGATTTAAAGTATAAGTAATAGTCTCTTGCAAAATTACAAACTATCTCTTTAACTAAATTACTAAGTTGTAAAGATTTACTTGTTGCAATAATATAAAAGTCCTTAGATTTTAAATAGAAATAGACAAAGTTTTTTTGCCAAATCAATCCTGATTTTCTCTCTAAATTGCTCACTAGTAAGATTTAAATTATTTAAGGTTAAGCTATAGTTTTCTTGCTGTGTAGTAGACATTGTATCACTATCCTCTCTAGATTCAACTTGCTCTGCTTCAGCTTCATCATATTTACCAATTAAATTAGATTTAGATTCGAAAGTTACATTACGGTCTAGTCTCCTAACATAGGCACTTAAAGATTCGATTGAGGAACAACTATAAAAACAATCAACTACTGGGCATACAAATGATTTGACTCCAAATTAGTGGTGGCATCTTAGATGGCTAATAATTTGAAAGATACACTTGTTATTAAAAGAACAAAACTGACATACTAACATATGCCACAGTTAAGTATTTAACTCATACCAAAAATAATGTGACAGTGTAGTAATTGTAGCAATGTAGCAATGCTGTATTAGCAGTTATAGCAGGAAAGCATCTAATAGTTGATTACATTGTCCTAAGGTAGAGGCTAAACAAGACAAAAAGTTTAGCACAGAATGCTCAAGTAGAAGATTAATTGATCAAGCAAATCGAAGTTACTGTAAACAAACAAATTTAAATGCCTTAGTACAGCTTTTGGAGCAGTACTCGGAGTAATTACTCCAAATAAAAAAGTAATTTTGTTTTTCAAATTATAAAATTATGCAATTGGTTACTCCAGAAACTAATGCCCGTAATGGCCTTTCATAGCATATATTTCACGTCAAAAATTGAAGAATCAGTTTGTGAGGTATTAACATATTTTCATATGTTGTTTTATTCTGAATACTATAGTTTACTTTCATTTTAAGGATATTTTATTTGGAAACATAAACTGTCGGCCTTTGCAACACTTTCCACACATTCTACAATCGGACTTTTACTACTAAAAGGTCCGTCCGTGACATACGTACCTTCCACGGACCTGCACGATTTACAGTGTAGATTCATAAATGTTAAAAATGATAGCATGAATACTATGGTCTCACATCATAATACTCGTAAATAAGCCTTTAAATGAATACTAATGCCAAAGTTATCTATGGCACACCTGTGCAGATTAATAAACTTGATTATTTATAACTGGCACTGAATTTAAAATGTAAAATTTTCAAAACAGAAAAAGGTCTTTTCGTGAGTAAGCAATACCCTTATACCCTACTACCTAGTTTGAGTAAGGGAATGAAAATACAGTTAGATTGCCTCCTTTTTCTCACTTGCTAATGACCTTCATCAAAAGAAACTACCACTAAGCCCCTGTCAACATTCAAATTCAGTTTCAGCCTGACAATGACGCACTCGGCGGCGTCAAATACAAGAGCGACGCCGAACTATTGTCAGTGGCTTTGCCAACAGTCAATCAACTGTCAGTGCAGGGCCTGCAGCAACTGTTCGACGCTTGCGCCGCGCGTCTAAGTCGCCTGCTCGATCCGCTATGCGGAACCCGCCTGCCTAGGGAACTGCAGGACCGAGTGTTGGGCCTGTTGAGTCCCGTTGACTTAGCCAACTGCCGGCTGGTTTGCAGTCGATGGCGTCGTCGCATTGATCACGACAACGGCCTCTGGCTGCGTCTTGGCCGACGTCTAGGGCTGCGGGATGATGGAAATCATGCTAATCATCATTTTGATAAGGATAATCATTGTCTTGATGATGATAGTCATCACCTTGAGAGTGATAATCATCATTTTGATAAGGATAATCATCGCTTTGATGACGATAATCATCGCCTTGATGATGATAATCATCGTCGTCAAGGTAATAGTCATCAACTTGATAATGATAATCATCATGAATCAAATAATCATCGAATTGAGGAAGAAAATCAAATCGACGGATTTGATCGCGATAAATTTGATAGCAATGATTATAATTGGGACGAGTCCGACCGCGACGATGTCGGCGATTCTGCTAGACGACGAGTTCGCCGACTACTCGGCGAAAGCTATTTGGCCTGCTCTGAGGTGGCTTTCGGTCCGGATCTTGGCGCGCCTGTCAGCGACGGTGAAGTCGCCTCTGGTTCGACAGTTCACGATCAGGAGCGGGCCTTGGTTGGTTTGGTAAGTTTAATAAAATTGTATCTTTAAAGTCAGAAATTACGCACAGAACGTTACTACTAGTAGACATGTGTGGACGCGAGTTAAAATAACGAATTTTTTCATCTCGGCAAATAAATAAATCTATATTTGGTACGCGTGGGGGCCAATATTTATCGCGAATTATTTCCTGTCTTGATAAATTAGTTTTACTTAGCTAGCCACACGTGTCGCTTTACATCCATAGTCGCATAGATATTCTTATCTGTTCGCAGAGATTTTAGCTAGTTTGTATATTTACATAACGTTTTGTATCGTTTAGGTTTGGATTTAACGTCTTAGGCTATTTATGAGTCAGCTTTGCTTTAATAACTTTGCGTGTTTGCATTTAATATTGACAACATCAGGATAATGGGCAATATAATCAGCTTGTTGAATGAGTGAACAATTTTTTTGCAGTACTAGAAAGCAAGTTTCATAGTCGATGTCAAAAATGCATTTGAATGTCGATGTCAAAGTGTGGCTGAATGTCGATGTCAAAGTGTGGCTGAATGTCGATGTCAAAGTGTGGCCGAATGTCGATGTCAAAGTGTGGCTGAATGTCGATGTCAAAGTGTGGCTGAATGTCGATGTCAAAGTGTCGCTGAATGTCGATGTCAAAGTATGGCTGAATGTCGATGTCAAAGTGTCGCTGAATGTCGATGTCAAAGTGTCGCTGAATGTCGATGTCAAAGTATGGCTGAATGTCGATATCAAAGTGTTGCTTAATGTCGATGTCAAAGTATGGCTGAATGTCGATGTCAAAGTGTTGCTTAATGTCGATGTCAAAGTGTCGCTGAATGCCGATATTAAAGTGGGGCCGAATGTCGATGTCAAAGTGGGGCCGAATGTCGATGTCAATGTGTTGTTCAATGTCGATGTCAAAGTGTCGCTGAATTTCGATGTCAAAGTGGGGCCGAATGTCGATGTCAGTGTGGCTGAATATCGATATCAAAGTATAGCTGAACGTCGACATCAGTTCGACGTCAAGATTTAAAATCACGTTCCTTACACACTTACTGCGCAATTTTCTTTCACCAGACGGCCCACTCGGCGTTCTCCAACACCGACGCCGAGCTGCTGCTGGACTATTTCGAGCCGGAAACGCAGCGCGTCCGGTTCAGACGGTTGCACGTGCGCGGCTTCGCACCGGCCGGCCGCGCCAACGCCAACGCCCGGGCCAACGGCTACTGCCCGGACTCCAAGCTCGCCGTTTTAGTTGCCGGGCCCGCCGGCGGCGGCCTGCATGCCGTCGTGTCTTTGGCCGACGCCGCGACCACTCTGACGTCGGTTGTTGACGCGGCGCCTTTGGCGTTTATTAGGATGACGGACGGCGAGCGGGTGTCGGCTACTGCGGCGCACGTGTGCGGGGAGTGCGGCTGCGTTCAGGTTCGACTCGGTTTTGAAGTTGCCGTTTCATTGGCTGAGGGGCACAGGTGTAACTGGTTATGGCACAGGTGTAGCTAGTCATGGCACAGGTGTAGCTGGGTATGGCACAGGTGTAGCTGGGTATGGCACAGGTGTAACTGGTTATGGCACAGGTGTAGCTAGTCATGGCACAGGTGTAGCTGGGTATGGCACAGGTGTAGATGGGTATGGCACAGGTGTAGCTGAGTGTGGCACAGGTGTAGATGGGTATGGCACAGGTGTAGCTGAGTGTGGCACAGGTGTAGATGGGTATGGCACAGGTGTAGCTGGGTATGGCACAGGTGTAGCTGGATGTGGCACAGGTGTAGCTGGATGTGGCACAGGTGTAGCTGGATGTGGCACAGGTGTAGCTTGGTATGGCACAGGTGTAGCTGAGTGTGGCACAGGTGTAGATGGGTATGGCACAGGTGTAGCTGGGTATGGCACAGGTGTAGATGGGTATGGCACAGGTGTAGATGGGTATGGCACAGGTGTAGCTGGGTATGGCACAGGTGTAGCTGAGTGTGGCACAGGTGTAGATGGGTATGGCACAGGTGTAGCTGGGTATGGCACAGGTGTAGATGGGTATGGCACAGGTGTAGCTGGATGTGGCACAGGTGTAGCTGGATGTGGCACAGGTGTAGCTGAGTGTGGCACAGGTGTAGATGGGTATGGCACAGGTGTAGATGGGTATGGCACAGGTGTAGATGGGTATGGCACAGGTGTAGCTGAGTGTGGCACAGGTGTAGCTGGATGTGGCACAGGTGTAGCTTGGTATGGCACAGGTGTAGCTGGGGTGGCACAGGTGTAGCTGGGGTGGCACAGGTGTAACTGGTTATGGCACAGGTGTAGCTGGGTATGGCACAGGTGTAACTGGTTATGGCACAGGTGTAGCTAGTCATGGCACAGGTGTAGCTGGGTATGGCACAGGTGTAGATGGGTATGGCACAGGTGTAGCTGAGTGTGGCACAGGTGTAGATGGGTATGGCACAGGTGTAGCTGAGTGTGGCACAGGTGTAGATGGGGTGGCACAGGTGTAGCTGGGGTGGCACAGGTGTCATCTGAGGCAATAGGGTTTACCAACACCAACATAATTCTGCAGATCCTACTGCTTACAAGCTTGAACCGGCTGCTGCTGTGGTGCCTGCCGCTCCAGTCTCCACCTCCGCCTGCTGGTAGTCATCCGCCGCCGCCGCCGCCGCTACTTCAAGTGCCCGACGCGGCCGCAACACTTCACAGCGACGCCGGCGATCTGTTTCGTCGAAATCGACTAATTAGCATCGGGCCAGTGCCGATGCAGACGAAGCCGCCGGCGCGCCGTCGCTACTATTACGCGGCGTTGACTCGGCGCGAATCCTTGGTGACGCTGGTCGAAATCGGCTGTCGGACCATTCAAGTCACCGATCGGCTGATGTGGCCGCGACCATTGAAAGGCTTTCTGCGTTGGAGGCAGCCTGCCAGCGCCGACTGCCAGCTGGTTACCATGGCAATTGAAACTGTTGACGCCGGCCGTTGCTCCGCGTTGCGAGTTGTTCCGCATCGAGTTGCTATTGGCAACAATACTAGCAAGCTGGTGACGGAGGAGTCGGTTCAGTACGAGAGCGCCTTCCAGACTGAGGTTTGTCGAGTACATGATTTTGCCCTCTTAAGTCAGTTTTTTGGAATATTTCATCCTTAAACTTTTGGAAATTCCATTCTTCATACTTAAGAATTTTCTAAAGTAATGGACTTTTCCATTCTTGAACTAGTGGAATTTTCCATTCTTAAAGTAGTGGACTTTTCCATAGTCAAACTAGTGGAATTTTCCATTCACAAACTAGTGAAATTTTCCATTCACAAACTAGTGGAATTTTCTATTCACTAACTAGTGGAATTTTCTATTCACTAACTAGTGGAATTTTCTATTCACTAACTAGTGGAATTTTCTATTCACTAACTAGTGGAATTTTCTATTCACTAACTAGTGGAATTTTCTATTCACTAACTAGTGGAATTTTCTATTCACTAACTAGTGGAATTTTCTATTCACTAACTAGTGGAATTTTCTATTCACTAACTAGTGGAATTTTCTATTCACTAACTAGTGGAATTTTCCATTCACAAACTAGTGGAATTTTCTATTCACTAACTAGTGGAATTTTCCATTCACTAACTAGTGGAATTTTCTATTCACTAACTAGTGGAATTTTCTATTCACTAACTAGTGGAATTTTCTATTCACTAACTAGTGGAATTTTCTATTCACTAACTAGTGGAATTTTCTATTCACTAACTAGTGGAATTTTCTATTCACTAACTAGTGGAATTTTCTATTCACTAACTAGTGGAATTTTCCATTCACAAACTAGTGGAATTTTCTATTCACTAACTAGTGGAATTTTCTATTCACTAACTAGTGGAATTTTCTATTCACTAACTAGTGGAATTTTCTATTCACTAACTAGTGGAATTTTCTATTCACTAACTAGTGGAATTTTCCATTCACAAACTAGTGGAATTTTCTATTCACTAACTAGTGGTATTTTCCATTCCTCAACCGGTGGAATTTTCCATTCTTAAACTAGTGAAATTTTCCATTCCTTGACTAGTGGAATTTTCCATTGTTAAAGTAGTAGAATTTTCCATTCCTAAACCGATGGAACTTTTTTTAACCTGTGGTTTTCATTTTAAAAAAAATCAGGATTATTTATTCATTAGCTTTAAAGATTTTAGCTAGAAATGTACTTCCTACAATACTGTCCCATCCTTCATCCGCAGGATCTTCTACTGTGCGGCTACGGGGCGAAATGCTTCGCCATCCTCGGCATCTCCGCCACCGCCGGTCTCGGCTTGGCGCTTCACCGGCCGGGCTGGCCACGCCCGCTGGCCGTCATCCAACTGTCCAACCTGTTCCAGATGGTGCTGCTAGAGCCGCTCTGCGTGCCCCTGCCTGCACCGTGGGCTGCGCCGCGCTGGTTCGACGACGGCCTGGACGCTTCTTCGTCGTTGTTGCCGTCGTCTGGTGGCAGCCGGCATCGTCAGCCGCTGCTACTGCTGGCCACAGGGACCCGGGGCCATCTGCTGCTTAGCTGGCGATTCGGTGCGCCTAGCAGCGAAGAAATCGAGGCCGGCGAGGCCGTTGAACGGGTGCTGATTCGGCAGGATTTTGTTCACCCGCGTGTCCAGGCCGAGTCCTGTAGCGATTCGGCGACTGCGTGACTCGCTGACGCACCCCAAAGCCCTCTAGGATAGATTTCATTTGCTAGATTTCTGTTCTTAATGTTAGTCTCAGTCTCAAGGATAGATTGTTCAGTAAAGGCGACTATGCTACTAACAGTAGGTGCTGCCTGTCTTCCTTTAGTCGATGGGGGAGCCTGCTCAAGCCGAACTACGAGTATGTACTCGTATTTTATGTAGTCTAATTGGCATAGAAATTGTTAGGATTTTAAATCTTTTGGTTTTTTCTAGATTTTGCAGTTTTAAGATTGTGTAGTTTCCTGATTGTGCAGTTTCCTGATTGTGCAGTTTCCTGATTGTGCAGTTTCCTGATTGTGTAGTTTCCTGATTGTGTAGTTTCCTGATTGTGTAGTTTCCTGATTGTGTAGTTTCCTGATTGTGTAGTTTCCCTGATTGTGTAGTTTCCTGATTGTGTAGTTTCCTGATTGTGTAGTTCCCTGATTGTGTAGTTTCCTGATTGTGTAGTTTCCTGATTGTGTAGTTCCCTGATTGTGTAGTTTCCTGATTGTGTAGTTTCCTGATTGTGTAGTTTCCTGATTGTGTAGTTTCCTGATTGTGCAGTTTCCTGATTTTGCAGTTTCCTGATTGTGTTGTTTCCTGTTTGTGCAGTTTCCTGATTTTGCAGTTTCCTGTTTGTGCAGTTTCCATACTATTTAGCTGCTAGCGTAGTTCAGACTGTGTGCAGCTTTTGCAGCCTCCAACCAATGTAATTCTCAAGCTTAGCAACGTATTTTACAGCTAATAAACAAGTACTGTATGTATCCCCAGTTTCTTTATTTTAAAAAAATTTAAAAAATATTGTAGGCAAACTGAAATAATGTGGCAATAATAACAAATACACGTCTAACACAAGCATAAAGCTTTTGAATATCTATTGTAAGAAGCAAGCCTGTTTTTCTTTTCTTAGTCGAGATTTCTTAGTTCGTCCAAGCAGCTGCTACACATTGGTTAAGAAAATTAGAATTTTTAGTTTACAGCCGTTAGTTTTTGATGTCACCGGAAATTTCGGATTTTTGCTTGCCGCTTGCAGTTCAATCTGGTTGGTTTAAAAAAATTTAAGGGAAAAGTTTTTAACGTTTAGGTGAATTTGGCTTTGCAAAACAGATAGATGAGCTTCCACTCAGTCTTGTGTGCCTCAACCTCAATCTGGTCTTCGGGTTTGTCTCTGTCTGTCTGTCCTGCTGCTGCTGCGGCCCCCCTCACCGCCGCCGCAAATGTGCGCTGTAGAGAGCGTTAAACCGTACAATGTTAAATTGCTGGGTGTATAAATAAGAACTGTCTGTATGTAGCAAAATTAATTTGGCGTTGTGTTGTTATCTATTTATTATACATCCGCAAGTTTACTGATATATTTTTTCTCTCTGTCCTTATTATTATCCATTTTTTATCATCTTGCATCTTGCTCAGTGATTTGTAAGTTTTTTAGTCATTTCTTTATACTCGTAGTTATAGTGTAATTTGCTAGGGATTATAGCTAGAAATAGATCACAGCCTGAGAGCAGATCACACAGCCTGAGTGTAGATCACAGCCTGAGAGTAGATCACAGCCTGAGAGTAGATCACAGCCTGAGAGTAGATCAGTGCCTGAGAGTAGATCACAGCCTGGAAGTAGATCAGATCCCGGGGGTAGATCACAGCCTGAGAGTAGATCACAGCCTGATAGTAGATCACAGCCTGAGAGTAGATCACAGCCTGATAGTAGATTACAGCCTGAGAGTAGATCACAGCCTGAGAGTAGATCAGTGCCTGAGAGTAGATCACAGCCTGGAAGTAGATCAGATCCCGGGGGTAGATCACAGCCTGAGAGTAGATCACAGCCTGATAGTAGATCACAGCCTGAGAGTAGATCACAGCCTGATAGTAGATCACAGCCTGAGAGTAGATCACAGCCTGATAGTAGATCACAGCCTGAGAGCAGATCACAGCCTGAGTCATCCACCGGAGACGGTAATCATTGCAGGCGGCAGTAGCCAAACTGGCCCATTCTCCGGAACCGCAGCCGCCGGCTGCCCTACACGAAGCTGAGCAGCAGCAGCAGGCTCAGCAACAGCCGCCATCAACATCGTCCGGATCGTCCAGCAGACGGAGCTCAACATCAACAGCTGGCGGAGCCTGCGACATCGAGTCGGTTGGGCCGAACGGCGAGATCACGTGGCGCCGTATGCCGGCTTCTAAGAAATTCAACGCCTACGCAGAATTTCCCGAGTTCGGACGCAAAGGCGTGCTGAAATTGAAGGACGCCTTCGAGGAGTTCGACGTTGACAAGTGCGGCCCCGGGGCAGGCGGGGCCTGATGAAGACTGGGATTAGATTGAGTAGATCGGGGATTAGATTGAGTAGATCGGGGAGTACATTGAGTAGATCGGGGAGTACATTGAGTAGATCGGGGAGTAGATTGAGCAGATCAGGGAGTAGAGTGAGCAGATCGGGGATTAGATTGAGTAGATCAGGGATACCCAATTGGGTATCAGCTCAAACTAATACCCGATCTCAGCTGGGTGGATTGAAGCAATGCGAGATTTAGTGCCTGGCTAAAAGCGCACAAATTGTCTCCTAGAGCCGGGGCTCGAACCCACGACCTTCGTAGATTAAGCTGTATACAAATCGAATAAAAATTTAGAAGTTAGGCCCGTTGCAAATCAAAGCGCCCACGCCTTCCCGCTGTGCAGAGACGGCTACCTTGGCCGCGAGGACCTGACCAGGATGATGGAGCGTTTAGGCGCGCCGCAGACTTACCTCGGCTTGAAAGCGTTGCTGCGCGAGTTCGAAACTCCGCCGGCCGGCTCCAACAAGCTCGACTTTCGCGGCTTCCTTGGCATGTTTAAAAAAGCCGCCGCCGGCCAGTTGGACTCGGCCGACCGCTTGCTGGCCTGGTACGCCGAGTACGTCGGCGTCGAGGCGGTCAGCGTCCACGACGTCGGCGTACGCGGCGCCAAAGAATTCTTCGAGGCGAAGATTTTGATTAGCTCGGCTGGCGGCGAGGCCGAGGCTGAGCTGCGCGAGGAGCAGCGCCGCAAGCAGGCTGATGAGGAGGCCAAGCGCGCCCGTCAAGCGAGTTTCAAAGCCAAGCAGGAGATGTTTAAACAAAATTAATTAATCAGCATCTATTGTTTTTTAGTGTCTCTCTTGGACTATAAATACACTGCTTAACGCTTGCTGTTCTCGCTGCCAGCAATAACCACGATTGTGTATGATGATAGCGCATCCGTTTAGCCACCAGCTTCTTCATTTCTTGTTTCTATGCGTGTTTTATTGTAATAATTATGAAACATTACGATCTCTTTTTGATATTAACAACAAAAAATTGTTATTGTTTTGATTTTTCATGAAATAAACTTTTTAAAAAAATGAAAAAAATCAATGGCTCAGTTTTTTGCGGAATCACTTTGTCTTTTAACAAAAAACAATTTGTTATTAGCTATAGACGGCTTAAAAGATAAATCTGCCTTTTAATATATGATTAATTAAGTCTTCTATATCAAAGCTTTTTACATCTTAATTTTTTTATTTATCAGTGCTAATTTTTCGACGCGCCAGTCAAATTTCGGTGCCTATGCGCGTTGCAATGCATGTCAGTAGAAATGACAACATTTATAACGCAAAATTTTTATCTAGTCAGCTAAGTCTTATTGAGCTTCGCTTTTTGACTTATCTGTTACTCAAACACTGCTGCTCGCATCAACTGTTTTACGCTTTTTATTGTTTTTTTACTCAAAATTTTATAATGAATCTTATGCGGTTGTCCATAACAACAATCTGTTTTGCTGCTTTGGTTTGTTTTAGTCTGCTGGTTTTTTACCTTTATTGTCTTTTTTATTGTACACGCATGCTCTCGTTATTGCTTTTATGTATCTCTTGCTCTTATTTACACTGATAAATATAATGATAATGCATTTTGTTACGCAATCGTAATCTAGTATCGTCGTGCAGTTTTGTTTTTGATTTACAGGGAACACAACAACTGCGGTTTTAATTCAGGAACAATGTTGACGAAAGTTGTTATGCATGCATTTGGGGATCCATTCAATGAAGAAGTTTGGCTACTCAATACTCGAGCTTCTTTAACTAGTAGTACGTGTTAAAGAACATTTATACTGTAGTACATTTGCAGTACATTTAGTACACTTGCTACCCCGTTCGCTAAAAAAGTGGGCAAATACTCGAGAAAATCGCAAAAATACACTGGCAACGACCTAGGACACTGGGTTCCAGTTGCAGTTTCTTAAAGCAAGGCTAGCAAGTCATAAATTTCCCCACAATCAATAAAAATTAAAAAAGCGAAGACAGAAAAAAATCGGACAAAAATTTCACGTCCAAAATCCAAAATTTGACGCACAATATTTTGAATTCAACAAGATGGCTTCAAGCTGCAGCCAATTTGAAATGCCAATTTCAGTTTGCTTAAATTTATTTAACTGTTTTTTTAACTGGACACTCTGACTACTATAGAAGTTTTTTTTCAAGAAAAAAAGGCGAACGTAAACTGAACAGGGGTCAGAAATGAAGCAACCAAACCAGGAACACAATAGAGCTGGAGCTTAAAGTTTTTTCATTGGAATTTCCATGATTAAATGGATTAGCTAGTAATAATGACTTATACAATTTACCCTATTACACTTTGGCTTAGACACCCACCCCACCCTCTATTAAGACAAAGACCCTAGCAAATTGACTAATATATTAATAAAAATGATAATAATTACATTAACGCGTAGAGCTACTAAAAGTCACTAGCAAGCAAACACTCTCAGCTCTCAGATGAGCAGCTTTTCAATTGACTGCTGCAGCGAGTTAATTAGCGGCTTCAACTCGGAGCCCTGGTTCTGCAGCACGGCGCAAGCAATAACTGGCCGTTTAACGCCGCAGCAACGGCCCAAATTAACCTTGGATCGGACGAACACATAGGGCACGTTTTTATCCTCGCATAGCAACGGCAGGTGCAGCAGAATCTCCAAGGGTTCAGCGTCGGCCGCCATAACAATGAATTCGGCTAGGCCGCGGTTCAACGCTTTGGTGGCTTCGTTGGCGCCTTTTTTCAGCTGTTTGTAGCTGACCGCCTGCTTAACCAGCTCGAGGATTTTCTCTGTTAGCACGGCGTCGGCCAGGGGATAGGCTTTCGGGTTCACTTCGTCGGACATTGCTTTGGAGAGACTTTTAGAGTTGGCTAGCGGACTAGCTGCGGGATGCAAGGGTAGTTTTTATTGAGCTGCACAAAACTTAAGTAACAAATAAAGTTTTAAAAATTGTAGCAGAGTGAATTTAAGGACTTACACTACAGAGCCTAACTAAGTAAATGTACACTATGCAGTCAATCTCAAGGATTGTACAATGCTTAATTTGACTTAACTATAGGGAAGAAGCGCACACTAACGAGAGAATCTCAGGGAAGGAGTGCACACTAACGAGAGAATCTCAGGGAAGGAGTGCACACTAACGAGAGAATCTCAGGGAAGGAACACACTAAGGAGAGAATCTCAGGGAAGGAATGCACACTAAAGAGAGAATCTCAGGGAAGGAGTGCACACTAACGAGAGAATCTCAGGGAAGGAACACACTAAGGAGAGAATCTCAGGGAAGGAATGCACACTAAGAAACTCAGGGAAATTGAATCCAAGGGAGCGATTAAGCGAATTGCCAAACTACAGATTAGGGTAAAAACCGCACCCAATACATAAGGAAATAAATCAACTGAAAAGACACAGATTCAAAACACACAAAAAACCAATACGCACGCCATAGAAAATGCCACGTCCAATTCAAATTTATTGTTAATCCGACAGCAGACAAATAACTCCACAACGCACTATCATAAGTCGGAAGTGAACAAACAACCAATGAAAAATGCCTAAATAATAAAACGATACTTTGTACAGAACCCACTAGAATTGATAATTGAAGACAAATGCCAGCCTAAGAGATGGGCAACGGCAATTCAAGCAGACGGTCGCGCATCTTATCAAACAAATCGCCAAAATCGTCCTGACGCTGCACAAACACCAAAGCGATGCCGCGCCTGGAGCCGCAGGCGGCGCCAATTTCACGTTTCGACGGCGAATAACAATAGGGTACGCCGTGTTCCTCAAGCAGCAGCGGCAGGTGCGACACCACGTCAATGGGAGTGACATCGCCGGCTATGATGACTATACCAGTTTGGCGTTTCTTCACAATCAGTTTCGGGATTAGTTTGACACCTTGGTGGACTTTTTTGACGCGTTTAGCTTTGCGAATTAGTTTTAGTAGTTTTTTGTTGGTCTTCTTTGGCGCCATCGGTTGAGCGATGGGAGTCACGTAGTTCAGCTGCTCTTCGTAGGACTTTTTTACCTGGGAAATTTTGTGGTTTAAATTGGATTGGATTGTAGTTTGAATACTATTGTTTTTCTGGGACCTACGTGTAGTGAAAAATTGCTATGTGAGACATTCCTACATCTATGGAATTCAACAAGAATATGTAGGTGATAAACTATGAAACACTTACTTGAGGCTTGCGAACCTTGGCACCAGAATTCTCAGCTTCTTTAACCTCGGTCTCAGCAGCAGCAGCAGCTGCTGCCTCCTCCTGAGGCTCAGCTTCAGCCACCTCATCTGGCTTGTCTTCAGAATGCTTCTTGTGCTTATGCTTGCCCATGCTTTTGGCTGCAAAAGAAAATAAATGAAAAGAGCAAAAAAATAAGGCTTGCTCCGTTTGCTAAATTTGCTCCTGGGAAAAAGAGCTTTACTGAAGTAAAAAGATTTTTATGGACTTTCCTATTTATCAACTTTAAAACTATGAAACTTGGCATGCAATTGGAGAAAAAGAGCACAAGCTTTGTAAGTTAAATTGAAATTGCTAACAGCTTTATAATTTCATTTTCAGATAGCAAAGATCTTGTCTTAGAGAAATTATATTGCTTATGGTTAGCATTTAAACTTCCAAAAGCTTTAATAAATTCTAAAAAACAAAAAAGCACAAATTTTATATGAAAAACTTATTTTTTGTTGTCTACTAAACTATGAATAATATAGGTATTTACAAATTTAATTACATTGCTTACATCTACTATACTAGCTTAAGAATATTTTAAAGCCAATAAATAGCAGAAATTAGGAAATTTAATTAATATACTTAATTGATAGAAATTTTCCACACTTTCCAAATATCTTTGCAAAAAATTATTTTGCAAAATCACCAAAAAAAGAAAAAAAAGTTATGCTTGCTTAAAAATTATGTTGGAAAAATTTGAAACAAAATATTTAGAGTTTCTATAATAATTATACGAATATTAAGAAAAATTATGCAAGTATTATTGTATATAATGAAGGTATATAGAGGCTAAGAAGAAACAAAGGTGCCAAAGGCCTGAATTTTAAGTTTTAGCACTGCCATGGCATACTAAAATATCAAATTGTGGTAAAATAGTTGATACCTTTAACTGAAACTAGGACAATTGGTCCCTTTGAAAATTGGAGATCCTTTAAACCAAAATTAGGAATATCTAGTTGTCCCCCTAAACCAAAAATGCCAAAGAAATATCTTAATCTCTTATTACCTAATCTTTTTACCAATTAAAATCCAAAAAAACAGAAAAATGTCATAAACCAGAAAATTGGCAAATTTAAAATACAGTATATTATAAATAGAATTTAAAGTAATTATTTTAGAATATAAATAGTGGAAACATAATAATCACTAATTCAATATTCAAACATTTTGCATTAGTTTATTTTTCATTTTTTGAGTTGTTACAAAAGTGGCAATTTGCTATTACCAAGTTAAAATTAAAAATGCTTAACAAGCTCATTATTGTTTAATAATATGGATTACTTATAGGTGGAATATAGACATAGCTGTCATGCAGGTTCCCATTCTCATGGCCACTGTGTCTCTAGTATGCAGGCTTTCTTTATTAGGGACAGGGCTACCATGTCTAGGCCTATAGTATAAGCTCCAATATCATAGACATGGTAGTCAAGTCTATAAAAATGGTCCTAATTTAACATTAGACACATGGTCACAATGCCTATAAGCTTTTACATTATAGACATGGGAGCTGTGTCTATAAGTATAAGCATGGTCTTAAGAAATATTAGAGACTTAGTTACCATGCCTATAGCTAAGCTTTTGCATTATAGACATAGTTGCCATGCCTCTAAGTGTGACATTAATAATATTATTAATATTTTTAATGTACAGCCTATTATAATTATAAGTAAATGGCACTGGATCATAGAAAATATACTTATATAAAACAAAAAAATCATTTGTAGTAAGCCTACTCCATATTTGATATTCTTTTTGGCCCTTTTATATTTTATGATTTCAACCATTAGTCTAACTAATATTATAATAAACTATAAAGCGATTATGAATAAGTAGGAGCTAGGTCTTCTGGCTAGCCTATTGAAAATGACAATGGGCCCTATTAATTGAAGATGGATGACAAGAAATTAGATTGTTCTTCTGCTCCTATCCTAATCAGGTCGTCTGTGACTCGGCCCACTGCCACTGATTTTAGAAGCGGCCAGCATAGTAGAGAAAGGGACAAGCACCTGGGCCGTAGGCTAAGCTTATTTAGCTTATGTTTTTAACATTAGCCTATGTTATGATTAGGCTTGATCCACGAAAGTATTGGTATTTTAGTAACGAATTTTGGCTTATAATCAAGATTCTAATTGATTGTATTTGCTTATGAATTTTCAAAAGCAAGAAGAAAATTAGCTCAGCAGTAAGTACTATGCTATAAAGCCTTGTTCGCAATCTCGCGTATGCATGCGGGCACGCATGCTTACGCATGCATCATGCTTTGACAAAACGGCAAATTAAGAAACTTACATACTTTAAAATTTTAACATACTAAAACAAATTTTACCATAATGAAGCGCTTTTCATCATGTTTCTAACTCTCAACTAGTATTTCATTTAGAGGCTTACGCTTAGTACTTAGCTATTGCATTTGAATTTACCGATTTTCCGGCACATTGTGTCGCAATCTTGTCTTGACCAAGTTTTTGCTTTAAAATCACTAAACTAAAAGTAATATATCCTGTGATAATGATTTTTAAGTGCGTCAGAAGTAGAAGCTGGAGAAACCGATTTTTTTCTTGTTAACTATGCCCTGTAGCATACTGATGCTAGTCAAACATAAAGATCTTTCTTAAGAATTTGATCTCTCTGCTCTGCTGTTCCTAAATTAAATTGATGATGCAATTTTGATAATATTTTTTCTGATTCTGATCTGATTCTCATAGTGATGCTCGTAAACTAAGTATCATTTAATTGGTAATTAAAAAATAGCATGAATCCATGGTCATATAGCTAGTTGCAAGGAGCCTGTGTGAACGTAACTGACTGTGGGATTCCGCCTTAACAGTAGAACAACCAAGGAGGGGGCAAATCCCCCTTAACCATTTTTTGCTGTGCCCAAACGGATCAACGCAAGCACACGAAACTCAAGAACACGGGACAACTTTTTGTTGCGCATCTTCTGAAACCAGAAGCAAGTCACCAGCCCAATTCAGACCGTCGAGATATTCAACGGTTCTGACCGAAGGTCTGATTTTTCGCATAAGCGCTAGTGTATTTTATACACCCCTGTACACGAATTTGCACTCCGCCTCAGTGCGGCCTTGCCAGGCCTTCAAACTTAATCAGCAGGTCACCCGAATGTGCCTGCATCATCTAGCTCCAACTTCGGTGGTCACCGCCCTTTATCTAGACGGAGCTGATGGACCTTCAACAGGTGCAAACCAGCCGACTATCGACACCCTGATGGGAATTTCTCTACAGGGTAATCACAAGGTTTGGATTCTCTACATGAAAGACAGTAAAAAAACGATTATGGCCTTCATCCAAAAAATAATGACATTATATAAGGATTACGCCGTGATACACATAAAACTTTACACAGCTTTTGTGGCATAATAAACTTTTAGTAGTAGACTCGTTGCATCAGACTCTTAATGATTTTTGGGCCACTTTTTGGCTTGCAACACTTAAGTAGAAGGACGTTTTAATAATTCAATAATTTCATGTATGAAGTTATGTATCATAAATAATACTTTAATATTCGCTTAGTAATTATATATTACGGAACTAATGTAAAATGGGATGAACAGTTGAGTACTGAATGCGCTCGCTTATTGGAATTAAGTTGCAGCTTTAAGCTTCCAAATGTATAAAAATACTGAATAATTTATTCATGCATGATTTATCGATCGACAAAATTGGTCAATAAAAATCAAATAAAACTGCTTGAACACTTAATTGGTTGCTTTTTTCCTCAATAGCCTGAAGCTTAACCAATAGGATGTTGCGCTGTTTTTCGTTTATTTAAAAGTTTATTAATTAGTTAATTGATTTAATTTGTAAAAACAAAAGTTTTTAATAAAGTTTAAAGTATTTTTTAACCCAGAATGGTAAAAATGATTGTTCCCGGAAAGTACTTTAAGTCTATGAACCATAGACAAGAAACTGATTTTGGCAGATGGTCAGGCTAAGCCGCAGAGGCGTTGGTAAATTTTATTAAGTCAAAGTGAAATGGATTTAGTCTAATGATCCTGAACAACACATAAAACGCATTTCAACGCTGAACATATAACATTTAAAGTTGTAAAAACGACAAATTGATTGAACAAACCATGTCAAGTCTATCAAGTAACCAGATCGCTAAGCAACGATATCATCCATGACAATGCAGCGTGGCACATAGCGCAGACTTTCTCGATGCCATGCGTCACACTTCTCAGGTGTTATCGTCACTAGACTGCGCTCCAGCTCGTCCTCGAGAATACGGCAGCGATGCTCGTGCAATGTTAGGTCCAGGGCAGTGGCGGCATTTCTGTCAGCCAAGTGACGCTGCATCTCCGCGCGCGAGAGAGTTCGCTTCAGTTCAGCCTTCACGGCAGAAATGGCACGCTCGGTCATGTTCAGAAATGGCGAGTACGGTGGCAAAGTCTTATGCTCACGGTCCTCGCCCATCGCAGGTGGATTCGAATGCGCAGGGGCGTTGTCGTACAGCAGGTAGAATGGTTCCGCTACAACAGTCGCAAGCTCCATCACAAAGTCAGCAAACAACTCACCGGTCATTCCCCCACGAACAATTTTCCAATACACAAGACCACGCGTTGGACTAACGGCAAGGCACATGGTCACATTGCGCCCACGTTGATTAGCAACAATTCGCACAGCACGGTCACCTGCCGGCGCGCGACCCTGTGTTCTGGCGGTCCAGATGTTGCAGCCCATCTCATCGCAGAACACCAGCAGCTTGTCATTGCCATCTGTCATGAGCCACTCGGCGAATTCCCGACGCTCAAACTTAATCCGGTTCGCGTTCCATTCCTGGGGGATGGTGCGCAGCAACTTCAACGTAACCAATTGGCCGTCCAGAGCTCGGCTGATGGTTTGGATTGTGCAGGGCTGCCAATCAGGATAAGTGATCATGAGATGCTGCCGCATGTCATTGAGAGTCGCAGCCGGTCTGTCGGAAATGAGTTGCAGCAGAGTCTCAATATGCGCTTGTGTCAGAGATTTCGGTTTGTTCCCTCCTCTCTTTAAGGTTCCAACGCGACCGGTTTGCTCGAAAGTGACAATGACATTTCTGGCTGACTGTCTCGGTATGTCAAGTTGTCGTGCCAATTGGACCCAGTCCTCATTGTTTAGAAATGAATTTATGAGGCGTCTTCTGTCACAAGCAGCTATTGGAAAGCGCCTCTGTGCAGGCGGAGCAGCCATCTATGGACCAAATTGATTTCACTTTGACTAAATCAAAACTTCTAAGTCAACCCCTCTCTGGCTATGACTAATGTGTTCCGTCGACTTTCAATACTGTCTATGGTTCAAATAGCCTTGTGTGGACTGGCTGGCCTCGCTGGCTGCAAAGTGACTAAATAAATTTCACTTTTGTCCAAAAACATTGATAAAAGGTATATTTGCGGCGTTATTCGTTTAGTTAAGTGTCGTCAAGTTCAACAACGATTTAGCCCATCACTCGATGTCGGCTTTGACCAGTGTCGAACGCTTATTCGCCGGAGTTTCTGGCGGCGGCGGCGGCGGCGGCGGCGGCGGACGCGGCCACAGCAACTCCTCGTTGTTAGGCAGGCTGCAGCAGCAGTAGCCTATCGGGCTGCCCCGCCGCCACAGGCAGATGTTTTTGCCGCAACAGTCGGCGTTGCGCTTGCACGGCGCTCGCCAGCCAATCTCCTGGCTGCACTGAGCTTCTTCAGCGCCAGTCGTATTGGCAATGGCCGAGATGGCCAAAGCAACAATCAGCAGCAGCATCGGCTGGACCAGCGATTTTGCCATGCGGTACATCCTTGTCTTTCGAGTTGATTTTTTTTGGAGCAGCGTTGAGAATCTTCGGATCGGGAGCTTTTTTGCCTTCGAGGCCCAGAATTCGGAGCGATGGTCAATGCGCTTATATAGACCCCGGATTGGGCGGAGTGCAGAAGGGGCCAACTGTGCGACTATTTCCGCTTTTGTCTATCGGAGACTCATAATGATTAGCCAATATGCAATCTGGAACTGCATATTGGCTAATCAGGCTAAAAAATAACACAATTACTTAGAGAAGTGTTAACTAGGTAAGTCTCGGTTTTGCTTTTTAGTCCCTCTGCAGCTGCACCGCCCGCCCACGCTGCAATTTCTCTGATGCGTTTAAAAAATTGTTCCCCACCTGCTCACAAAGGGGACTCGGACAAAAAGAAAAATCGGCAATCGCTGATAATTGCCGTGTTGTCCAGACCTCCCCGGCCGGCAAACTGGTCTTCCTAGTAGCTAATTGAAATGGCGCAGCTGCTCGGGAAAAAATGATTGCTGGAGAAATATTGGACTTGCATCTTTGCCTGATTGGACTCGAAAAATAGCGTAGTTATCTCGCAAAGCGTCTCTGCTCATAAATAAATCTTCACAGATTTATCGCGTTGTTATTTTGACTGGAAAAATATAATTTTCCTGAATTTTTCTTTTCTCAAAAAACAGCCTCATTTGGGCCGTTTGAAGGACGCAGAGGCAGAATTCAGAACAAAAAGCTTTTTGCTGTCCGATACTAAAAACTTCCCTTGGAGGAAATTTTTCTTACACATTTCTAGAAGAACGAGTGAAGGGGAGCAAAGGAGAGAGAGGAAGAAAGAAGAAGAGGGAAAGAAGAGAAGAAAAAGAAGAGGAGGAAAAGAGAAGGAGGGAAAGGAAAGGAGGGAAAGAAGAGAAGGGAAGAAGAGGAGGGAAGAAGAGGAGGGAAAAAAGGAGGGAAAGAAGAGAAGGGAAGAAGAGGAGGGAAGAAGAGGAGGGAAAGAAGAGGAGGGAAAAAGAGGAGGGAAAGAAAAGAAAAAGTAGAGAACTGATAGAAGAGGTGAGAAAGAAGGGGAAGAATAGTGGAGAAGCTAAGGTGACAGTTATGTTTCATCAATTTCTTGTATAAACTAAAAAAGTGCAAAAAGTGTTTAGCAAGTAATCTTTCTAGATTTGAGCCCAAGCCTTGAAAGCTTGACGATAGTTTACAAATGAAGCAATGCCTGGGAATTCAGATAGCAGCGGTAGTATAAACTGCAAGCGAGATTAACGAATCAGGAGGCAACGAGTACGAGAATTGTGTCTGGGATTATTCTAAGAATAAAATGTATCAGAAATATGACAAAATATATTTTGTTACGTTCGAAAACATTAAGTTCTGCTTTTACCTGTACAACTTCTTTTACAGAGTTGAGGTCCCAGGCAAGTGCACCGCACGTTAGAAGCAGCAAGGTTGGACAAAAGTTTAACTGGTCACGTAATAATCATAAAGCAATCAATGCTTTTCACTCACTATTCTTGCAACAAATGAATGACAAATGCAAAGCAGAATTGTGTACCACGTACTCGAAACTATTTTACTTTGTTTTAAGTGCAGCGAATAAAGATTTCGACTGAAAACAAACACCTGTATGTCATTCTGAGAGACTAAGGGGCGGAGCCGTGTGCTCACGTGAGCGCCCTGCTCAAACAGCGCATTCCTCTACCCGGAAAAACGTGCCGCTGTGCTGAGCATAAATGCGGGCCTCCTGATGCTCACACAGACAGCCAAAGTCACCAATCGCACACCAGCTCTCGATCAGCTTCATCAGCTCAGTCAGACAGCTCACAGCTCAACCAGTCAATCATGAAGTGGCAGCTCGCTCTCGGACTTCTGCTCTGCGCGGCCCTGGCCGTCGCCGTGCCCAGCCAGCAGCGCGAGCTGACTGAGGAAGACGCTGAGGCCATGGCCGCCCTGGAGGCCCTGGCTAGCTTGGAGGACCCCAGCCTGACTGAGGAGGCCGTCCAGCAGGTGGACAAAAAAATCCGTTGGAGGCGCGTTTGGCGCTTTGCCAAGAAAGTCGGCAGGGTCGTCAAGCACGTGCTTTGAACAGCTATTTGAGAACCTTCGACACGCATAGAAACTGACGGGAACTCAATTCTGACCTTCTCTTGAATTTAAGCGATGCAATTTTAGCTAGCTACTTTTAATATATAAACAAAAGCAGAATCGAAACAGCTCGCAGTGGATGCACTCCATCTTGTTCTTGATGTGATTTGACATTGTTTTCTTGTGTACTTGATACCAATGACTTATTAGAAATGAAAATTATGCAACTATATGCCACGTTTAGTATTTTAATAGAAAGCAACAGGAGAAATAAAAAATAATATTAAAAAATGGCATTGCATGCACAATGCTTGCGCCTCAGCTGTACACAAATTCAGTTGTATTGCGCCCGTACTGCAGATAAATAAGCAAACAGACAAGTAAACTTGCAGCTGAATAATTCAAGTGTGCTTCAAAATGTTTTAATGCAATGTTAAAAATAAGGAGTTTAAGAATTGAAAAAAAGCGTCAGACACGTGTACCAAAATAATAGTGAATAAAAATTTAATTTATGCAAATCTATACTAATGGCTACGTAAAAAAATCAATCATCTGATGGGTTTAAAAAAATTGCACCAAAAAAATCGAGAATCAAATAACAGTGCGCGGCTGTTGTTTTCTTTACAAAGTGCTATAGAATAGCATAGCTGTGGCATTGATAGGGCATTGCTTATCGAGTGTGTCAGCAGCAAATAGCCAACACTTTGTTAGTCAAAAATATCTTTTAGTGTTGAAGCAATATAAAGATAATCAAGTAATGGACATGAATTCAGGTGACAATTGCATTGTTAAGTAATTGATTGTAATTTAGTGTACACACAAAAGGGCAACGCACAAGAAGTGAACGTTCATACGTCACGTGACTGTTTATTTTTAGCCGTTCTAAAAATAAACCAGCTCTTACACCTTATTGATCATTATTTCAGCGCACAAGTCTCTTAGCCAATCAGAGACAAGCTTGGGGCAGAAAGGTAAAAAGACACTCAATTTTATTAAGATTGCGTCACATGACTCACATGATCCAGTAGGTTCACTTTTGGCAGCTTTCAGCAAAAATTACAACAAAAAAACAATTCACAAAGTATAATTGACGCTACCATACAATAATCTAATGCACATAGTGGAGACATCCAGAGCGCACAGGGAAAAATAAGACACTAGAAAATAAAAAGGAAAGAAATTGAACTTCTGGATCTGCATCTAAGCGATGCAATTGGTGCAAAAACAGTACTGTAGTTAAATAAGCAAATGTAGAAGAGTACCAGCTCCCAGTGAATGCGCAACATCTTATTCTTGAAAATGAATAAATGTGTGTAAAATTTCATTTTAAAAAATCTGCTTTTTTTGCTCATCTTTTTAGTTTACTGCCAGTTATTGCCAGTTTATTTGCTGAGTTCCAAGAACAGTGTGTTTCTGATTTTTAAAGTGTCCAAATCGATCAAATGAGAAATATGGTTATTCTTTATTAGCTTCTTAAAATCTCCACGTACAGCCAAATCAGCCAAAGGTATTAAGACGTCGAGAAGAGTTTATCCCAGATTGGGAATTAAACAAAAAATTTACTCGTCTACTAACTAATAGCAGTTCTAAGAAAAAGTTCACAACTTTGAAAATAGACATTCGAATTGTTATAATAAACATATTTACGCAGCTTTTACGAGATTGAAAGTCTTCTAATAATTAATGAATTATCCCCACAAAGCTCATGCAATCCCCACGAAGCAACCAACCTGCTTACGCTCCATTGGCTCTTACAACTTTACAGTTTTTTAGATCATGTGAGCCTGTATTTCATCGGCCATGGATGAAAAAGGAATCATATACGAGTAGAAGAGATGAAAGCCATATCAATCGCGTATTTATAACAAATTTTGGGACCTTTTTAACATTTTAACCGTTTCCTAAATACATTGAATAGAGTCAATAGTGGCTAAATTAAGCGCTTTTTCTAAAAAAGCAGATTCCTATGCAATAAAATTATTTTAAGCTAAAGCAGTAAGTAATCCAGAAATTTTAATAAAACAATTCATATAAATTGAAAAGCGACTTTCAGCCATTTTCAATGAATTTTCAATTCAAGGCTTACTAATTGTCACCTGCAGCGGTTCAATCTGAACTATACCCTTAAATTCAATGCCAAAAAAGGAAGCTATGCATTTAATAATAAAATTTAAAATTTCTCCATTTATTATAATTATTAATTTGCAACAAAAGCAATGTGAGCTGTTTCTCATTCGCTAAAATATTAATTATCTGTTATAAGTTTTGCCGAAACACTTCACGCAGAAGCAAAATATTGCTGCAGATCCAGAGAAGGTCAGTGGAGTTCCCGTCAGTTTCCATGCCGTGTCGGAGGTCTTCAAAGCACGTGCTTGACGACCCTGCCGACTTTCTTGGCAAAGCGCCAAACGTGCCTCCAACGGATTTTTTTGTCCACCTGCTGGACGGCCTCCTCAGTCAGGCTGGGGTCCTCCAAGCTAGCCAGGGCCTCCAGGGCGGCCATGGCCTCAGCGTCTTCCTCAGTCAGCTCGCGCTGCTGGCTGGGCACGGCGACGGCCAGGGCCGCGCAGAGCAGAAGTCCGAGAGCGAGCTGCCACTTCATGATTGACTGGTTGAGCTGTGAGCTGTCTGACTGAGCTGATGAAGCTGATCGAGAGCTGGTGTGCGATTGGTGACTTTGGCTGTCTGTGTGAGCATCAGGAGGCCCGCATTTATGCTCAGCACAGCGGCACGTTTTTCCGGGTAGAGGAATGCGCTGTTTGAGCAGGGCGCTCACGTGAGCACACGGCTCCGCCCCCCAGTCACTCAGAAAGACATGGCATAAGGTGTGAAATTCGAAGGCACTGCGTGTTCCCTAACAATACTTTATAAAAATAGAGTTTGCTAGAAGGATACACAATATTTTAGATGGTCAAAGCAACGAAGATTTTTGTTTAAAAAATTGTTAGCAAACAGAGATGCTCCGCCTCTATTTGACAGAGAGCGCCAAATTCAGGCACTGCCTTGTGACCCAGTTTATTACCGTTTAGAAATGATTATAGGTTAACAGGTGGGCCAGTTTTATATTGTAATTTTAATGCTACGCTTGTTGTTTCACGAAACTCAGCTTGATCGGAGTTTTTGTTGTCACAAGGCGCACTTCACGCTCGAGATCACTACCAAACCGAAAGCTATTTTGTAATTTAAGGATGCAAAAAGCGGCTTCCTCAGATATAAATAGCTTTCAATCCAGATTTATGCATGGGCTCTCTAACTGTTCTTTTGAAAAAAAATTCTGTGAAAGTACTAACGAATTGAGAAGTTTATTTATGGCTTTAATTGCCGTCAAAAATACAAGCTTATTGCCATTCAAAAGCTAATTTTTTAAAGGCATTGTAAAACGTTTCGTTTTTTACATTCATTCGTTTAAGCTACCGTTAAAATGCTGAACGTGTTGCTAAGGAATCATATTAACTTTTTTATTGCTAATAATATAAAATATGTTGTTTTAAAAAATCATCGAAATATTTAATATTTTGTCCTGGCTGGTAAACTTACTATAATTGATTTTTATCATGCTACTTATTGAGACGTTATGCGCAGTAATTAATGAGACTAACTAATGCAATTAATGCTTAATATACTAATGTCGAAATGCGATTGAAACCATCGCAGCTCTAGTATCTAGTATTCTATAATTAATAAAAAACCGCCACACCTGCAGCACGTGGCCATCTGTAAGGCTAACAAAGATCTATTGGGAAAAATTTGCTGAAAGCTAGCACTAAAACCAGTTTTCATAGAAACTGAAGGGCGGAGCATCTGTGTTTGCTAACCATTTTGTAAACAGAAGTCTTAGTGTGTCCTTTCTGCAAACTCTTTTTATAAAGTATATGTTAGGGAACACGCAGTGCCTTCGAATTTCACACCTTATGCCATGTCTTTCTGAGAGACTGGTGGGCGGAGCCGTGTGCTCACGTGAGCGCCCTGCTCAAACAGCGCATTCCTCTACCCGGAAAAACGTGCCGCTGTGCGGAGCATAAATGCGGGCCTTCTGATGCTCACACAGACAGCCAAGTCACCAATCGCACACCAGCTCTCGATCAGCTTCATCAGCTCAGTCAGACAGCTCACAGCTCAACCAGTCAATCATGAAGTGGCAGCTCGCTCTCGGACTTCTGCTCTGCGCGGCCCTGGCCGTCGCCGTGCCCAGCCAGCAGCGCGAGCTGACTGAGGAAGACGCTGAGGCCATGGCCGCCCTGGAGGCCCTGGCTAGCTTGGAGGACCCCAGCCTGACTGAGGAGGCCGTCCAGCAGGTGGACAAAAAAATCCGTTGGAGGCACGTTTGGCGCTTTGCCAAGAAAGTCGGCAGGGTCGTCAAGCACGTGCTTTGAACAGCTATCTGAGGACCTTTGACACGGCAAGTAAACTGACCGGAACTCCACGGACCTTCTCTTGAATTTAAGCGATGCAATTTTAGCTAGCTACTTTTAATATATAAACAAAAGCAGAATCGAAACAGCTCGCAGTGGATGCACTCCATCTTGTTCTTGATGTGATTTGACATTTTTTCCAGTGTACTTGATACCAATGACTTATTAGAAATGAAAATTATGCAACTATATGCCACGTTTAGTATTTTATAATAGAAAGCAACAGGAGAAATAAAAAATAAAATTAAAAAATGGCATTGCATGCACAATGCTTGCGCCTCAGCTGTACACAAATTCAGTTGTATTGCGCCCGTACTGCAGATAAATAAGCAAACAGACAAGTAAACTTGCAGCTGAATAATTCAAGTGTGCTTCAAAATGTTTTAATGCAATGTTAAAAATAAGGAGTTTAAGAATTGAAAAAAAGCGTCAGACACGTGTACCAAAATTATAGTGAATAAAAATATAATTTATGCTAATCTATACTAATGGCTACGTAAAAAATCAATCATCTGATGGGTTTAAAAAAATTGCACCAAAAAAATCGAGAATCAAATAACAGTGCGCGGCTGTTGTTTTCTTTACAAAGTGCTATAGAATAGCATAGCTGTGGCATTGATAGGGCATTGCTTATCGAGTGTGTCAGCAGCAAATAGCCAACACTTTGTTAGTCAAAAATATCTTTTAGTGTTGAAGCAATATAAAGATAATCAAGTAATGGACATGAATTCAGGTGACAATTGCATTATTAAGTAATTGATTGTGATTTAGTGTACACACAAAAGGGCAACGCACAAGAAGTGAACGTTCATACGTCACGTGACTGTTTATTTTTAGCCGTTCTAAAAATAAACCAGCTCTTACACCTTATTGATCATTATTTCAGCGCACAAGTCTCTTAGCCAATCAGAGACAAGCTTGGGGCAGAAAGGTAAAAAGACACTCAATTTTATTAAGATTGCGTCACATGACTCACATGATCCAGTAGGTTCACTTTTGGCAGCTTTCAGCAAAAATTACAACAAAAAACAATTCACAAAGTATAATTGACGCTACCATACAATAATCTAATGCACATAGTGGAGACATCCAGAGCGCACAGGGAAAAATAAGACACTAGAAAATAAAAAGGAAAGAAATTGAACTTCTGGTTTTTTACATGCGTACAGGAAGAACTAAGGAAGAGCCCAAAGGCGCGCGGCAACCCACACGGAAAGCTGATCAACAGGGAATTCAACTAAGTCAGAGCTAGACAAGATCGGCCTTGATTGCTCGCAGCATCAGCGGCTGCTGATGACTGGATTCGACAAAATTCGTTGAAAACTGCGGCGGCGGCGGCGGCGGCATCGGCATTGTCAACTGGTGCGGACTGCCCACAATGCCGGAACTCGAGGAGGCTGGCGCGCTGTCGGGCGAGGGCGTCAGGTAAGTCGGCGAACTGTAACTGCACTGACCGAATAGCTGTTGCTGCTGTTTCATCTGCTGCTGCTTCTGGAAGACTTGCTGCGGAGAGCCGACGGCATGGGAAGCGGCGGGCGCGTCAGGCGGAGTCGGATACCGTTCCAGATCGCCGAGAATCTTCGACTTGTTGCTGTTACTGTTCGCTGCGGCGGCAGCGGCGGCGGCGGCGGCATCGGTCGAAGCGGCCGCCGACGTTGGCAAGGTGTTTTCCACCGTGGCGGCTAGCATCGCCTCGATGTCCCGGTGAATTCGTTCGCGCGCCACCTCTCTAGGCGTTTTCTGCTCCGCGTCCGCCAGATTGGGATTGGCGCCAGCGGCAAGCAGGCGCGCTATAGCGGCGCTGCTGCCCTCCAGAGCGGCCAGAAACAGCGGCGTCCGTTCGGCGCAGTCCTGAGCGTCCCGATTGGCGCCGCGGCGTAGCAGCAGCTCCACCAGGCTGTCGGCGTTGACGGCGGCCGCCCAGTGCAGGGCGGTCCGACCGCGCTTGTCAACCGCGTTGACGTCAACCTGATTAGGGGGGGGGTCGTGCTGTGTAGTGATTTAATTTAAAATAATAAAATTTCCTAACTGCCGCTATCAAGTAGTGTAGGCAACAAGAAACGCTACGATTTAGTTAGTTTAAATTACTTGCCATTTTCTTCTACTGCCACTATGAGTAGAGTAGTTAATAAAAAGTCACTATATTTATATTGAATAACTTATCGATTATGCAATGATTTTTGTTTGCATTTAGTTGCGGTCCAGTTAAACTTATGATTGATCCATTTTTTTAAAATTTAGAATTATTTAAAAAGAACCAACCTGCGGATCAGTGGCTAAAACGTCGGCAACCTCCTCGGCCAGGTAGATGGCGGCGACAATCAGCGGCGTGGCGCCGTCGTCAGTCCTGGCGTTCAAATCTGTCCGCCTGTCGCGCATCAGCAGATGGCAGACGCCGTTGGCGCCCGAGGCGATGGCTGCGTGCAGCGGCGTCCGCCCGAATCTGTCGCGTCGATTCGGATCGACATTGCCGACTTCCAACAGGGTTTGGACGGCGTCGGCGCGGCAGTAGCGAGCGGCTAAGTGGAGCGGCGTCTCGCCGTAGGGCTCGGACTGGGCGTCGGCTGAATAGCCGTTGTCAAGCAGCTGGCCTATGATGTCAACGTCCTTGTCGGATACCGGGCCTTCTAGGCAGCTGCCGGCGCTGATGACCGTGTGGATTGGCGTGTCAGACGGAGCTGCTTGCGACGAGGTCGCTAGCGGCTGGAGGCCAGCGGTTAATGCGTCGGCTGGGCTCGTTGATTTCAAATCTGGCAGCTTCGTCTGCGGGGAGGGTCCGGGGTGGTTCAGCCTGTTAGGCTTTATTTGGAGGAACAGGGAGATCTGGGAGGATCTGGGAGTGCGGCAGTCCCCAATCTGAGGATCTGGGAGGGGGGCAGTCCCAATCTGAGGATCTGGGAGGGGGGCAGTCCCAATCTGAGGATCTGGGAGGGGGGCAGTCCCAATCTGAGGATCTTTTTTTTTTTAATTTAAAAAAAATTTGAGGATCTGGGAGGGCGGCAGACCCCAATCTGAGGATCTGAGACCCAATCTGAGGATCTGAGATGGCGGCAGTCCCCAATCTGAGGATCTGGGATGGCGGCAGACCCAATCTGAGGATCTGAGATGGCGGCAGTCCCCAATCTGAGGATCTGGGAGGGCGGCAGTCCCCAATCTGAGGATCTGGGAGGGCGGCAGCCCCAATCTGAGGATCTGAGATGGCGGCAGTCCCCAATCTGAGGATCTGGGAGGGCGGCAGTCCCCAATCTGAGGATCTGGGATGGCGGCAGACCCCAATCTGAGGATCTGGGATGGCGGCCGTCCCCAATCTGAGGATCTGGGATGGCGGCAGACCCAATCTGAGGATCTGAGATGGCGGCAGTCCCCAATCTGAGGATCTGGGATGGCGGCAGACCCAATCTGAGGATCTGAGATGGCGGCAGTCCCCAATCTGAGGATCTGGGAGGGCGGCAGTCCCCAATCTGAGGATCTGGGAGGGCGGCAGCCCCAATCTGAGGATCTGAGATGGCGGCAGTCCCCAATGGATCTTGGAGGGCGGCATTCCAATCTGAGGATCTGGGAGGGCGGCAGTCCCAATCTGAGGATCTGGAAGGGGGGCAGTCCCAATCTGAGGATCTTTTTTTTTAATTTAAAAAAAATTTGAGGATCTGGGAGGGCGGCAGACCCCAATCTGAGGATCTGGGGATCTTGGAGGGCGGCATTCCAATCTGAGGATCTTGGAGGGCGGCATTCCAATCTGAGGATCTGCAAGGATCAAATATTTGCGTACAACAGCCTACTCTTAAGTAGACTGGTAGGGAAACTATGATTTCAATAAAACTGTAGCATCAAATAGCCAGCGCCCTTCAGTTGTTAAAAGAAAAAGATACATAAATAAAAAAGATAGTGATAGACGCAAATAAGGCAATAGAGATACAACATAAAACTGCCCTAGGGATAATAAATGTCTATTTCTGTCAGTGCGCTTCATGAATCTTCATTCAGTACGGAATGTTCCTTTGTGTATTGTTGATTGTAAGGGCTATTCAGTCTGATCAATGGGGTGGATGAACTCACTCTGAGTCACACAGAAGCATTCTAAGGTCAGTACGGAAGCCAGCTATTTTCACACTTGTTTGCTGTTCAACTTTTTTCTAGAAGTTGTGCCAAAAAAGTGAAGCATATTTATGAAGAAAAACACACTGGCTAGTTATTTTTGTGCCTAATATTTTTCGAGAAAAATAACATCGAATCCGAAAGCGTCGAGCTTCGTTGAAGGTTAAAGACGAAAAAAATTCGAAAAAAATGATAGGAAATGACAGCCTTACGGAATATCGCAAACTGCAAATATATACTGCGCTGCGCTATTGTGTCACATGACGCTCCTTTTTAGCTTCCTGAGCTGAGCTTGAATAGCTGTTTGTCTTCTTGCTCTGCATCTGTTTTCTTACCTGTCTGTCTGTCTGTCTGTCTGTCTGTCTGTCTGTCTGTCTGTCTGTTTATCTGTCTGTCTATCTGTCTGTTTATCTGTGTCTGTCTGTCTGTCTGTCTGTCTGTCTGTCTGTCTGTCTGTCTGTTTGTTTATCTGTCTGTCTATCTGTCTGTTTATCTGTGTCTGTCTGTCTGTCTGTCTGTCTGTCTGTCTGTCTGTCTGTCTGTCTGTTTGTTTATCTGTCTGTCTATCTGTGTCTGTCTGTCTGTCTGCCTGTCTGTCTGTCTATCTGTCTGTCTGTCTGTCTGTCTGTCTGTCTATCTGTGTCTGTCTGTCTGTCTGTCTGTCTGTCTGTCTGTCTGTCTGTCTGTCTGTTTGTTTATCTGTCTGTCTATCTGTCTGTTTATCTGTGTCTGTCTGTCTGTCTGTCTGTCTGTCTGTCTGTCTGTCTGTCTGTCTGTCTGTTTGTTTATCTGTCTGTCTATCTGTCTGTTTATCTGTGTCTGTCTGTCTGTCTGTCTGTCTGTCTGTCTGTCTGTCTGTCTGTCTGTCTGTCTGTCTGTCTGTCTGTTTGTTTATCTGTCTGTCTATCTGTCTGTTTATCTGTGTCTGTCTGTCTGTCTGTCTGTCTGTCTGTCTGTCTGTCTGTCTGTTTGTTTATCTGTCTGTCTATCTGTCTGTTTATCTGTGTCTGTCTGTCTGTCTGTCTGTCTGTCTGTCTGTCTGTCTGTCTGTCTGTTTGTTTATCTGTCTGTCTATCTGTGTCTGTCTGTCTGTCTGTCTGTCTGTCTGTCTGTCTGTCTGTCTGTCTGTCTGTCTGTCTATCTGTGTCTGTCTGTCTGTCTGTCTGTCTGTCTGTCTGTCTGTCTGTCTGTCTGTTTGTTTATCTGTCTGTCTATCTGTCTGTTTATCTGTGTCTGTCTGTCTGTCTGTCTGTCTGTCTGTCTGTCTGTCTGTCTGTTTGTTTATCTGTCTGTCTATCTGTCTGTTTATCTGTGTCTGTCTGTCTGTCTGTCTGTCTGTCTGTCTGTCTGTCTGTCTGTCTGTCTGTTTGTTTATCTGTCTGTCTATCTGTCTGTTTATCTGTGTCTGTCTGTCTGTCTGTCTGTCTGTCTGTCTGTCTGTCTGTCTGTCTGTCTGTCTGTCTGTCTGTCCGTCTGTCTCGCTTGTATCACGCAGTTTTATTCATTAAAGTTAATTTGTCTATCTCGGTGGCTAGAAAAGTGTAAATCTCAATCGGATGAATCTCAATTTCAATCGGCCCAACCCCGTACATGTCACATGTCACAATGCTTCAACAAGAATCAGCTAAAGAAACAGATGCTTACAATTATAAAAGTACAAAAGAAAACAATAGAAACAACAAATTTTAACTAACTAATTAATATGAAATGGCTAATCAAAACAAACTAAATAGGCGGGCCACTTTACTAAACATTGGCGTAGAGGGGGCGCAGTTGCTTCTAGTGCAGCAGCGGCAGCTGCAGCAGCAGCAACAGCCAGACTGTTGGAAACAGGCGCGTTGGTGGCGCAGAAGACAACAGTCTCTGCGCGGAGCCGAAGCAGTCAAGGTGAAACAGATCTGCCTGCTCGACGATGCAGCAACTGACTGATGATGCTGTTTTGTTGTGTTCGAATGTGCTCGGTTTTTTCAAATGAGTAGTACGATGCGATTCTTCAAATAATTTTTTGTGTTGATTTTGAATCTGTGCAATATCGAGTCGCTGACGATAATTGATATTTGGCGCCGCTGAGTTCTACTTGGCGCCACTGAGTTCCACTTAGCGCCTCTGGATTCTACTTGGCACCCCCGAGTTCTACTTGGCGCCACTGAGTTCTACTTGGCGCCTCTGACTTCTACCTGGCGCCTCTGAGTTCTACTTGGCGCCTCTGAGTTCTACTTGGCGCCACTGAGTTCTAATTGGCGCCTCTGAGTTCTACTTGGCGCCACTGAGTTCTAATTGGCGCCTCTGAATTCTACTTGGCGCCACTGAGTTCTACTTGGCGCCTCTGAGTTCTACTTGGCGCCACTGAGTTCTAATTGGCGCCTCTGAGTTCTACTTGGCGCCACTGAGTTCTACTTGGCGCCTCTGAGTTTTAATTGGCGCCCCTGAGTTCTACTTGGCGCCCTTTGAACATTGGGAAACCAACGGGTAGGGTTAATAAATATTGAAATCTAGTGGCACAAAAACAGTCATCGATAGAAACTTAATTAGGAACAATAAATGCTACTGGTGTGACACTTGTACGTTAAGCAACTTGATTTGGTATTGGAGAAAAAATGTTAATACAATGTCAGTGGCACGGCAAACCAGAAAAAAAACATGAATTAAGTCGTTGATCTCACAGCGTTAATGTCTGTGTGATTAGGTGAGACTACATTATTGACTAACTTAGTGACGGATATTGGGTCTGGCTATTGTCAAATAAAAAATTTCTGCCGAAACATTGCAATACCTGGAAGCCTCCGCATTAGCCTGGGCAGGTAACTTTGCTGCCGGAGATGGGCCTTAGTTACATAATAAAATAGTACATCATTACTCTTCCTAGATTCTGTTTAAATATGCTTAATTCAAAAGATTATGCTCCTTGAGTTTTTAAACAAAATAAGAAGTAGAATTTACCTAAAGTTACCTAATTTTAATGAATGAAAAAATGGATTGCTAATCTATCCGATTTAGAATGAATAAATAGAATAGATTCGCTAATCTATCCAATATGGAATGATTGAATAGAATGGATTGCTAATCTATCTAATGTGGAACAAATTAATAGAATGGGTTGCTAATCTATCCAATATGGAATGATTGAATAGAATGGATTGCTAATCTATCTAATGTGGAACAAATTAATAGAATGGGTTGCTAATCTATCCAATATGGAGTGATTGAATAGAATAGATTGCTAATCTATCTAATGTGGAACAAATGAATAGAATGGATTGCTAATCTATCCAATATGGAATGAATGAATAGAATAGATTGCTAATCTATCTAATGTGGAACAAATGAATAGAATGGATTGCTAATCTATCCAATATGGAATGATTGAATAGAATAGATTGCTAATCTATCTAATGTGGAACAAATGAATAGAATGGATTGCTAATCTATCCAATATGGAATGAATGAATAGAATGGATTGCTAATCTATCTAATGTGGAACAAATGAATAGAATGGATTGCTAATCTATCCAATATGGAATGATTGAATAGAATGGATTGCTAATCTATCTAATGTGGAACAAATGAATAGAATGGATTGCTAATCTATCCAATATGGAATGATTGAATAGAATAGATTGCTAATCTATCTAATGTGGAACAAATGAATAGAATGGATTGCTAATCTATCCAATATGGAATGATTGAATAGAATAGATTGCTAATCTATCCAATATGGAACAAATGAATAGAATGGATTGCTAATCTATCCAATATGGAATGATTGAATAGAATGGATTGCTAATCTATCTAATGTGGAACAAATGAATAGAATGGATTGCTAATCTATCCAATATGGAATGATTGAATAGAATAGATTGCTAATCTATCTAATGTGGAACAAATGAATAGAATGGATTGCTAATCTATCCAATATGGAATGATTGAATAGAATAGATTGCTAATCTATCTAATGTGGAACAAATGAATAGAATGGATTGCTAATCTATCCAATATGGAATGAATGAATAGAATGGATTGCTAATCTATCTAATGTGGAACAAATGAATAGAATGGATTGCTAATCTATCCAATATGGAATGATTGAATAGAATAGATTGCTAATCTATCTAATGTGGAACAAATGAATAGAATGGATTGCTAATCTATCCAATATGGAATGATTGAATAGAATAGATTGCTAATCTATCTAATGTGGAACAAATGAATAGAATGGATTGCTAACTAATGTGACAAATTAATAGAATGGGTTGCTAATCTATCCAATATGGAGTGATTGAATAGAATAGATTGCTAATCTATCTAATGTGGAACAAATTAATAGAATGGGTTGCTAATCTATCCAATATGGAATGATTGAATAGAATAGATTGCTAATCTATCTAATGTGGAACAAATTAATAGAATGGGTTGCTAATCTATCCAATATGGAATGATTGAATAGAATGGATTGCTAATCTATCTAATGTGGAACAAATTAATAGAATGGGTTGCTAATCTATCCAATATGGAATGAATGAATAGAATGGATTGCTAATTATGAATCAAGTTACTAATGGAAAAAGAAAACATCTAAAAAATCTTTAGCCTAAATATTGTAGCAACAATAACTAGTCAACTAGCACTATTAGCCGGTAAAAATGCCAAAGCTCAAAGCAATACCATCTGAGAACAAGAGTTTAGCAAACAGCTAAAAGCAGGCAATAAATCTATAAATAGCATCCAACACTGCCAGGCTTGCAGCAAGCTGACCGGCTCACCTGATGCTCGCAGCAGCAATGCTTGGCCCTCTTGGCCGCCGGCTGCTGCCCATAGTTGCAGCTGTCAATCTCGTCAAGAAGCAGCAGGTGCTGCTGCTGCTGCTGCTGACTGCCCGGCCTGATGGACAGAGTTGAATCATCGTCCATGCGCCGGCTGGAGCAGCCGCTGCAACTGGCGACGCTGTTCAAAGGCTGAAAGCCGGGCGGGCACCACAGCTGGCCGGTCTCGCGTCGACGAGTGCCGCTGGCGCCGCCGAACCCGGACGTCGATGTAGCCGACGACGATGTCGATGATCGAATCGTGCGCAACAAGACTCCGACGAAGAGCGCCAGGACAGCCAGGCAAATGCAGCCAACCAGCACAGGCAGCAGAAAGGAGTCCCGGCTGACCAGGGGGTCCGGGACCGCCGGTGCCAGCTGGGCCGACACCCCGAGCAGCGGCAGGGTCAACGGCGTCGGCTGGCCGCTGCAGCCGCGAGTCAAGGTCGAGACGGTCGACTGACGAAGGCGGACGTCGGCGGCGAGGGCCTGGAGGTTGAAATACTTGATTCTCCGGGTTTGGGGATCTTGATTCTCCGGGTTTTGGGGATCTTGATTCTCCAGGGTGAGGATCTTGATTCTCCGAGTTTGGGGATCTTGACTCTCCGGGTTTGGAGTTCTTGATTCTCCGGGTTTGGGGATCTTGATTCTCCGGGTTTGGGGATCTTGACTATCCGGGTTTGGGGATCTTGATTCTCCGGATTTGGGGATCTTGATTCTCCGGATTTGGGGATCTTGATTCTCCGGGTTTGGGGATCTTGATTCTCCGGATTTGGGGATCTTGACTATCCGGGTTTGGGGATCTTGACTATCCGGGTTTGGGGATCTTGATTCTCCGGATTTGGGGATCTTGATTCTCCGGATTTGGGGATCTTGATTCTCCGGGTTTGGGGATCTTGATTCTCCGGATTTGGGGATCTTGACTATCCGGGTTTGGGGATCTTGACTATCCGGGTTTGGGGATCTTGATTCTCCGGATTTGGGGATCTTGATTCTCCGGATTTGGGGATCTTGATTCTCCGGGTTTGGGGATCTTGATTCTCCGGGTTTGGGGATCTTGATTCTCCGGGTTTGGGGATCTTGACTATCCGGGTTTGGGGATCTTGATTCTCCGGATTTGGGGATCTTGATTCTCCGGATTTGGGGATCTTGATTCTCCGGGTTTGGGGATCTTGATTCTCCGGATTTGGGGATCTTGATTCTCCGGATTTGGGGATCTTGATTCTCCGGGCTTGGGGATCTTGATTCTCCGGGTTTGGGGATCTTGATTCTCCGTGTTTGGTGATCTTGATTCTCCGGGCTTGGGGATCTTGATTCTCCGGGTTTGGGGATCTTGATTCTCCGGGTTTGGAGTTCTTGATTCTCCGGGTTTGGGGATCTTGATTCTCCGGATTTGGGGATCTTGATTCTCCGGATTTGGGGATCTTGATTCTCCGGATTTGGGGATCTTGATTCTCCGTGTTTGGGGATCTTGATTCTCCGGGTTTGGTGATCTTGATTCTCCGGCGGGGAGCTCAACACTAATGGGTTGGGGGATCTTGACCCTACAGAAATTGGGATCCTTGCACTGCAGTCGTACCTGAGCGGCATAGTCGGCGCTGGTGTAGCATCGCTCCGGACGATGGCAGAGGCCGAGGCTGTACACCAGCACGGTGCCGCTGGTGAAGCCGCTGGCAGCGGCAGGAGCGGACACCAGCCTGACCAAGCAGCCAAGTCGTTGGCTGAGGCTGCGAGAAAAATTCCTAGCCAAAACTCCGGCATGACGAAATTCGCTAGCGTTGACGCCGCCGACCGTTAATTCCAAGAAACCGGCCGGCGGCACAGGCGGCGGAGTCGGCGCCAGCTTATTGTTAGTCGACGACGAAGGCAAGCAGTCGCCGCCGTCGAACAGGCAGGCGGCGTTGTCGCAGCCCGAGTCGCAGCCGCCGTCGGCGAAGTGCGCCCTGCAGAAGTCTTCAAAGGGGCACCGCGGTGGTGGCGGCGGCGGCGACAGCTGCTGGCTGGCTGAATCGCCGCAATCGCCGCCGTCGAACAGGCAGCGCTGCTCGTTGCACTCGGGCTGGCAGACGCCATCGGCGTAGCCGGCGATGCAGCCGCCGGCGTCGCCGCTCCTGGCGGCGGTGCAGTTGGCCCAGGGCCGCCAGCCGGAGGCGCAGTCGCCGCCGTCCCAGTCGCAGGCGAGGCTGTCGCAGGCCGGGTCGCAGACTCCGTTGCCGGCTTTGGCGGGGCAGCCGCGCGCCAGGCAGCTGCGGAAGGTGATAGATAGATAGATAGATAGATAGATAGATAGATAGATAGATAGATAGACAGATTGATAGATAGATAGATAGATAGATAGATAGATAGATAGATAGATAGATAGATAGACAGATAGATAGATAGATAGATAGATAGATAGATAGATAGATAGATAGATAGATAGATAGATAGACAGATAGATAGATAGATAGATAGATAGATAGATAGATAGATAGACAGATTGATAGATAGATAGATAGATAGATAGATAGATAGATAGATAGATAGATAGATAGATAGATAGATAGATAGATAGACAGATAGATAGATAGATAGATAGATAGATAGATAGATAGATAGATAGATAGATAGATAGATAGATAGATAGATAGATAGATAGATAGATAGATAGATAGATAGATAGATAGATAGATAGATAGATAGATAGATAGATAGATAGATAGATAGACAGATAGATAGATAGATAGATAGATAGATAGATACTGTGGATGGTCCCACCTGTCCCTCTCCTCGTCAAAAGTGGGACAGGCCCTTTCGCAGGTGGCTCCGCAGAGGCCTGGTTGGCAGCGACAGCGGAACTTGTCGGGCAGATCCCGGCATTCCGAGTCGGCACCGCGGCACGGACCGCCGATGGCGCCGATGCTACCGTCTGCCGATGGAAGCTGCCGCAGCCGGCATGAGTCGACATAGTCGATCTCGCAGCGCAGTCCGGCGGTGCCAGGCGGACAATGGCACCGGATCTGGTCGACGCCGACAGCCTCGCAGAGTCCGCCGTTCCGACAGACGTCGACGCCGCTGACTGGGGCGCAGAGATCGGCGGCGAACTGGCACAGCGCCCCGTGGAATCCCGACGGACAGTCGCAGACGGCCTTGGGCGTCGGCAAGCGTCGGTCGGTTCGGCAGACGCCGCCGTTTAAGCAGCTGGGAGGCTGCGGCGTGGCCGAGGGCAGGCAGTAGTCGATGGCCTGGTCGCAAAGACGGCCGGTGAAGCCAGGACGGCAGCGGCAGGTGAAGCCGCCGGGAAGGTCGATGCAAGCTCTGGTGCCGGCCTCCGAGCAGGGCTTGTCCGCGCATTCATCAATGTTGGCCTCGCAGTGGTCGCCCTGCATGGCGCAAATGCGTTGACTGGTAAACTATTATATTTTTTCGATACATATCGGCTATTGTGTAATAAAAATGGAAATATGACTAAATGGCCTTTTTGGGGTACTTGATATTTTTTATCTTTTTTGCCAAACATATCGGCTACTTTATGTAAAAGTTTGGGTTAAAGGATCTTGGCGCTCCTGGGTTGGGGATCTTGACGCTCCTGGTTTGGGGATCTTGGCGTTCCTGGGTCGGGAATCTAGCAGCTCCTGGGTTGGGGATCTTGACGCTCGTGGGTTAGGGATCTGTTGACACTCCTGGGTTGGGGATCTTGACGCTCCTGGGTTGGGGATCTTGGCGCTCCTGGGTTGGGGATCTTGGCGCTCCTGGGTTGGGGATCTTGGCGCTCCTGGGTCGGGGATCTAGCAGCTCCTGGGTTGGGGATCTTGGCGTTCCTGGGTCGGGGATCTAGCAGCTCCTGGGTTGGGGATCTTGATTCTCCTGAGTTGGGGATCCTGACACTCCTGGGTTGCGGATCTTGACACTCCTTGGTTGGGGATCTTGAAGCTTCTGGGTTGGGGATCGTAAAGCTACAGTTAAAGGGCTTATGAAGTTTGGGAAGATAGATATTTAAGTTATTTACGCAACATATCGGCTGCTAAAAGCCCATTTTTGTTAATATTTACTATGCATAGTATAATTTTTTGAAAACGAGTCTTCTCTAAAAATCCCTTTGGTGGGACTTCTCAAGGCAAGTTCCGAGGCTTAGCGGTAACTGGGCGACTTAATGCGTAGATTTAATCCAATCTGCGGCTGGCAGGTGAGCTGTCCCTGGGCAATCTGATTTCCCTCTTTTCTTTCTTCAGCTGCTGCTGCAGCAGCTCGGATTTTCAACTTCAAGGCAATTAACTGGCCACACCTGGCCATGCGGAACAACTGGGCTCATTTTGCTTCATCAATTGAGCAATCCTATTATCCCCTATTATCCCCTTCGAGTGTGGAATGCGGCGTCCAAAGGGATTTAGACAGAAGGAGAGACGCTCTGCTAGGCAATAATTTAATGCATCCAAGAGGAGGAAAACAGGTTTAGAAATGCATAGAATTCAGGTGCATTGGTACTAATATTTAACCTTGAATAGCCTGCAAATAGAAATCCCACGCCTATAACAAAGTGGGATTATCAAATTAGCGTTGGAAAATTTAAATTAAATCTGATAGGAGATTTTCTGAAAAGTTGACTATGGGATTTCACGTAGGTTTGGGATTTCAATCCCCAAATGATAAACATAAAAAAATTATTTAGACACCCGACCTTTCCACCCGAAGTACAGCCAACGGCACAGCCGCAGCTAGTTGCGCTGCGCATCCGAGGGCTGTGTACAGCTTTCAGACTGACGGGCTGGAGGGGCCGCAACACCCATCCTAAATTTACCCAGCTCAAACTGGGTACCCGATCTCAGCTGGGTGGGACTCAAGCAATGCGGGATTAAATGCCTTGATGAAAGCCAAAAATTGTCTTCTACAGCCGGGGCTCGAACCCACGACCTTCCGGTCATTAGGCAGATGTCCTAGCCACTAAGAGGCAACAACTATTGGGGATATAAAATACGATTGAAAATTCAGGATTTTAAAATGCGATTTCAAAAGATTTATCCGACATGCAAATTCGTTATTAGGGTCTAAAATGGGATTCTAAAAAGTTGGGATTTTAACAAGAGAATTCTTTACAATTGCAACCATCAGATCGAAAGTCGAAAGTAACCACAAATCCCTAAGAGATCGCACTCACCTTAAACCCTGGCAAGCAGCGGCACCTGTAGTTGCTAGGAGCGGAATAATCAGCCACGCAGGCGCCGCCATTCCGACACTGACTGGCCCCACGGCACGGCTCCAGCGGGGACTCGCAACGCGCGCCGGCATAGCCGCTCGGGCACTGGCACAGAATCTCGCCGCTGTCGTTGAAGCAGCGGCCAACTCCTGAGCAGAGCGAGTGGTCGCACTGACGGCTCCTGCTGACTGACGTTGTCGATGCTGCCCGATCCTGGCACAGCTCGCCAACGAATCCTTGCCGGCAACGGCAGCTGAAGCCGCGGTTTAGCGCATCGGGATCAGCCGCGTCGGGAGGCTGGCATCGGCCCCGGCCGAGGCAGGCGGACGCCGACGAGCAGTTGTCGAATATCTCGCAGGCCAGGCCGCTGAAGCCGGGCCTGCACACGCAGCTGTAGCTATTGAAATAGTCCTGACAGCTGCCGCCATTCAGACAGGGCGAGGGAAAGCAGTTGTCAATCCGGCGGGAACAGTCGGGGCCGCGGAATTCCGCCTGGCAACGGCACTCGCCGGTGTGGGGATCGCACTCGCCGCCGTTGAGACAGGCGACACGCTCGCACTTGTCCGCCTGTTGGTCGCACAATTCGCCTGCAAAACCCGGCCGACAGACGCATTTGAAGGAGCCGACGGTGTTGACGCAGCGCTCAGTGCCAGTTGCATTGCACCGTCCAATCCGGCATTCATCAATGTCGGTCAGGCAGAGCGGGCCGGAGAAGCCGCCGACAGCTGTCGAGCAGTCGCAGGTGAAGTCCAGCCAGTCGGGGGCGGGCAGGCAGCTGGCCGAATTCGCGCACGGCCCGGACTGGCACGGGTTGCCTCGGCTGGCGCAGCGGTCGCCGAACCAGCCGGTCGGGCAGGCGCAGCGGAAGCCGCCGATTTGGTCGCGGCAGATGCCGCCGTTTCGACAGGGATTGCCGGCGCAGTCGTCTATGTTGTGCTCGCAGTGGGCGCCTGGCGATTGCGGGGATTTTATAGGGCGATTAGTATTTGGGAACGGAAGGGGAAGATTGGGATTTCAAATAGTAAACCAAGATTAAGTTAAGATGGGAAGCTGAAATTGCGATTTTGGGATAGGAATCGAGAGTTGGGATTTCGGGATGGGAATCTAAAGTTGGGATTTTAAGATAAGAAGCTAAGATTGGGATTTTGAGATGGGAAGCTTAATTTGGGATTTTGGGATGGGAAGCTAAGATTGGGATTCGAGATGGGAAGCTAAGATTGGGATTTGAGATGGAAAGCTAAGATTGGAATTTGAGATAGGAAGCTAAGATTGGGATTTGACTTGGGAAGCTAAGATTGGGATTTGGGATTTGAAGCTTAATTTGGGATTTCGGGATGGGAAGCTAAGATTGGGATTCGAGAAGGGATGTTAAGATTGGGATTCGAGATGGAAAGCCAATGTTAGGATTTTTAAGAGTAGATTAGAAATTGTAATCGCCCGTTAGGTATGTAAAGTTTTTGATAAAACATAAGCTCAGCCCTTGTTTTAACATCATATAAAATATGAAAAAGTGCTGCGAAGAATCAAAAAGTTATCAATGAAGTGCACAGGCTAGTTATGTCCAAGCCCAGCAGTCACGTCAAATAGACTTTGATAGAATGCAAAAAACCCGAGAATTCTATCCATAGCAAAGATTTACGAGGCTTAGGGGATTATTCTAGGAAACAAGCCAGTTCAGCTGAAGCTGAAGGATCTGGGATTAATCAAGAGAATTTTTTTTAGCCGAGAGCATGCAAAGCTGACTGCGCGAGAAAGCTATTCGGCCAGTCCAAAGTTGTTTTTTTTCAAGATGGTGTGAATAATTTTTATTTAACACATGCCGCTGCACTGGCTGCTTGTAAAGAAAAGTAACCCTTTCAAACGCAAGAAGAAAAGCAATTATCAACTTGCTACTTGCCTGCACAGTTTTTCTTCAGCAAGATCCAATTTTTTTTAAAGCGACGTTTTATTAACACAATCAACCCATAATATGCCATTATATTTTTTATGAAATTTCTTAACTGTTTACTGGTAATTACATTTACTTGCATAAACAATCCATTACTCAAACTTCACACTACATCAGCTACCAATTACCTAAACTCCACACTACATCAGCTACCAATTACCTAAACTCCACACTACATCAGCTACCAATTACCTAAACTCCACACTACATCAGCTACCTATTACCTAAACTCCACACTACATCAGCTACCAATTACCTAAACTCCACACTACATCAGCTACCAATTACCTAAACTCCACACTACATCAGCTACCTATTACCTAAACTCCACACTACATCAGCTACCTATTACCTAAACTACACACTACATCAGCTACCAATTACCTAAACTACACACTACATCAGCTACCGATTACCTAAACTACACACTACATCAGCTACCAATTACCTAAACTACACACTACATCAGCTACCAATTACCTAAACTCCACACTACATCAGCTACCGATTACCTAAACTACACACTACATCAGCTACCAATTACCTAAACTACACACTACATCAGCTGCCAATTACCTAAACTCCACACTACATCAGCTACCTATTACCTAAACTCCACACTACATCAGCTACCAATTACCTAAACTACACACTACATCAGCTACCGATTACCTAAACTACACACTACATCAGCTACCTATTACCTAAACTACACACTACATCAGCTGCCAATTACCTAAACTCCACACTACATCAGCTACCAATTACCTAAACTCCACACTACATCAGCTACCAATTACCTAAACTCCACACTACATCAGCTACCTATTACCTAAACTCCACACTACATCAGCTACCAATTACCTAAACTACACACTACATCAGCTGCCAATTACCTAAACTACACACTACATCAGCTACCAATTACCTAAACTACACACTACATCAGCTGCCAATTACCTAAACTCCACACTACATCAGCTACCAATTACCTAAACTCCACACTACATCAGCTACCAATTACCTAAACTCCACACTACATCAGCTACCAATTACCTAAACTCCACACTACATCAGCTACCAATTACCTAAACTTGCGAAAATTTCAAAAAGCATGAACCAAAGCAGTTAGTGAAAAAAAAGCTTGTCGGCCCGGAACACTAAATCCCGCAGCTAATAAAAAGCATTCCATTGGTGTCACAGACTTTTTATTGGAGTCGCTGCAACCCTGATTTGACTCGCAATTCGCATACCAAAAGAAGTACGAATTGCGGAGACGGAAGAGGGAGAGGAGAGGGTTAGAGGCCTGAAAAGGGAGTATCGTGAGAAAGGGGAGGAGGGGAGGCAGGGGGTGGAAAGAGAGAGAGAGAGAGAGAGATCACAGCGGGTAAGCGCGAACTTTCCGTAAATGTTGATGACGCTTAGATGAAGCGGAGCTCCATACTGACACACTGGCCGCGCGAATTCCGCAGAGAGGGGAGGCTGAGGGAAATCTGATACGCGGTGTTACATGACGCTATTTAGTAAGGCAGCTCCTACCTCCAACCTCTTGGTCGCACACGGCACAACAAGAAAGAAAAAAAATGTTACAGAGCTGATAATTTCGTTGAAACTGTAAATAGGTTTAGCATGCGCAGGAAAAGATAGCTAATAGCAAGAATTATGGAGTGGGGGAAGGGGCTCTCCCACGGTCTGAATTCGAAGTGACAAATAAGATTCGAACAGTTCGCGACCTTATTTATTAACAAGTCCCTACAGCCGCAATCAACAGCTGGCGCGTCTTTCGGCCACCGGAAATCCGACTGACGCGCCGGGAAACGGGAGGGTCCCTCCCGAAAGCAAAACAAAGCAAAAAACAACTTTATAGGGATAATAGAAAAACGACATAATTGTAAAAGCAGAAGATGCGGGAAAGGATTGCGGGAGCTAGGGAGCTAAAATGAAAGCGAGTTCCCATTCCAATTTTGCATTGATCTGGAGATTTCACATCCAGAAATTGTCAGAGAAAAAGCAAGATAGTGAAAGTGGGATCGCCCAGAATCTTTGAAAAAAAACCAGCCACCAAAACAGAGGCGAGGTGAAACAAAAAAGAAGGTAACAGGAAATTTCATTGTATAGCTGAGTTAGTTAAGTTGCTACTCCCTTAGCCTTGGGGCTGGTTGCTAACCTAAACTGTTGTACTGGAAAGCGACACAAATGAAGTAAAGTAGCGAATTTTTGCTCTAGCAACAAAACAGAGGGTGTTGAGAGTTGGATTAGGATTATCGGATATCATAAAACTGGTTAATCAAATAAATACCTATAATTAAGCTAGAAATAGGACACTTTACAATGCCGACACTTATTATTATTAAAAAAACAGCATTGAATGTCCCTCATTTTCCAGGGGATAACTAATTTTGGCACTGGGATTTGAATATACAAGTACCAAATGTCGATCATTTGCAATTGTTATCTGGACGGCGTAGGACAAGTAAAGCGATGCTGCAATATCAAATCAAAATCTTGCGCGCACCGAATAAATTAGTTAATTGCTCGCGCTTCAGACACAAAGACCTGTACATAATAATAGCCGCAACAAAGACCTCAGTGTGTAAAGTAGATGCAGAATTATATTAATTACGATAGCAGAGCGGTGCATAACTAATTAGGACATCAAGGTGATGCAACAAGGTCGCTTGTAATACTAGCGGAACATCTAATTGCTGTTTCACTATCAGTTGGCAATGAGTGTGCAGCAAGTATCTTGTAATTTGGCGCCCGCCTGCAGGATATACAGATTGACACAAAGAAGCTGGCGGAGAAATCGAGATTCGAGACACTTCTGAACCGGCCACACCCATGGGAGGAGCTCTCAGTATTTCATTTCTGCTTCTTTCATTCATTAAATAACGTTTTGGATAACAATACTTGAAGTCAATTATAGGCTTGTGCGAACTATATGACAGTGTATAGGGTGTGTGAAACCTCTGGATCCAGCAATTTGAAGCTTTAGACTTTTTTTACCACCACCATAGAAACTGGTGGAGAAAAACACACCGAGTTTGACAGGGTTTGTCAGGTACGAATAGTGATAGTTGCATGCCATTGCATTGTTTTCAAGGCGGGTGGGGTGGGTGCCTTGATATTCGACAGCCCTGCTCTCGCGGAACAAAGAGCTTCGAGGCTAGACAGTCACATGGTCAGTAAGTTTTCTTTTATTCGATTGCAAACTCAGAGCAAGTCAAGTTCCGTTGGTTACCATTTTACTAAGGACCTTCGTAGTGTAACGCTTGGACTGGAAGCAAGTTAGAATTAAATTTGTTTTTTTAGGCGATTTTTTGTATGGCCAATAAAGCGATTGATCTGCATTCAAACTGATTTTATTCACTAGATATTTTTACAGATTTTACGCCACGCCACATATTGTTTTCTTGTTGTAACTTTCCAGACCAGTTCTCTGCATTCAATCGAAGTCCTTGGTGCAACCTTTATAGAACTCGGACAACAACCCCAGAATAAACAATATTAATAACAAAGACCAGTCAGAGCCAGTTGAAGAAAAAAAGCAGTGCCCTGGGCAGCGGTAGTTGCGAACACAGTGATAAAAAAACGCTCCCTTTAGCTCGGCGCAATATGGATAGATAGATAGAATATAAGTTAGACCCTGGAATACTGAAAGACAGGTCTTGTTTTGCGCGCCTATCTTTAACCTACAAACTTTATCTGTCAGAGCAATACCAAGCAACCAAAAAACTCATTCAGTTTCGTTTGCAATCCTCAGCAGGACTCTGAAGACTCGTTAGTTACCTGTGTTAGGTAGGTAATCTACAGGCAGTTCGAGGCGTTCTTACTTGGTGTCTTAAGTGGTTGAGATAACGAGGCATTGAAGATACAAGCTGATTGCAATGACCAATAACTAAACGATAACAAGCTCATAATTTACGCTAGGGACTAAGTCCAATTTGTAGCTTTGCGTCATTAAGATATTAATTGATTAGTTTTCTTTATCAGAAAGTTATTTTAATAAGCTAACTATTTCAGATGAAATCAAAGGAAAAGCTTTGTCCACATTTTTCAGCAACGGATATCTCCCAAAGGGGAAAAAGTCCATCGAATAACCTTATCCCAGGAAAATTGTCTACCAATGAGTAAGAATCTCACCTCCTGAAGAAACGTCTAGCTAAGAATCTCACCCCTGAAGAATAGTCTGCCTATGAATCTCACCCCTGAAAAATATTCAACCTAAGAATCTCACTCCTGAAAAATAGTCAAATTAAGAAACTTACTCCTGAAGTATAGCCTACATAAGAATCTCACCACTGAAAAATAGTTAAATTAAGAAACTTACCCATGAAGCATAGTCTACCTAAGAATCTCACCCCTGAAGAATATTTTACCTAGGAATCTTAACCCTGAAGAATATCCAACCTTATAATCTCACCCTGAGTCCTGAGGGATGAAATGGACAATCTGAACAGGAACTCCTTACCATCAAAGCCCGGCGGGCAAGAGCAGCGGAATTTGCCCGTCCCAATTGACTCCAAACAAACGCCGCCATTCCTGCAGGGGCATTCGTGCTCGACGCCAATCTCGCAACGTCGGCCACGAAATCCGAACGGGCATTCGCAGCGATAATCGTCCGGCCCGATCGGATGACAGGTGCCGGCGTTGCTGCACGCGCCGAGATGACACGGTCCGCTAACAGCCTCCTCGCAGGTTTTTCCTAGAAAGCCAGGCTTGCACTGGCACACGAAGCCTTCGTCTGTGTTGGGCGCCAACTGGCAAACTCCCTGGTTGTAGCAGGGCTTCTGGGCGCAGATGTTTGAGCCGTTCCGGATGCTGCAAGTCTCCCCGTCGTAGCCTGGGGCACAGAAGCAGCTCAGCCTGCCATCGATGAAGCTGGTTGTGCAGGTGGCGCTGGGATGGCACGGATTGTTCAGAAGGCAATGGTCGGCGAATTCGCAGTGCTTGCCAACGAATCCAGCCGGGCAGATGCACCTGTAGCGCCGATTCTCCAGGTCCTGCAGAATTTTTTAAATGATTTATTACAGTTTGCAGAGAAAAATTATGAAATATAGAGAGCGCGGGATGGAAAATTGAGAAAGTTTAGGGGAAGGTAAAAGAGAGGAGAATAGAGGAGATAGAGGATGAGCTGAAATATGAGATGATGAGATAGGGGAAAAGATATGATAAGGGGACAAAAGGGGAGGGGTCCGGGGGACAAGGTATGAGAAGGGGAGAAAAAGGGGAGATGGGATAAGGTATGAGAAGGGGAGAAAAACGGAGAGGGGATAAGGTATGAGAAGGGGAGAAAAACGGAGAGGGGATAAGGTATGAGAAGGGGAGAAAAACGGAGAGGGGATAAGGTATGAGAAGGCGAGAAAAAAGGGGAGAGGGGACAAGGTATGAGAAGGACAGAGAAAGGGGAGAGGGGATAAGGTATGAGAAGGGCAGAGAAAGGGGAGAGGGGATAAGGTATGAGAAGGGCAGAAAAAGGGGAGATGGGATAAGGTATGAGAAGGCGAGAAAAATTGGAGAGTGTCACTTATAAGATATGAGAAGGGAAGAAAAGGGGGAGAGGGGATAAGATATGAGAAGGGGAGAAAAGGGGATTGGGGATAAAGCATGAGGAGATGAGAGAAAGGGAGAGGGGATAAGATAAGGATAAGTGAGACAGACGTATACAAGCTAGCAGATGCATTATACTCAGCCGCAAGTTCGCAACCAACCTGGCATGTAGAATTATTCTCACACGGTGAGTTGGCACAGTCGTTCACATTTTCTGAGCAATTTGCGCCTTTCCAGCCGTTGGTGCACTGGCAAATGTAAGCTTGATGGCCAGCAGCCGAGGATCCTTGAAGGCAAAGGCCGTGGCCGCTGCAATACCGACGGCTATCGCATTCCTCTTGGCGCGGAGTTGGTTCTGAGTTGGGGGGAGTTGAATACAAATAACAAATTTGTTACGATTGGCATTTGAATGTTGTTTGGGTAAGTGTGCCACATAAATAGAAGCGTATCATTTTACTTCATTTTGGATTGCAGTGGCGTCATTTTGGGATTTAGTGGCATCATTTTGGGATTTAGTGGCGTCATTTTGGGATTTAGTGGCGTCATTTTGGGATTTAGTGGCATCATTTTGGGATTTAGTGGCGTCATTTTGGGATTTAGTGGCATCATTTTGGGATTTAGTGGCGTCATTTTGGGATTTAGTGGCGTCATTTTGGGATTTAGTGGGGTCATTTTGGGATTTAGTGGCGTCATTTTGGGATTTAGTGGGGTCATTTTGGGATTTAGTGGAGTCATTTTGGGATTTAGTGGCGTCATTTTGGGATTTAGTGGCGTCATTTTGGGATTTAGTGGCGTCATTTTGGGATTTAGTGGCGTCATTTTGGGATTTAGTGGCATCATTTTGGGATTTAGTGGCGTCATTTTGGGATTTAGTGGCATCATTTTGGGATTTAGTGGCGTCATTTTGGGATTTAGTGGCGTCATTTTGGGATTTAGTGGCGTCATTTTGGGATTTAGTGGCGTCATTTTGGGATTTAGTGGAGTCATTTTGGATTTTAGAAAGTGAGAAAGAAAATATTTGAAATATTAAAATTCAGAATAAGTCCCGAACCCAAGTTCGTATAGGGCACAGAGACCTGTTGATAATCAGTGATCTATTGGTTGCATAAATTATTTATACAGGAAGAATTGGCAGCTCTTAAGCCACTGGGCGTGATGAAATTCGTTCGGAACTGGATGGGCAGGCAATCTGGGGCAGGCAGATTATCGTTCAGGATTCAGCGTCAAGCGACAAGTCTAGCGGAAATGATGGGATATTAAGTTGAGTACGTACCTACGTACTATAAATCTGAGGGAATTCAGAGGAATCACTGATCCCCTCTGTGAATGCAACCATCCCACCCCTATCAGTATCACAGATCCCTCTGTGAATGCAACGATCCCACCCCTATCAGTATCACAGATCCCTCTGTGAATGCAACGATCCCACCCCTATCAGTATCACAGATCCCTCTGTGAATGCAACGATCCCACCCCTATCAGTATCACAGATCCCTCTGTGAATGCAACTATCCCACCCCTATCAGTATCACAGATCCCTCTGTGAATGCAACGATCCCACCCCTATCAGTATCACAGATCCCTCTGTGAATGCAACGATCCCACCCCTATCAGTATCACTGATCCCTCTGTGAATGCAGCCATCCTAACCTTATCAGTATCACAGATCCCTCTGTGAATGCAACTATCCCACCCCTATCATTATCACTGATCCCTCTGTGAATGCAAACATCCCAACCCTATCAGTATCACTAATCCCTCTGTGAATGCAACTATCTCACCCCTATCATTATCACTGATCCCTGTGAATGCAACTATCCCACCCCTATCATTATCACTGATCCCTATGTGAATGCAACTATCCCACCCCTATCATTATCACTGATCCCTCTGTGAATGCAACTATCCCACCCCTATTATTATCACTGATCCCTCTGTGAATGCAACCATCCCAACCCTATCAGTATCACTAATCCCTCTGTGAATGCAACTATCCCAACCCTATCAGTATCACTGATCTCTCTGTGAATGCAACTATCCCACCCCTATCCGTATCACTGATCCCTCTGTGAATGCAACTATCCCACCCCTATCAGTATCACTGATCCCTCTGTGAATGCAACTATCCCACCCCTATCAGTATCACTAATCCCTCTGTGAATGCAACTATCCCACCCCTATCATTATCACTGATCCCTCTGTGAATGCAACTATCCCAACCCTATCAGTATCACTGATCTCTCTGTGAATGCAACTATCCCACCCCTATCCGTATCACTGATACATCTGTGAATGCAACTATCCCACCCCTATCCGTATCACTGATACATCTGTGAATGCAACCATCCTAACCATAGAAGCGTTAAAATTGTATTTATAAAAAATACAAAAAGTCATTTTATAGACATATCTCTAGTTCTAGTCAAGAAGACAGCAGCGGACTGAATTTCGGACAGAAAATGTTCTGTTTCTCATAACTTCTTTCCGTATGCATTTCTAGTTTGATTTAATACAGTGACTGCTTTATGATTAATGCTGTGTTATTCTTCTGAATTGCTGTGCTGTGCAGCAGCCCGAAAACTAACGAAAGTGAAACGTTTAGTTAGTTTGGTTTAGTTCAGCTGCAGATGGAAACAGATATGATAGATAATAGATCCAAGTTCGCAAGCAGAGGAATAAAAATTGATACTTTTTAACACAAAGGAGACTGCGCAAACACTAAATCAGTGAATAACTTGGATAACTTACGAGGCCTGGTTGCGTACGCGGCTGGCGAAAGCAGAAGCAGAAACAGAAGCAGGAGCATACTTTCCGCCAGAAAGTTTGTAGATTCCTGCCGATAAATGGCTTTAGCTTATGTTATGGGGAGTCAGGCAACAAACACAAGATTTTCTGCTAGGCTAATTTTAGTATTTTCAAGTTTGGGAAAGGGAGAATGCACGTATCCAGTAATAGTATCTATCTTATCTAGCTTAGCAAGAGTCGGAGTGGGAGTAGAAGGCGGAGCCAAGTCCCCAAGGTGAGCGGTGAGTGAGGGTTTTGTAAGATCACTCCTAGAATTGGAGACTGAGGTTTGGGGTGGCGGGTGGGGCCCAGGCCTAATAAAGTTTCAGAATGCGAATCTAGTGGGGTGATTGCGGTTGGGGGCTGGGGGTGCCCCTCCGCGCGCTCCCGTTGGTTGGACCGCTGGGGCATGAGTGGAGGAGAGAGAGAAGCTTGTAATAATTAGCGTCGTTTTTTACAGTCGGGTCCTTAAACAAACTTGATCGCAAGTGTACACTGTCTGCTGTACGAATATTTACTAGTGAAGAAGGGGTGAGAAAGATAACAATTAAAAAGGCAACTTCCCGACTTAGTGTGCAGTCCTTACATAGAGCGGCGGCATCTTCAATGCACCACTGAACTAAAATAAAAACAATTGTACACTCAAGATTGCTCACTATCAGTTCTTCGACCTCCATCCGAAATGCACTCGTACTTATAAAATAGTCGGTTCATATAATGTTATTGCCATTGAGAAGGGTCTTTACTCTTGGACGAGCCTCAATACAGTGGATTTATATGTATTATATGGATAAATTTATATGGAGCAGCGTTTTCCTCTTGTACCGATGGTTGATGCAGATTGCAGATGCTAAAGTGAAATGAAAGTGGGATTTCATTGACGCAGTAGCATTTTAAAAAAATTGCTATCAAGGCAACACTTTAAAGACTAAAGAAACGCGGGATGCGAAAGAGAGAGTGTGTGATCCCTCCAATTCCTATTGGAGCTTAAAATGCATTACAGAATTCAGACAAACATGGTTTTCCGGTAGCTATGAATGACAACACTAGAATTCTATAAACCCGGTAACTTGCTCCACTCTATTATGTGCCACTAAAAAGCCAAAACTATACCATTCTTTTTGTTTAAGGAAAAATTTCGGAAAATTTTCGTGCATCTTTTCGTGGATTTCAAAAGGTTAGCTATCAATCGATCAGTCAATCAGTGAATCAATCAATCAACCAACCAACCAATCAATCAATCAATCAATCTATCTATCTATTTATCTATCTATCTATCTATCTATCTATCTATCTATCTATCTATCTATCTATCTATCTATCTATCTATCTATCTATCTATCTATCTATCTATCTATCTATCTATCTATCTATCTATCTATCTATCTATCTATCTATCTATCTATCTATCTATCTATCTATCTATCTATCTATCTATCTTATCTATCTATCTATCTATCTATCTATCTATCTATCTATCTATCTATCTATCTATCTATCTATCTATCTATCTATCTATCTATCTATCTATCTATCTATCTATCTATCTATCTATCTATCTATCTATCTATCTATCTATCTATCTATCTATCTATCTATCTATCTATCTATCTATCTATCTATCTATCTATCTATCTATCTATCTATCTATCTATCTATCTATCTATCTATCTATCTATCTATCTATCTATCTATCTATCTATCTATCTATCTATCTATCTATCTATCTATCTATCTATCTATCTATCTATCTATCTATCTATCTATCTATCTATCTATCTATCTATCTATCTATCTATCTATCTATCTATCTATCTATCTATCTATCTATCTATCTATCTATCTATCTATCTATCTATCTATCTATCTATCTATCTATCTATCTATCTATCTATCTATCTATCTATCTATCTATCTATCTATCTATCTATCTATCTTATCTATCTATCTATCTATCTATCTATCTATCTATCTATCTATCTATCTATCTATCTATCTATCTATCTATCTATCTATCTATCTATCTATCTATCTATCTATCTATCTATCTATCTATCTATCTATCTATCTATCTATCTATCTATCTATCTATCTATCTATCTATCTATCTATCTATCTATCTATCTATCTATCTATCTATCTATCTATCTATCTATCTATCTATCTATCTATCTATCTATCTATCTATCTATCTATCTATCTATCTATCTATCTATCTATCTATCTATCTATCTATCTATCTATCTATCTATCTATCTATCTATCTATCTATCTATCTATCTATCTATCTATCTATCTATCTATCTATCTATCTATCTATCTATCTATCTATCTATCTATCTATCTATCTATCTATCTATCTATCTATCTATCTATCTATCTATCTATCTATCTATCTATCTATCTATCTATCTATCTATCTATCTATCTATCTATCTATCTATCTATCTATCTATCTATCTATCTATCTATCTATCTATCTATCTATCTATCTATCTATCTATCTATCTATCTATCTATCTATCTATCTATCTATCTATCTATCTATCTATCTATCTATCTATCTATCTATCTATCTATCTATCTATCTATCTATCTATCTATCTATCTATCTATCTATCTATCTATCTATCTATCTATCTATCTATCTATCTATCTATCTATCTATCTATCTATCTATCTATCTATCTATCTATCTATCTATCTATCTATCTATCTATCTATCTATCTATCTATCTATCTATCTATCTATCTATCTATCTATCTATCTATCTATCTATCTATCTATCTATCTATCTATCTATCTATCTATCTATCTATCTATCTATCTATCTATCTATCTATCTATCTATCTATCTATCTATCTATCTATCTATCTATCTATCTATCTATCTATCTATCTATCTATCTATCTATCTATCTATCTATCTATCTATCTATCTATCTATCTATCTATCTATCTATCTATCTATCTATCTATCTATCTATCTATCTATCTATCTATCTATCTATCTATCTATCTATCTATCTATCTATCTATCTATCTATCTATCTATCTATCTATCTATCTATCTTTCTTTTTGCTTGTATATATAAGATCTTAACCCAAAATATTTCACCTTTCTGCAGCAGAAACGCAGCAAAAAAATTACGAAGTTCTCGGAAATTCTACCTTGCTATAAGTGTTAAAAATTCTTTTTTTCATATCGCTCCAATTTTGCGTGAAAATGCGCCAAAAATCTTGGAGAATTACTGTCACAAAAAGAAATTATCCCATTTTTAACCGTGGGAGTGGAGTAGGCGCACCGTGCAGGCAGGCAGGCAGCGGGCACATTTAACGGTATGTCGAATTCAAATGGGTCAGAAACTGTCGGTTTTAATTTTTTGACGTGTCTACGCAACTCTTCTAGCCATGCGCTCTCTTTCCAGCCAGATGCGCAGCCATCAGAGGGTTGGAGCGGGGAGTCCATGCGCGGGAGACAGTTGTTGTCAAGCAGGATGGGAGGCAAGCCGGTCAGAGATTGGTAGTCGATATATGCCGGCGAAGCCATTCTAAGTGGAAAACAGTAACTGCTACTTCCTAAAAACACATTCCAAGAAAGAGGGGAACAGGAGGGGCAGTGAAATTCTTGGCTCCACTTTGAAAAAGTTAAAAGATCTGAAAGCTGAAACGCTTTACGAATTAGGCCATGGCTAGTGGTTTGTTTTTAGGCGCAACAAGTTTAATTAAGCCATTTAAGCCGACCCAAGCATCCTGATTTTTTAAAAAGTTATCATACTACCCTGATTGGCAGTCAAAAGGATCCACCTTAGAGAATTCAAAATATTTAACAATGAATCATTACATACTGATAGGTTTTGAGCTCTCTTCGACATGACTGTCAAATATACGTCGATCTCATCACTCAAAATCCGTAAATTATGAAATTTGGTACTCGCAATTCTTGCAACGACATTTTAGCGGATATGAAATTGGACGCAGTTACATCACTTGGCCGTCAGCATTCGTCTAATATTTTGTTGCGCATCCCTGGAAAAATAAATTTAAATTAAAACAAATGCCGTCACCGACTGTGTTGACTGAATGCGTCAATTCACCAATTTGACAGCTAATATGAAAATATCTGCTGATGAAAAACCAGAACTCCTGCATGCAATTTTTTTCTGTGTCAAAACAAATAGTTTCGTCAAGTTCATCATTCAACCGATGTCGCCAGAAATTCATCAAATAGTTGGACAATGTCTGGCAGTGAAAGAAAGGGAACGTTTCTGGTGCCCATCCATACGTGTCTGGTAGAACGCGGGTCAGTGAGGGATGGCCAAGCGAATGAAAGCTAATGCCATTTTTTTGTTTCACTTCGAGGCTCCTCTTAGGCTGTTTGCGGGCGAGTTTTTTTATCTTCCCTTAAAAATGGTGCCTAATTCCCACAGGTCTTTGTTGTTTTTCAAACCCCGCGGGGCACCGTATGGGAATTAAGATGCGCTCTATAGTTGCTGCCAAGAATTTTGTTTTTGTCAATCACACCGCGGGTGGGGTCCTAGCCGGAAACAGAGAAAAAACACAGCCCTTCCTCCTGGTGGCATCCCTCGCTAGGTTCCCACAGCTTTGCCAACACCTTAATCTGTTCCGCCTTCGCCGTCAGGAAGTTGGCCTTAGCGACAAGATATGAAGGTAACGTAGGGGTGAACGAAATGAGTGACCATTCCAAAAACTCCCACGGGAGCGAAAATTGTCCCTCGACCGTCCCCCTCCCTACCTGACTATCCCGCTCGCAACGCGTCTGTCTCACGCCGCGTTCCCGTGCACCTTCTGAGCCCCCCCCCCCCCCCCCCCTACGGAGCTTCCGTAGTCTTGGCTGTGATAGGAGACCGTGGGGGGCCGGCCCGGGGGGGACCAAGAAGACCCGAACTCCCGTCCCGGTAACTCCCTCCCGCCGAGCTGCAGTCAGGTTAGGGGAGGCTGGCTTCGCAAGTGGTCTGGGATGGCCTGGGTCCCAGCCAGTGTCTGAGGCCTGCTGGAGGATGGGATGGGATGGCGCTGGGCGATCTACATCGAATCCAGGCTCACAAGTGGCCGGGGCGTGGCCGGTTGAAATGGGGCCCATTCATGCGGAATTCAACTTGCAGCCACATGTTACGGGGGGGGGCCCTCGTTTCGCTTCTCTGCACAAGTTTTCCCATGCTGCTGCAGTTTTTGTTCAGCGAGTGTCCAGTTGCCAGGGGGGCACCAGAGTGGCGTACATGTTCGGTAGGAATTGATCAGATTTTACCTGAGCAGCGGGGAATCTGGTATGGATTGCAAAATGGTTCACCACCGGCTGGACTTCCGGTGGTGTCTTAACTTTAGAAATGAACGAAGTATTACTCGTACGTTTCTTGCAATCTCTGTTCCGGTACACCGTCGAATCCTAAGCTCTGAAGGACCCGCTCAGTCATCTAGCAAGATTCAGCCATCTCAGACTAAACAACAAATGAATTATTTTTTGTGCTGTTAACAATTCTTGAGCATTTGAACTTGAACCGAAGGAATTTTTCCTTTAATTTAGTGTCTACTGTTAATAGGACTTGAAGTAAAGTATAAATAAATTCAGAGCTTCTACACTTTTTATTGTTTAGCATCTAGCATATCTGAAGGTTGGGATCAGAGGAATGTCACGTTTGACTTTGGACTTCTTTATGTTAGCAGTGCTCACTTTGATTACCTAGCAGTTTGGAAAAATGATGCACCTAAAGACATTTTTGAAGCTGCTAATGTGTGTTCGGTCAACTTGGATTGTTGATACAACTTTTTTTACTTTCGATTGTTTGATGACATTCATGAGTTCAAAGTACTAAGGCTTTTGCTGGGTTATGTTTGGTTAAGAAAGCAAGGCAAGAAAATTTAAACAAACATAACATTTAAAAATTTACCTATGTTATATTTCTTCTAAGATAGTAAAAATATTACGTCATTGCTTAAGAATTCTAAATTTTGAGTCGTTGGACAGTGTAGGCCAGGAGTTGTAGCCTAGTGGCTAGAGCATGCCTTATCACCGAAAGGTCGTGGGTTCGAGTCCCGGCTCTAGGGGACAATTTGTTCCCTTTTATCTTGGCACTGGAATCTCGCATTGCATGCTTCAGTCCACCCAGCTGAGATCGGGTACCAGTTTGAGCTGGGTAAATTTAGGGGTGGATGTTGCGGCCCCTCCAGCCCGTCAGGACTGAGCAGCTGTACACAGCCCTTGGATGCGCCGCCCAGCTGCATGTAGCTGCGGCTGTGCTGTGGGCTGTACATCTGGTCAAAAGATCAGGTCAAAGTGATGTCACGAAGAAATTAAGCTTACAGGAACCACGCGTGTTTGAGGGACCGAGCTAGATTGAGGTAGCAAACAAGAGAATCGAAACCTTGAATCATCTTCTTTACAAAAGCAACCGCGTGAAAATAATTCATGAGATTACAAAGGCCTTAAAAATGCAATTAATGTTGTCCAATACCCTAAACTTAAACAAAAAAGCCCCCCATCTTTTCTGATTAGTATTAGAACTTCATTGTCATCAGTTGTTGTCAACTGACAGTCTTTTGCTGCGACAAATTTCTGCATTTCTTTTTTACTGTACTGGATACAAGACATGCGTCTATTGTGAGACGGTCTGCAGTTAAACAGTTATACTAAATACCATTGAGTTTATCATGGAACATTCAGAAAGGTATTGCGAGTATTAACTGTCAAATAAACTTCGAGACAAAAATCCATAATAAAAAACAACAACAACAACAAAATACGCTGTCCGCGGGCAGAATCGGGGGCACCGGCGTCAGCCAGCAGGCAATCGACGAAACGCCGAGTTCGCGCTTGTCCTCGCCGGTAGGGCGCCTGCAGCGTGAGCAGCAGCACCTCCTGCATCGGCTCGGGGCAGTCCGACTCGGCGTGGATGACGTGGCCTGCCAGCTGGAGTCGCCGACGGCGCAAAAGTTCGCTTTTGGACTGTCCAGGCCGGCGCGGCGATAAAGTGCCGCGTTGGAGACCCGCTCGTAGCCGATCTTGAAGGCGGCGCGCAGCAGGCCAGCGTGCACCGCGTCGATTTGCTGCTCGATCAAATAATTAAAGAATTTAATAAATTTACTTTAGGAAAACTGCTTTAAAGTTAGACAAAAGCAAATGCAAAGATTGCAACTAAAGATTTTCTTGAGAAGACATTCATCAAACAAATTGCCTCTCAAAATCAACAGTTTCTTATTAACTTTAGTGACTGGGGGGCGGAGCCGTGTGCTCACGTGAGCGCCCTGCTCAAACAGCGCATTCCTCTACCCGGAAAAACGTGCCGCTGTGCTGAGCATAAATGCGGGCCTCCTGGTGCTCACACAGACAGCCAAGTCACCAATCGCACACCAGCTCTCGATCAGCTTCATCAGCTCAGTCAGACAGCTCACAGCTCAACCAGTCAATCATGAAGTGGCAGCTCGCTCTCGGACTTCTGCTCTGCGCGGCCCTGGCCGTCGCCGTGCCCAGCCAGCAGCGCGAGCTGACTGAGGAAGACGCTGAGGCCATGGCCGCCCTGGAGGCCCTGGCTAGCTTGGAGGACCCCAGCCTGACTGAGGAGGCCGTCCAGCAGGTGGACAAAAAAATCCGTTGGAGGCACGTTTGGCGCTTTGCCAAGAAAGTCGGCAGGGTCGTCAAGCACGTGCTTTGAAGACCTCCGACACGACATGGAAACTGACCGGAAATCGACTTATCTTCTCTTGACTTTAAGCGATATGTAATTGTTGCAAACACTGTAGTGTATTCCCTTAAATGAGTGAATTAGGAAAAGTACCAGCTCCCAGTGCATGCGCTCCATCTTGTTTTAAAGTTGATAAATAAACGAATGAAAATTTTCATTAAAAAAATAATTTTTTTTCTTCCAGTTCTAGAGGTCACAGTTGTACACAGGACTAAAGAAAGACGCTCTTAAAGTACAAAAACAGCTTATCGGAAAGCGATAAACATGCGGTTACTATGGAATGTGTGAATAACATTGAAACAAGGATATATAGGAATTTTTTTGGCTATCAAAAAATACTACTTTGTAACATACACTCGAATTTTTTTACTGAATACATGTACAGTACGCTCGTACATCGATAAGTCCTCAGGAGAATACACTAATAAGCCACAGTAACACATCCAATCTGTTTAAATTATAAAAAAATCCACGTAATGTATTTTCTAGTAGTAGGTAAAAGCGTGTAACATCAACTTGATTGTCGCTAATTTTGCTGTTTATAGCTTCAATTTCCTGTCTTCCTAACCCTTTCAAAATCGGGATAAAACAAATTACAAATAACCAAAACGCGTTATCAGCTATTTTAAATGACAAAAGCCCGCGTGGACTTACTCATGAATTGTAAATTTATTAATTTGCTTTTGCAGTGTGCTTTGCTATGCGCTAACGCTGTACTTCCAATCAAAAAACGCACGTTTGAATGAAAGATCGTATATTTCTCTATGTATTTTCAAGATCAAGATTCAGCCTAAGCAATGCGAGCTGTCTATTTCTTTTAATTAAAAATTGATTGATGAGTTCAGTCAAAATAATTCTCACAAAAGCACAATTGCTACATCCAAGGGAGGTCAGTCCCGTTCTGGACGGTTTCAAAAAAGCTCATAAAAGCGACCATTCTCCTCAGTCAGGCTGGGCTCCTCCATGTTAACCAGGGCGGCCTGCATGGCCTCATGCAGCGTCTTCCTCAGTCAGCTGGCGCTGCTGGCTGGGCACCGTGATGGCCAGGGCCGCGCAGAGCAGAAGTCCGAGAGCGAGCTGCCACTTCATGATTGACTGCTTGATGTGCGATTGTTGTCATCACAAATTATGAAAGTCAATGAGAAGTCTTGCAACTCCACCAGCGATTCACAAGTTTAATACACTACATGTACAATCAGAATTCATGCCACGACACAACAATTCACACCGGTTTTCGATCTATTACAAAATGTATGCATGCAAGCGAATTGATACATGTTATCAATCTACAGTTTTTTCGACAAATCAATCAATTATATTTAGTTGGATCAATCGTCATTTAAGGAAGTTATGTCGATTTTATCCGAATTTTGTTAAATATTGTTGCAAACTGCAGTCAGAAAGTAAAAGCAGTACATGTAATTTGTAGGGCCGAAGAAAGGATTATTTCAAATTCATTTCTATCTCCCCAGTGAATTTTTTAAGTAGCTTACATACCTGAAGCAATTGGTTCAACCAATTCCAATGCTCTTCTGTATTAGAGAAATCCCGTTGTAACGTTTAATGAAGACTACTTCTATTCTTTAATTTAAGGATATAAATTTTACTTCAGGAGTGTCTCAAATCGTAAATTTCTGAACATTTTATGTATGAAGGAGTAAAATTCTAGTAATCACATTTTTGCTATCTTCATTTATAATTTTTGCAGTGTTTAAATGTACAAGTTTACCTTCTAAAATTCAAAACTTCTTTTTATTAGAATAGAAGTTAGAGAACTCTTGAAAACTAAAGAAGCATACTGTGTGGTGCCTTTTAATCAAATGTGTCTAGACCATCGGTTGGATCATTTTCAGATGAATATAAAAATTTTTATAAATTTTTATATTATTTGCTGAAACTATAATGTTTTTACTCTTAGCTATTATCACAGGTAGCTATATTCAGTTACAAGTTAACATTTTCGAGCGAAGCATATAGGATTATAGATGTTATAAGTAGAGTTCAGTGGAAAATTCTTTATCTAGGCTTTTCAGTTTTAAAAGCCTAATGCTCTGTTTTTTCTATTCATAACAAACCAACTAGATTGATAATCTGGTAGTTTTTTTTAGCTGGGAAGAAAAAGCATTTTTAACTGAAGAAACCCTGATGGCCAGACTAAATTGCATATAAATTATAATATAATTTCAATTTCCTTGTCATCTTTTTTTCGTATTATGAAATCTGATTAGCATCAGTTCCAAGTTAGAACTAGCTATTGAATTTTCTATATGTATTGCTGTTTATTTTTTTCAAAATTTATGCTTATTCTTAAAATGTTATGTTTAGACTCTTAATAATAATAGTTGTGCATTTTTGTAACTGCAATAGGCTATCCTAAGGAATTGTTCATTGAATTATTCTCTTAAAGAAATAACTTGCATCATAACTCAAGACTAGAGTTTAGAATAATATAAGAAAGTAATATTAAAACAATAGAATATAAATTAGATACTACAGATTGTTATATTCACATCTTCATGTATTTTGCTAGCCACTGCATGGTGCACAAAAAATAGCCCCTTAAATCCCTATTGGAGCCAATGGGGGTTTGTAGATAGGCATTGCTAGGCCTACCTAGAGACCTACCTACCTGTAGAAAATGCTTGAAATCAAATAAATTGAAATATTTTATTTATTAATTTATTACCAAAATTTTTTACTAAGCTGGTGCATATGCATCTACTATTTTTTCAATATTAAATAGCCTAATAAGCCTGCAGAGGGATCATTTCTAGGATTTTTATTTTTAAGATAGAATCCATAGCTTTGTAACTGCTTCTTTTCTGCATTATTTTAGTCTGTAACACTTTATTTGGCTTAGAACATGGATTTGAGTCATAAAATTTTAAGTAGTGTTTCTGGCAATCTGGGTCTTAAAAGTTCCAATGTTTTCAACAAGTGTAACAAAATAGACTAAGTCACTTAGGTTTGAATTATTCCCCAGAAAGGGAAGTTGACAAAGTGACTAAAGTTTTAGATAGCCCTAGTGGCTAGTTGACAAAAAAGAAAAATTTGTGGGATTTCAATAGCAAAGTTGAGACCTTAATGGCAATTGGCAAAGCTTAATTGTAATTTTGGATATTGACTGGACCTATAGTTGTGTATCTTTAATTGATTATTGGTTATGAATTAAAAAAGCATATCAATTGCAATATAGGTAAATAAAAATATTTTGTTAGCTATATAAAATACTTGCTATTAATGCATGAAACAATGCTATTGGCATTTTATCAAATTTGATTACTGTAAATTTGATGAAGGACCATTAGATTTAAATAGCTTTTTAGATAGATTTCTAACAAAGCAATTAGTATATAGGCCTTTTAACATGGGTTAAAATATCATTGTATCTCCTTTCTAACTTATCCTATTTAACCTACCCAAAACATGCTTAGTTTGATAATTTTCTCAGTAAATAAAAATATTGACTTTGTAAATTTGTTTTGTCTATTGACAAAGTATCAGCATACAAAAAGACTGACAATCCCACAATTTTTGCTAGGCCTACTAAATAAATAAACTTGTAGCAGTTTGACTGCCACAATCATTTGGCCAAGGAAATGTTAGGATCAATTGGTTATTACTTAGACTATATGGACTATATATGTTAGTTTAGGGATCAAATATTATATCTAGGTCAAAATTTTTAATAGATTGAAAAAGCAATATCAATGAATTTGTCTATAGCTTATAGAATTAAGAATGTACTCGTAACTTGGTATAATATGCAGCAGGTACAATTAACAAGACAAGAGAAGCTAAGAAAATATTTTATAAGCAATTAAGTAAAGGCAATAATAAAATGATCAAAATTAAACTATTTTTTTTATCAACTAAATAAAAGTTAATTATCCTTAAAAGTTTTGTAATTTTAATTTAATTTTATTGCCTTTTACATTTTAGAATAAAAAATTTGAAAATCTATTCATTGAGGGTCATTTCAATTTTTTATGCAAGACAAAGCCAAAGTTTTTACATACAATGTTAGTTATGTATCCACTTAAGTTTTATTTGGTAGGCATTTTTGTAAGCAATGCCTTTTCATGACATAAGCTCTGCGAAAAGAAGGATGTCATTTTCACCATAGACAATCCAGAGTAAAAAAATTTACTCAAAGTGCATAATTCATCCAATCTGACATGACTAAAGTTTGACATTTTCAATAGATCGATAAAGCTGGAAAACTCTGCTTATGGCACTTAGTAGAAGTAGTACAGGGGGTGAGGCACTAAAATTAAAATATCTCGTGAATGACAGTAGATACATGAACAAACAGCAAGTCATTTTTATGGGTAGATAATTGTCTTTGTAACTGCTTCAGTCTAAATATTTTTTGTTGGGCAGAACCGGCAAAAATGAAGAAAGTGTACGGACTTTTGGGACACCCCTTGTATATAAAAAAGCATACAATGTTAAGGTCGATGTTTATTATCATTAATCAGACAATTGCCTACAAATATAGCTATTTGCTTTTTTTATACAATCAAGCACACATTTTTCAGGCTTGCTACCAAGTCTATTCAAATTGAAAAGTACATGGTAAACTAGTTTGAACTGCAGGCATGGCTGACAATAGAAAAACTCCGCCCACATCTCCGCATCGAAGCAGCAGCAAGACGCTCACTGTTAAAGTTGTCCTACTTGATGACACGGTGAATTCGTTTCAAGTGCCAGTAAGTTAGATGAGAGCCTAAACTGTGTGTAATTAAATGAAAATCTTCAACATTCTCAGTTAAGACAGAAAAACTGGCCTAAGGTTAATCAGATTATTAAAACAGACAATCCACTATAATTTATGACCTGTGCTAGAAAAATCAAATTCCCACTAGATGATATATCAGTGGCCTAATCTCTTGTTTCACTCGCGCTCCATGTTAGCTTTCGTGCAAGCTGAGTTTATATGCCCTGCACTGCTTTAGCTGCACTCCTAGGCAGACTAAGTCGGGGCGCAGGCAGACAGACACGCAAGCGTTCGCGCACGGGTTTGGGGATATACGTGGGTAAAATGGGATGAGAGTTACGAGTATGATATTAAGCAAATCCGCGGCAAGGGATTAGCGAGTGTTAATCAGATTATTTGCCTGTCCCACCCGGTATGGGTAAGGCAGTAGGCACTGCGTTGCGACTGATAGATAGATAGTTAGATAGATAGATAGATAGATAGATCGATAGTTAGATAGATAGATAGATAGATAGATAGATAGATAGATAGATAGATAGATAGATAGATAGATAGATAGATAGATAGATAGATAGATAGATAGATAGATAGATAGATATATAGATAGATAGATAGATAGTTAGATAGATAGATAGATAGATAGATAGATAGATATATAGATAGATAGATAGATAGATAGATGCATGCATGTATGCAGATGTTCAGATGTTTTTCCATCCCATTTGTATATAGTTTCCATGACATCAATCAAGCAGTGTATTTGCTTGCAGGCGCAGGGTGATGGGCATTATTTTGCAGCTCTACTGTGCCGCTCCATTGACTATAATTGATTGAATTCATGCAAATTGATGGACTGTCACGCATGAATGTTATTTAGCGTGTACTTTAATGCGTGTAGTATAGTTAAAAGTCCGTGAACGAAATCCGAAGTGCCCAGTGCATATAGTTTGTGTAAGTGCTGGTATACATTCGAAAGTCAGTCTTCCAACGAACGTTCAACTTGCTATGGTTTTTATACACTCGGGGAAAGTTCTCTAGCTGCCCATCAAACCACGGCCACGGACTTGTCAATCAATTTTGGCCTTTCTTATCTGATCTAAAGTCTAAAAGAATCGGAGAATTGTCTCCGAGCGCATTGTCGTTCACTTGTTATGAACTCTAGTTTGACCAGAGTGCAAAATGATGAGCTGTGGGGACAAAATTGAAGTATTTTTTTCTTTAGAAAGCATTCATTCGGGCCGCCAAAAGAGGCTTCCTGTCTGTTTAGAGCGAGCTTGCTTCCCGTTCTGTCTGTCATCCCCTATCGCTCCAACTCTCCCTGTTTCTAACCCTTTCGCCCTTGGGGACTAAAAGTGTGGCTGGTTGGCCACGATAAATCTGGACGGACGGTGTGCCTGCCTGTCTTCTCTGCTCTGCTCCTCTCCTCGCTAGCTCGTCTTCCCTAACGAAGCAATCCAGTCCACTCAGTCTCAGTTTTTTTCATCTGCGGCTGTAGATTGGGCATTGCGGCTCTGATTGAGATTCAACTAGCCACAGGGAGAGAGAGAGAGACTCGCCGATCTCTTGCCGCCTCTCTTCCCCGCTCCTGCTTACACCAAGCTGGCACGCACATTGCGAGTTTGGGTCCGCCCAGGCATGGTTAACCCTGTTTGATTCTCAATGTTGTATTATTGTAGAGAAAAATTAATGCGATTTTAAATGTCTTTTTAAAAATACCTCTTTCAACCAAATATTTTCTTTCGAAAAAATTGCTTTTCTTTTTTTCTGCCTCCTCGATACTTTAGCGGGCATCTCTACCCCCTCCCCGATGCTTCAGGGGCATCTCTACCCCCTCCCCGATGCTTCAGGGGCATCTCTACCCCCTCCCCGATGCTTCAGGGGCATCTCTACCCCCTCCCCGATGCTTCAGGGGCATCTCTACCCCCTCCCCGATGCTTCAGGGGCATCTCTACCCCCTCCCCGATGCTTCAGGGGCATCTCTACCCCCTCCCCGATGCTTCAGGGGCATCTCTACCCCCTCCCCGATGCTTCAGGGGCATCTCTACCCCCTCCCCGATGCTTCAGGGGCATCTCTACCCCCTCCCCGATGCTTCAGGGGCATCTCTACCCCCTCCCCGATGCTTCAGGGGCATCTCTACCCCCTCCCCGATGCTTCAGGGGCATCTCTACCCCCTCCCCGATGCTTCAGGGGCATCTCTACCCCCTCCCCGATGCTTCAGGGGCATCTCTACCCCCTCCCCGATGCTTCAGTGGCATCTCTACCACCTCCCCGATGCTTCAGGGGCATCTCTACCCCCTCCCCGATGCTTCAGTGGCATCTCTACCCCCTCCCCGATGCTTCAGGGGCATCTCTACCCCCTCCCCGATGCTTCAGCGGGCATCTCTACCCCCTCCCCGATACTTCAGGGGCATCTCTACCCCCTCCCCGATACTTCAGTGGCATCTCTACCCCCTCCCCGATGCTTCAGGGGCATCTCTACCCCCTCCCCGATGCTGCAGGGGCATCTCTACCCCCTCCCCGATACTTCAGGGGCATCTCTACCCCCTCCCCGATGCGTCAGTGGCATCTCTACCCCCCTGATGCTTCAGTGGGCATCTCTACCCCCTCCCCGATACTTCAGCGGGCATCTCTACCCCCTCCCCGATACTTCAGCGGGCATCTCTACCCCCCTCCCTGATGCTTCAGTGGGCATCTTTACCTCTCTACCCTCTCAATACTTTAGCGGGGCTGTTTCTTTTTTGAAAAAAGTTTAGAAAAAGACTCGTGCACGTGTAAGTCCCCTTTAATTAAGCATCTAAAATCCCACCTGCCCGCTCCTTTCTTCTACTTTGATTAGAGAAATATTCTTCACGGCAAGAAGGAAAAAAAAAGAGTAAAACGGAAGACTATGCCGTAGAAGGCCAATTAGTGAGGATGATAATTGGACAGTCCAAGGGATGAAATCCCAGATGGGGAATGCGCAATGCAAAGTATTTGCTGGAGTCGGCTGGCTAGAAATTAGCAGCTATTTCCGTCTCTTCCTAATCCTACTCTCCTTAGTGACCCAAAGTGTGGGGTTAAAACTGTACGAGCCGTTCCCATGGGTTTCATCGCAATGGGAACAAATGTCTCTATGCGACAAGAAAATAGGGAGGCCAGTATTGCTAGTATAATATTTTGCTGCTTGACAAGGTAAATATATTGATTGGAATGGGATATCAATATGGAAATATTTTGACTGGGCTAATTGTAACACAGATCGGTGAGGGAACGGATTAGCTAACATGTTGATGGGGAAAAGATTAGGATATACTCGTACTCATAGAAATGGAAGAGAATAGGGCAATGATAAGGCGAGTTAATAATGAGAGGAGCACAAAGTAAGAAATCCGTGTCAGATATAAACTATAAATGTGTAATAAAGATGACTATGACTATGAATATCGTCCCACAGCCAGCCTGGATTTGGGATGGGATTAGAATCTTTCGCAAAAAAAATTGGTTGAAATTACAACCCTTACTAGGCCCCCACAAGCGGACTTATGCTAGTAAATAAAATCGCGCAACAATAACTTAGTATTGATTAGTGATTACTCTAATGCAGATCTGATACTGAGTCAGCTGAATAGTAAGCAACAACACGCGTGCCTGACGGTTTGATCAAGTCTAATCGCTTTGGCAGATGGGATTCATAATCTTAGCCTGGCCCTAGAGTATTATGATGTTCTCTGTCTGCAACTTATTCTCTTCCCGCTTTCCCTAGCTTGGCAGCTAGTCCTAACACTCTGGCTCTCGCCCTAGCGCGCTCTAATCCTCAATTGATCGGGAATTCACTCCTTCGCGTTATGAACAGCGACACGCGGGCGCTTCCCACTCAGAGCCGACGGATCCTTCTTGGGAACAACTGCTGGTCAGAAAAAATCCTTTCCCGCCTTTTCTTTCTTAATCTTTCTCCTCCCTCAAGAAATTGGATAAGCGTTGAGCCCGGTTTCAGCCGCCGCGGTATAGCTGCAACTCAGCGGCGAATTTTTTACGCAAATCTAGTTTTCGTTTTGTAGAAGAAGGTATGGACGGAAATGATTTGGTCGATTTTTACTTATCCAGATTTTTCATTAACCGTTTTTACACTGCCTGCCTGCCTGTCTGTCTGTCTGTCTGTCTGTCTGTCTGTCTGTCTGTCTGTCTGTCTGTCTGTCTGTGTGTCTGTGTGTGTGTCTGTCTGTCTGTCCGTCCGTCTGTCTGTCTGTCTGTCTGTCCGTCCGTCTGTCTGTCTGTCTGTGTGTCTGTCTGTCTGTCTGTCTGTCTGTGTGTCTGTCTGTCTGTGTCTGTCTGTGTCTGTCTGTCTGTGTCTGTCTGTCTGTCCGTCTGTCTGTGTCTGTGTCTGTCTGTCTGTCTGTCTGTCTGTCTGTCTGTGTCTGTCTGTCTGTCTGTCTGTCTGTCTGTCTGTCTGTCTGTCTGTCTGTCTGTCTGTCCGTCTGTCTGTCTGTCTGTCTGTCTGTCTGTCTGTCTGTCTGTCTGTCTGTCCGTCTGTCTGTGTCTGTCTGTCTGTCTGTCTGTCTGTCTGTGTCTGTCTGTCTGTCTGTCTGTGTCAGTCTGTCTGTCTGCCTGCTCTAATTTAAACTTTCCGCGCAATCGCGCAGCACCGCAATATGATTCTGAATAATACGCGTCAGCCCTTTTCTACCACTACCAAGTTCCCACGTTACGGGGTAATCAGTTTATCCCGCATCGATCGTCTTTCCTCTCAGCCCCTCTAACCGTGTTTAAATTCGGCGGCTGCGAGTGAGATGGCCCAGTTGATGGAGATTGTTTAGCCAGTTAAGCTCTCAAGGGTTCTCAATCTCGGTCGAGTTTCCCTAATCTCCAACTTCTCAAACGGTTAAGCCATTGAGCTTCCTAAAAATAGATCTCCCAAAGCTTCTATTGGCAGGCCAATTTTCAGCTACAATCTCTAGTAGGTTTCCCTGTTTCTCGTGTTAGTATCGGCTGTATGTGTTTGTAATTTCACTTTAAGGTAATCATAGGTCGTCATTACATGCCTATGAATACGCTCGTAGATAAAACAAGCACCAAGCTATGTATGTGTGCTTAGTTCTGATTAAGCTAACTTTATTTTATCACAATTCTGCGAAAAATCATGACTTTCTCGTGCGTGCTTTTCTCCCGTAATAGGGAAAATAATCCCTTATGGGGTAGGGCGACTTTCTGTAGAGCGTTTGCTACACACTGAGTATGTAGCTATGCTTACTGGTCCGCTGAACTGTATTTCTGTCTCTCCATGCAGGTCGTCCGTTTCCCTCTTGAAAGAGGCATACTAGCTATATAGTGTAGGGAGATGATATGACTCATAGCTTCTGCTCTACTTGGGTGATTTTGCTTCCCCTCCTTTCCCATGTTTCTAATATTTCTCGCTCAGTTTAATCTAATGGTTACTGGCGTGGCGATATGTTTATTATATATCTAGTATGGATTTCTATGTATATGCTAATAAAAATGAAATAATTCGGGTCAGGTTTAATAGCAATATAGCTGGTCATTTTAGTTTGATCTGCCAAGTAAATTTATTTATTGACCATATCTAAACCTATCTCTCTTCATATACTTTCACACTTGCAGCCACCCCACGCCCGACCACTTCACACATCTAACCCTCTCTTGCAGCCACCCCTCGCCCGACCACTTCACACATCAACCCCTCTCTTGCAGCCAGCCCACGCCCGATCACTTCACACATCAACCCCTCTCTTGCAGCCAGCCCACGCCCGACCACTTCACACATCTAACCCCTCTCTTGCAGCCACCCCACGCCCGACCACTTCACACATCAACCCCTCTCTTGCAGCCAGCCCACGCCCGATCACTTCACACATCAACCCCTCTCTTGCAGCCAGCCCACGCCCGACCACTTCACACATCTAACCCCTCTCTTGCAGCCACCCCACGCCCGACCACTTCACACATCAACCCCTCTCTTGCAGCCACCCCTCGCCCGACCACTTCACACATCAACCCCTCTCTTGCAGCCACTTCACACCCGACCACTTTACACATCTAACCCCTCTCTTGCAGCCACCCCACGCCCGACCACTTCATACATCAACCCCTCTCTTGCACCCACCCCTCGCCCGACCACTTCACACATCAACCCCTCTCTTGCAGCCACTTCACACCCGACCACTTTACACATCTAACCCCTCTCTTGCAGCCACCCCACGCCCGACCACTTCACACATCAACCCCTCTCTTGCAGCCAGCCCACGCCCGATCACTTCACACATCAACCCCTCTCTTGCAGCCACCCCACGCGTCGACCACCTTACACATCAACCCCTCTCTTGCAGCCAGCCCACGCCCGACCACTTCACACATCAACCCCTCTCTTGCAGCCACTTCACACCCGACCACTTTACACATCAACCCCTCTCTTGCAGCCACCCCACGCCCGACCACTTCACACATCAACCCCTCTCTTGCAGCCACTTCACACCCGACCACTTTACACATCAACCCCTCTCTTGCAGCCACTTCACACCCGACCACTTCACACATCAACCCCTCTCTTGCAGCCACCCCTCGCCCGATCACTTCACACATCAACCCCTCTCTTGCAGCCACCCCACGCGTCGACCACCTTACACATCAACCCCTCGCTTGCAGCCACCTCAAACCTTAAACAAATACTGGCACATCCTTACGGACATAAAAATCTGCAACTTGTAATTAATCCAATACATTCATTTACTTAATCACAGGCCCGCCTTCCCGGTCAAGAACTATTTAACGCAGTTGTAAAAAAACTCAAACTATTAGAAGCGGACTATTTTGATTTGGAATTTCTATCTCGCGACGGTCGTCAGGTAAACAATTTTTTTATTAAATAAAACGGACGCAAGTTTTATTTTAGCTTAAATTGAAAATCTATTTAACATTCATTTCAGTCCTGGCTGGAGCACGAGAAAACCCTGTCAAAACAGTGCCCAACAACTGCGGAGCTGGTGTTCTATTTTTCTGTAAAATTCTATCCACCAGATCCGCACTTGTTAGAGGACGAATTCACCAGGTTAGTCTATTGCATTTTAGTGTGTAACAGTGATGATTTCTGAGTTTCACAGTTTCATCTCAAAGCAAAAAACTTTGGCTTGCAGGTTTCTATTTGCTCTACAGATTAAGCGCGATTTATTAAACGGCCTACTGCCCTGCAGCGAAAATACTTTAGCATTGCTGGCCTCCTATCTTGTTCAGGGTGAGACTGGGGTAGGGTGATTGTAAATTTGGCAATAACCAGCAATGCCTAGCTATGTGAATCAACTGTCACCTCTATATGTCCGTCATGTGTTATCGGTAGATTGTTATTGTTTTATTAATCATCTGCAGTCTGAGTCATCAGCTATCATCATATGTCAATCATCTGCAGCCCGAATCTTCAGCTATCATCATCTGTCAATCATCTGCAGCCTGAATCTTCAGCTATCATCATCTGTCAATCATCTGCAGCCTGAATCTTCAGCTATCATCATCTTTCAATCATCTGCAGCCTAAATCTTCAGCTATCATCATCTTTCAATCATCTGCAGCCTGAATCTTCAGCTATCATCATCTGTCAATCATCTGCAGCCTGATTCTTCAGCTTTAATCACCTGTCAATCATCTGCAGCCTGAATCTTCAGCTATCATCATTTGTCAATCATCTGCAGCCTGAATCTTCAGCTATCATCATCTGTCAATCATCTGCAGCCTGAATCTTCAGCTATCATCACCTGTCAATCATCTGCAGCCTAAATCTTCAGCTTTAATCACCTGTCACTCATCTGCAGCCTGAATCTTCAGCTTTAATCATTTATTAGTTCAGAGATCACAAGATGACCCAATGTGTGTATCTATAGCATTATCAATAATAGTAAAGTTACTATATTATAATAATTGTAGCAGAAATCGGTGACTTCCTTGAAGACGAATACCTGAACACGTTGTACCTCACCCAGCTGAAAGTGCTGCCTCCGCCCTACACAGAGGAACTGCTAATTAAAGTTATGGAATATCATAAAGCTCACATGTGAGAAATGTTTTTTCTACTATTGCTTTAACTACAAGTTAGTGCATAATTTTGATGTATACTGGGAAAAGTCCCGTTCCAAGTTCCTTGCCTTCATCTAGTTTAGTTGGTTCCCAAGTGGTGGATTTTTACAACGAAAACGCTGTCTAGGGGGCCCCTAGACAGCTAGCTATGAAGCGACCATTGCAATCGAAATTGTTGCTATGGAGACCTGCTTCGGAGCCGGGCAAAATGCAATTTGCGCCTCTCGCGTCGCTTCGCTACTCACGACGACACTGGCTGGGTAATGATAAGCTGAATTAATTATCCCATCAGGGGATTAGCTGGGAGAGCGGGAGAATAAGGCAAGCTCTTCCCTATCAGCCTTTTATGTCGTCTTTTTTGGCTGAATTTATTTTTTCAAAGCTTTGATGTTTTTCATAACGCGTTTTGATACAGTGTTATTACTAGATAGAGCTGTTGAATGACAAGGAAGTGAAATTTTGTACTTTTACTGGAAACAGTATGTTTGTGGTATGCAAGCTTAAATTCAGACAGACAGACAGACAGACAGAGAGACAGACAGACAGACAGACGGACAGACAGACAGACAGACAGACAGACATACAGACAGACAGACAGACAGACAGACAGACAGACAGACAGACAGACAGACAGACACACAGACAGACAGACACACAGACAGACAGACAAACAGACACAGACACACAGACACACAGACAAACAGACACAGACAGACAGACAGACAAACAGACACAGACACACAGACAGACAGACAGACAGACAGACAGACAGGCAGACAGACAGAACAGACAGACAGACAGACAGACAGACAGGCAGACAGGCAGACAGACAGGCAGACAGACAGACAGACAGGACAGACAGACAGACAGACAGACAGACAGGCAGACAGACAGGCAGACAGACAGGCAGACAGACAGACAGACAGACAGAACAGACAGACAGAGTGATAGGCAGATATGCCTAATGGTTGGCAGCAATTTTACGGATGCTGCAATTATTGACAAAAAATTCGCAAGTAACCAAAAAATCAGAGATGATTTCAGGGTATGAAGTACAAAAACTATTCATTACTTTAAGTGACTGTAATGATAACTAATGATAGCATTAAATGCCGTGATATTTGTTGGCCAGCAATAAATGAAAATCAAATTGATAAAAATCCAACAATTGACAGCGGTCTCACTCCCGAGGACGCCGAATACAGCCTGTTGGACACGGCTAGAAAAGTTGAACTGTACGGAATTCGGCTTCATCCGGCCAGGGTGAGTGCGCTGGTTGCTTTGCGTGCGATTTTGTTTAAATTATGCTACTGTGAGTAGGATTATAAACAAAGTCTTAGCTATTTTTGTAAAAATATTGAAATTTAGGGATTTTATGCTAATTTGATTCAAAATCATGTATGAGTCATTAAGGTCAGTTGAAAACTATAAAGTGGGTTGTATTTTGAAAGATATAGAAAAAGGACGGAGTCACATATTGGGGGGTCAGATTGTGATAGGGGAGGTCAAATAGAAATACGGGAAGGTCGAATAGAGATTAGGGGGGTCAAAAAGAGATGAGGGGAGGTCAAATAAGGATAAGGGAGGACAAATAGAGATAAGGGGAGGTCAAATAGAGATAAGGGGAGGTCAAATAAGGATAAGGGGAGGTCAAATAGAGATAAAGGGAGGTCAAATAAGGATAAGGGAGGACAAATAGAGATAAGGGGAGGTCAAATAAGGATAAGGGAGGACAAATAGAGATAAGGGGAGGTCAAATAGAGATAAGGGGAGGTCAAATAGAGATAAGGGGAGGTCAAATAGAGATAAAGGGAGGTCAAATATAGGTAAGAGAAGTCAAATAATAATATGGGAAGTTAGATGTAGATTATGGAGGTCAGAGATAAGGGTCGGCTTGAGAAGCTATCAACAACCAGCTACTTAATCGCCTACCACCTGAATTCAAGGACCACGAAGGCCTGCCGTTAAACCTGGCGGTGGCCCACGCTGGCGTCCTCGTCTTCCAAGGCACGGCCCGTATCAATACATTTAGTTGGGCCAAGATACGCAAGCTGAGCTTCAAACGAAAGAAGTTTCTAGTTAAACTGCACCCGGAAGGATATGTGAGTAATCTGATGTGCGTGAATTTGCAATTGACCAATGGAATAGATTTCTTACTACTCTACTTCTTGGTTGGTAGTATCAGTCATAGCGCGTAATTAGTATTTTTTCTAACAAATTTTATTTCCTTAAAATTTTTGTTAACTTGCTTCTACTTAAAAAATTGGTTGGAAAGTGAAAGCATAGAATATTAGGAGAGACACTTATGAGCTCCCTATCTCTTTGCTACTATTGCATATAATGTACATCTCGTACTATTTACCCGAGCTGTCACGTGATTTGTGCGGTTATTTTCACTCAAACTATAAATTGAGCTTACTCCCTTTCACAATTTAATTTTCCACAAGCTGAAGTAGCCAGTGTACATTGTCGCACGCAGCAACCCCAGATTGTAAAATGCCACTGTGGAGAAAAACAATCATCCTCACCCACCCACCCCAAATTGTACAGTGCTAGTGTAAAAAACCGTCAAACTCAACCACCCACCCCAAGTTGGACAGTGCTAGTGTAAAAAACCGTCAAACTCAACCACCCACCCCAAATTGTGCAGTGCTAGTGTGAAGAAAAATCGTCAAACTCAACCACCCGCCCCAAATTGTGCAGTGCTAGTGTGAAGAAAAATCGTCAAACTCAACCACCCGCCCCAAATTGTGCAGTGCTAGTGTGAAGAAAAATCGTCAAACTAAACCACCCGCCCCAAATTGTGCAGTGCTAGTGTGAAGAAAAATCGTCAAACTAAACCACCCGCTCCAAATTGTGCAGTGCTAGTGTGAAGAAAAATAGTCACCTCTCCCACCCACCCCAAATTGTACAGTGCTAGTGTAAAAAAAGAATCGTCACCTCTCCCACCCACCCCAAATTTTGGCGTCAATGTGGACGAAGCCCCTCAATCTCACCCTTGCACTTACCAATGTTTGAAAATTATTAAGCAGAAATGTTTTTTTTCTATTCAGCCTAAACGCTCATTAGACAGGTCCATACTTGCCTATTAGATTTTTTTCTATCTGATTTTATTTTTTTTTCAAATGATTTTGACAATGCGCTCCGTTTCAATTTTTTCATTTTTTTTCAATCAATTTGCACGTTCTATTTTCTGGATAATGTTATTTAGTTTTTAAATGTGCAATAAGTTACGAGCATTTATTTTTATTTAATTAATTCGTATGAATATCTGGGTTATAAACGAATAACAAAGACAGTAACAAAGAATCGTGCTGACATTAACTTTTTTTCAGAATCCTGACAGAGAGTTGCTGGCTTCAATGCAGCTCTTTGTATTCGAAGGCGTAAGAATTATTATGAAAACTACTTGCACGGCAATTTAAGATATTTCATTCGTCTGCTCAAGCTTTCTCAAGTCTTTCTAAGAGCCTCTTCTGCTTTCAAAGAAGTTCGTTTGTTCTGGGGGACGTGGGGAAAGCGCTTTTTGTTTATAATTTATCGATGTTTCGCAAACTATTCAGTTTATTAGTTTCACAAATTGCGTGCTGACAATTAAAAAGAGTCTGTGTCGAGCTTTGCTGGCAAAGTTGATCCAATTAAAAAATTGATTATTTTTTGTAGGGATGTGATTTCTCTATGTATGGCGTAACTTCTGTTAGAGACATTTTTCCTGTGACGTCATTTTAGTTTGGGATATTTTTACCTGATAGAAATTCTATTTCCAAAGAAATTAGTCTATTTTAAATCACTAAATAACAAGAATTAGCACTAGGAGTTTATCCTACGTGGTTGATACGTCAATCTTATGATTGGAAGGTCATGGGCTCGAGCCTCAACTGAAAGAGACAAAAAATTCAAAAATCGATTTTAAATCTAATGACAATTCATAGTTGAAAAAAAACTACCCTTAACCCTTGACCCTACTGTTGGTAATGCAGAGTATTATGCAGTACCGATTGACCGACTGTCATTAAAAAAATCGTGAAATTGTATCCGTTCAAATCTTTCCCCAGTTTCACTGTGCGAGTCTATGCCCAGATTATTTCATAAAACGCTTTATTTTTGTGTTTTTTAATCCAGACGCAAATTTCGCCGATTTTCGTACTTTTAATTGCTCATAATGTAGTTGAATGGGGGTTTCTGAGAAACCAGTAAAACTGCATGCTCAAACACGAAACACACACAGACAACGCTATTAATTTTGATTGATGATAGCTAAATGAGCCAGTTATATATGCACAGCTGTTAAAAACTGACTTTAAAAAATCATTATGTATACACGCTTTGACAATACACGCCCGATGTCTGAAATGTTTATCAATTGATTTAAAAGATGCACTCCCAGTAATAACCAAATTCTATGCATTACTAGGAGCTGTGAAATTCGCAATTTTTTTTTACTGAAAAGGCAATAAAGAGCTCTTGAAATTTTATGGGCAAATTCTACACACGCATCACCTGGTCCTGTCTGATCTCCCTTACCAAAGCTACCCACCACCCCATTTTTCTATGCAGATCACCCAGTCCCTCCCTGACCAAAGCTACCCACCACCCCATTTTTCTATGCAGATCACCCAGTCCCTCCCTGACCAAAGCTACCCACCACCCCATTTTTCTATGCAGATCACCCAGTCCCTCCCTGACCAAAGCTACCCACCACCCCATTTTTCTATGCAGATCACCCAGTCCCTCCCTTACCAAAGCTACCCACCACCCCATTTTTCTATGCAGATCACCCAGTCCTTCCCTTACCAAAGCTACCCACCACCCCATTTTTCTATGCAGATCACCCAGTCCTTCCCTTACCAAAGCTACCCACCACCCCATTTTTCTATGCAGATCACCCAGTCCTTCCCTTACCAAAGCTACCCACCACGCCATTTCACTATCCAGATGAGCCAGTCCCTCCCTTAATAAAGCTACCCACCACCCCATTTCACTATCCAGACCAGCCAGTCCCTCCCTGACCAAAGCTACCCACCACGCCATTTCACTATCCAGATGAGCCAGTCCCTCCCTGACCAAAGCTACCCACCACCCCATTTTTCTATGCAGATCACCCAGTCCCTCCCTTACCAAAGCTACCCACCACCCCATTTTTCTATGCAGATCACCCAGTCCTTCCCTTACCAAAGCTACCCACCACCCCATTTTTCTATGCAGATCACCCAGTCCTTCCCTTACCAAAGCTACCCACCACCCCATTTTTCTATGCAGATCACCCAGTCCTTCCCTTACCAAAGCTACCCACCACGCCATTTCACTATCCAGATGAGCCAGTCCCTCCCTTAATAAAGCTACCCACCACCCCATTTCACTATCCAGACCAGCCAGTCCCTCCCTGACCAAAGCTACCCACCACGCCATTTCACTATCCAGATGAGCCAGTCCCTCCCTGACCAAAGCTACCCACCACCCCATTTTTCTATCCAGATCACCCAGTCCCTCCCTTACCAAAGCTACCCACCACGCCATTTCACTATCCAGACCAGCCAGTCCCTCCCTGACCAAAGCTACCCACCACCCCATTTCACTATCCAGATCACCCAGTCCCTCCCTTACCAAAGCTACCCACCACCCCATTTTTCTATGCAGATCACCCAGTCCTTCCCTTACCAAAGCTACCCACCACCCCATTTTTCTATGCAGATCACCCAGTCCTTCCCTTACCAAAGCTACCCACCACGCCATTTCACTATCCAGATGAGCCAGTCCCTCCCTTAATAAAGCTACCCACCACCCCATTTCACTATCCAGACCAGCCAGTCCCTCCCTGACCAAAGCTACCCACCACGCCATTTCACTATCCAGATGAGCCAGTCCCTCCCTGACCAAAGCTACCCACCACCCCATTTTTCTATGCAGATCACCCAGTCCCTCCCTTACCAAAGCTACCCACCACGCCATTTCACTATCCAGATGAGCCAGTCCCTCCCTGACCAAAGCTACCCACCACGCCATTTCACTATCCAGATGAGCCAGTCCCTCCCTGACCAAAGCTACCCACCACCCCATTTTTCTATCCAGATCACCCAGTCCCTCCCTTACCAAAGCTACCCACCACGCCATTTCACTATCCAGACCAGCCAGTCCCTCCCTGACCAAAGCTACCCACCACCCCATTTCACTATCCAGATCACCCAGTCCCTCCCTTACCAAAGCTACCCACCACGCCATTTCACTATCCAGATGAGCCAGTCCCTCCCTGACCAAAGCTACCCACCACCCCATTTTTCTATGCAGATCACCCAGTCCTTCCCTTACCAAAGCTACCCACCACCCCATTTCACTATCCGGACCAGTCCCTCCCTTACCAAAGCTACCCACCACGCCATTTCACTATCCAGATGAGCCAGTCCCTCCCTGACCAAAGCTACTCACCACGCCATTTCACTATCCAGATGAGCCAGTCCCTCCCTGACCAAAGCTACCCACCACCCCATTTCACTATCCAGACCAGCCAGTCCCTCCCTTAATAAAGCTACCCACCACCCCATTTCACTATCCAGACCAGCCAGTCCCTCCCTTAATAAAGCTACCCACCACCCCATTTCACTATCCAGACCAGCCAGTCCCTCCCTTACCAAAGCTACCCACCACCCCATTTCACTATCCAGACCAGCCAGTCCCTCCCTTACCAAAGCTACCCACCACCCCATTTCACTATCCAGACCAGCCAGTCCCTCGCTGACCAAAGCTACCCACCACCCCATTTCACTATCCAGACCAGACAGTCCCTCCCTGACCAAAGCTACCCACCACCCCATTACACTATCCGGACCAAACAGTCCCCTGATTTTATTGTATTCACCATTTCTTAAAAATTCAATTCATCTAACTTTCATCCAACAGAACTACTACAAAGACGTCGTCGAATTCTATTTCGATTCGCGGGACGAGTGCAAGCACTTTTGGAAGAAGTGCATCGAGCATCACACATTCTTTCGTTGTCAGGCTGTGAAACAGAGCGGCAAAACGCGCTCCAAAGTCGTCTCCAAGGGTTCATCGTTCAGGTAAGAAAAGAAATTAGATTTTGAAAGTAGAGTATAAAGGTAAAAAAACTATTCACTTCCATCCACCCACTCATTATTGAACAATTTGCTGCAGGTACTGCGGTCGCACGCAGAAACAGTTAATTGAATTTGTTCGCGAGAACTACGTTAAAAGGCCGCAGTTTGACAGGTTAGTTCAGAGAGTGCAGAGATATTAACAAGGCTTTCTAGTCCAATTAGTCATGCATAAGTCCCTGGAAGTCATTCCAGTCCAGTTAGCCATTCAGAAGTCCATGGAAGTCATTCCAGTCCAGTTAGCCATTCAGAAGTTCATGGAAGTCATTCCAGTCCAGTTAGCCATTCAGAAGTCCATAGAGGGCATTCCAGTCCAATTGGCCACCCAGAAGTCCCTTGAAGGCTTTCCAGTCCAGTTAGCCATCTAGAAGTCCCTGGAAGGCTTTCCAGTCCAGCTAGCTATGCAGAAGTCCCTGGAAAGATTCCAGTCCAGATGCCAGTCCAGATGCCAGTCCAGATTCCAGTCCAGATGTCATGCAGTCTTTAAAAGGCTTTCCAGTCCCGCAATTGAGAGGTCCGTGTAAGAGTGCGTTGTTACACTGAATCTTAACCAAAACCAACAACTGGCAGAAGCTCCGGCGGCGCCCGCTCCCTACCCAGCCGGTCTCCAGCAGCTAGACGAGCGCCTCACCTACAGAGCAGTGGCGCCAGCAGCGGCGGCGGCGGCGGCGGCCATTGGACGCTTCAGAACAATAATATCAATAGTTCAGCCAGATCGGCCGCATCAACTTCATCGGCTGGTTCGCATGTACTGTTGTCGGCCGCGTCAGCCGCTGCCGCTGCTGCGTCGGGTGGTGGCAGCGTCGGCGATTACGATTATGGACAGCGTAGCCGGACCCTGCCCGCCGGTCATCAGCAGTACTATCAGGAGCAGCAGCAGTATCAGTATTATCCCAAGGCTGGCCCGACAGACGAGCCCGGGCTCAACCACCACCGCTCGGTGTCCGTATCGCCTCCGATGCGCGCCCACCCGAGATCCCGGTCTCTGCCCGACGAGGAGCCGCCTCCGTCTCCGCCGCCTCCGCTGCAGCCGTTCCTGCCGCCGCCGCCGCCGCCGCTGCTGCTAGCCGCCGCCGCCGCCGCCAACTCGACAGCTCTGTCGTCGCCGCCTTCGCCGCCGCCGCCGCCGCCTCTACCACCGCCGCTGTTGCTTGAAGACGAGGAGCATCGTCAAAACGACAGCGTCGTTGATGGTCAAATAGCGGCGCATCGCAGACGTCACGAGCATCGACATCAACTGGACGATTATTCGGCAGCGTCCATGGACGACCGAGTCGAAACGACGCCCGACAATGACGACGAGGATTTTGTAGGCGGCCGGCGTTACTTCATCAGCGGCGGCCACGGCGGCGGTGGCTGCGGCGGCGGTTTTCGTCGGAGCGCCATCGACGATTTCGTTGCTCGCCGAGCTGTCTGCGTCGATCTGAACAGCTCGAGCGACTCAGAGCTGGCCGCTAGCGCTGCTCAGCCGCACCCGCCGCCGCCGCCGCTGCCTCCGCCTCTATCGGCTGGCGCCACGGACGACGACCTGATGGTGACGCTGGACAATCTGCCGCCGTTGGACAATTTCTCCTATAGAGACGACACCGTGTCGACGCCGCCAGTCACGGCCGTGGAACGTCTGGCCAACACCGAGGCCTACGTGAACTCTCACCGCGGCTACCGATTCGCCTCCGACCTGCTGCTCTACTACGAGGACGGTTTGGTTGGTCCCCAGCAGCAGCAGCAGCAGCAGCAGCACCGACAGTTGAAACCGACGCCGATGCTAGCGGGTGCTGCCGCATCCGGCGACAGTCAGGATAGTCAAGACGAGCTGGCCGTTTATCTTGGTGGCGTTGCTGGCTCGGGCAACAGGCAATTTCAGCAGCAGCAGCAGCGGCAGCAACTGCTCCGCGGCCCGTCGGTCAACTCGATCGACATCGACAACGACGGAGATGACGACGACTGCGCCGATTATTTCGGTGGTGGCGGTGACGAGCGGATGAGCCGGCCAAGGTCGGTGAGCCGGCTGGAGAGCGCTCTGGCCACGCCGAAGACTGGCTCGCCGACGACGGCTCTTGACGACGATGACGACGACGATGAGGAGGAGGAGGAGGAGCCCGACGACGACGAATTTGCGAAGACGGCCGAAGCCGCCATGGAAGCCGAAGCTCGGGTGCTGCTCCGCCAGCAGCCCCGATTGCCTCCTCGAGAAGCGGCGGTGCAAGCCGACGACAGCGACTACGCTGCCGACGCTGGTGCCGATGATGACGACGACGATGTCGAGCAGCGGCGAGCAGCAACCGTCAGGGTCGACAGCGAGACCCAGACAGCTGGCGCTGAAGTTGATTCAACCGGCGTTGATGTTGCCGTCGTCGGCGGGCCGGTCTGGTCCGACACCGTCGGCCTGATGCCCGGCGCCGGCGTCGCTGTCGGCGGACGCGGCTTCGTCACGCTCAGCACCGTCAACGAAGAGTCGGACGGCGGCTCGGCCGCCAGCTGTCGTAGCAGCTCAGTCGAACTCGGTGGCGTTGGCGTCGCAGCCGCCGGCGCTCTGGCCGTCTCATTGCAGCAGGGCGAGTGCGTCCGCGTAGATCTCAGCAGCTCCAGCAGCTGCGACGGCGAGGGCGACGGCGACGTCGAAAACCGAGTTGAAGTCGGTTGCTGCGACGAGGGACCGAGGCCGCCGACTCCGCCGCCGCCGCCGAGCAAGTCGCTTCACTCGCCAGATTCCACAGCGTCGAATTCTGTCACCGGGGGAGGCGGCGGCGGCGGCGGCGCCGGGAGGCTTCGCTTGTCGTCCGTTGGCTCATCGCCAGCCAGCTCGTCGACGTCCTCCTCCGTCCAGTCGGTGGCTTCAGACGACGACGCCTACGAGCTGCAGTTCGAGTCCCGCACTGAGCGGCTTCACACGCCGCCGAATGCCACGGCTGTCGGCCCGCCGCCTGCCGGCCCCCTGCCGCCCCCGCCGCCGCCTCCGCCGCCACAGTCAGCTCCACTGCCGCCTCCGCCGCCGACATTTTTTTCCCGCTCGTCGTCGTTAGTAGCGCCGACGCTCGACGCTCTCCTAGAGGAGGCCGAAGCCGCTTCCGCCGCCGCGTCAGCCGCCGCGTCAATTGTCGACTCGCCGTCGGCGTCGCAGTCGGCTACAATCGGCGACGCAGCCGCCTCCGTCGACGTTGTCCAGCGTCGGGCCGAGCCGGGCGATCCGGCGGCTCCGCAGCGGCGCTCCGGCCCGCCGATTCCGCCGCGCACAACCAGCATCTCCAGCTGGTCGCCAGTCATTGCGGCGCATCCGCTCTATGGCGAACCGGCGCAGCCCGCAGCTTCAGCGGATCCAGCATCTGGCGGCGGTGACGAGGAGCAGCATCAGCAGCAGTTGCCGCCGCCGCCGCCGGAGCTGCTGCACCTGCACCTGTTGGAGCATCAGGCTAGCAACTATACTCGGCGGCAGAATTTCTTTGCCAATCCGTACGCTGCAGCCGCGGAAACGCCCTGAGACTTTTTGCTGCTTCTGGGGGCCCCTCGATTTCAACTGGCTTTGCTTGGTTTTTTGCGTGAAATAATGGCTGCTGTGGCTGGAGATGTTGGTTTCATTGTTTAATTAATTGGGTAAAAGTTGCAGCAGGTGGTTTAGATATAATAGAATAAAAATCTTATGGCGCTAAAACTAGCTTTAAAAAGGGCGCCAAACCAAGCTATGAAAGGGGCGCCAAACCCAGCTTTGAAAGGGGCGCCAAACCAAGCTATGAAAGGGGCGCCAAACCAAGCTATGAAAGGGGCGCCAAACCAAGCTATGAAAGGGGCGCCAAACCAAGCTATGAAAGGGGCGCCAAACCAAGCTATGAAAGGGGCGCCAAACCAAGCTATGAAAGGGGCGCCAAACCAAGCTATGAAAGGGGCGCCAAACCAAGCTTAAAGAAAAGGGCGCCAAACTAAGCTAAAAGAAAGGGGCGCCAAACAAACCTTTAAAAGGGGGCGCCAAACCAAACTAAGCTTTGAATGGGGCGCCAAGCCAAGCTCAAGAGGGCGCCAAACCCAGCTTTAAAATAGGCGCCAAACTCGGCTCTGAAAGAGGCGCCAAACCAAGCTAAAAGAAATGGGCGCCAAACAAACCTTCGAAAGAGGCGTCAAGCCAAGCTAAATGAAAGAGGCGCGAAACCATGCCTAAAACAGAAGCCAAACCAAGCTACAAAGAAAGGGGCGCCAAAGCATGACGATTTTTTACTTAGGCGAAATTTACTGCTGCATTACTGTTGGTCAAAATGATTGCGTAACAAATTGCGTTTTTAATGCATTTTTTGCACTGCGCAGCCCTAGCGTCTGTATTTTTAAACATCTGTCTATTATAGCAAATAGAGAAATTTTTTTCATTATTACTTATTGCGTTATAATTAGCGTTGCGTAATTTTTACCACACGGATATATTGGACACTTTTGCTTTGCAAGCGCTGTCATATTTTGTGCTGAGAGACCCAATGCCATTGATGTCCACTGGTTTTGAAACCTCACCGCATGAGGACACACTTCACCGCTCATGAGAACACATTAAACTGCTTTTGAGGACACATTAAACTGCTCATGAGAACACATTAAACTGCTCATGAGGACACGTTAAACTGCTCATGAGAACACATTAAACTGCTCATGAGAACACATTAAACTGCTTTTGAGGACACATTAAACTGCTCATGAGGACACATTAAACTTCTCATGAGGACACATTAAACTTCTCATGAGAACACATTAAACTTCTCATGAGAACACATTAAACTGCTCATTATAAAAAACGTCACCGCTCATGAGAACACACCTCAGTGTTTCCCCGACCTCACTTACTGCTCGTGAGTGCACGCCCGCATCTTTCAACTAGCATGTTAAATTATCTAAGAGTATGTAAATTTATGTCATTGTGTCATTGTGCACATATTCTCTGTTGTCACGTTTGCTAGCTCATAAATTTATTCGTTGTCAATAGGAAGTGCTTTCTCAAGGCAAATAATACATTTTTAAAGTAAGCTTCCTTTATGGAATTGGTAGTTTATTTACAAGGTTCAATTGCAATGCTTATAGGTATTGTTGCATTTTTTTACCGACCAGACCAAGACTTATATATTGACAGAGAGTATTTTTAGTATGATTTATTTATGCTGTCTTTGTCCCGTAGACTCAGCTGTGTTTTCTGCAATCTCTTTATTAACTATAAAATTAGCTTCAGCTCTGTTCTCTCCTTAACTTCGTTAAGTATCAAGCGATTTTTTTAACTATCTAGTCAAACAAATTTTCTTTTGCTTTATTATATTTTATACATAATCGTGTTTTTTGTTATTTATTCATCGTAAATATATTTGCACATAGTGAATTGTTTGACATAATATTTGCTGACTGTGTAGTTTAATTGGCCTATAAATTGATTTTTTTCGTGAAAAATGTCTTACAACCTGGATTATTAAATTTTCTGGCTTAATGCGTCATCATTTTTAACACGATAGCCGGCCTCAGTAGTGGAAAAGTGGTCCCCTCAGCTCCGCCTGCGCTGATTGGCCGGGACACCGGCCAATGATAGGGGAGGTGGGCGCAACTCCGACCCCCCACCCCAGCCCAGGCCGACCCCCAAAACCCCAGCCCAGGCCGACCCCCAGAACCCTAGCCCAGGCCGACCCCCAGAACCCTAGCCCAGGCCGAACCCCAAAACCCTGCCCCAGGCCGACCCCCACCCCAGCCCAGGCCGACCCGCAGAACCCTAGCCCAGGCCGGCCCCCAAAACCCTAAACCAGGCCGAACCCCAGAACCCTAGCCCAGGCCGACCCCCAAAACCCTGGCCCAGACCATCACTCAACCGTAGCCCAGGCCGACACACTGAGAAAGAAGGGGTTCTGATTTTTCGAGGGATTCAAAGGGAGTGGTGCAAAACAAAAAATTAAAACAATGAAAAAGGCTATCTGATTCACTGCGTATACCTTGCGAACCCGCATCCGTTTATTCAATTTTACAAAAAAATAACGAATCAAAAAATGTTTTTTTGTTCGATCTTTTCAACTGATTAATTCAAACAAATGGAATTGAATGATTTAAATAAATTTGATGAAGAACAATGCTTAGCTGATAAACTGTGTTAGATTCAATCGCCACCTGCTCGCTATTTATTTTCGTATTTGACGTTTTTTTGCTTAAAAAAATAATTTTCACTCCGCAAAAGAAGCCTGGCCATTGAAAGAAATGAAACAAGCCCAGATTGCCTTCCTCTGTCTGCTGCTGCTGCACCTACAAAGCGGTAGCTGCCGCGCCGAACTGCCACTGACTGACGTCACAGCCTGGCATCAGATATTCGACAGTTTGACTGACTACTCGGAACTGACCAACGCTAAGGTTGACAGCTTGTTAGAGTGCCTCGCTTTGGCCAGCTCGTTGGCTGATGCAGCAATCTACTCGACTGATGATGGCGGAGCCTGCCGCCTGTATAGGTGCGTCTGGGGACCGGCTGGCTGCAGGAAGTGCAGAAACTCTGAGGGCGGCTCTGGAGCCGAACTGCTCTGGGTGAGTTCGTTAATTAACCCTGGTTGAGCTCACCTCTACACTGGTTGAGCTCGCCTCTACACTGGTTGAGCTCGCCTCTACACTGGTTGAGCTCGCCTCTACACTGGTTGAGCTCGCCTCTACACTGGTTGAGCTCGCCTTGACCCAGGTTGAGCTCGCCTTGACCCTGGTTGAGCTCGTCTTGACCCTGGTTGAGCTCGCCTCGACCCTAACCCTGACCCTGGAATCTCAGATCGCACCTGCAAACCCACTATCACAGGCGAGGCCGCTGCTGCACCAGAACAGGAGAGCTTGTTGGCGCACTTTCCAACGCCGGGTAGACGGCTCCGAGCTGTTCAACAGGTCCTGGGATCAATACCGTCTGGGATTTGGCCAAGGCGAGCATGCAAATTTCTGGCTAGGTCTAGACGCTCTCCACGAGGCCACGAAAGACGGTCTCCGCCGAGTCCGCTGGGAAGTCACTCTGTGGACTGACGAGCCGTTCTGGGCTGAGAACGAGCGCTTTGCGGTTGCAGGCTCTGACGAACTGTACCGACTCGATCTCGGACCTCTAGATGTCGACCGGTCCACGCTGGGAATGTGCAGCCCCAACGACAGGAAAGCGCCTTACAACCAGTCATTCTCCACCTACGACAGGGACAACGACGCCAAGGACACGGAGAACTGCGCCCAGGAACACGACAGCGGCTGGTGGCACGGCAGCTGCTTCTGCTTCAACCCGAACGGTCGCTATTACAACTCAACTGAGTCGGCTTTGGCAGCTCATTTTCAGGGAAATATCGGCATGATGTACAAGTGGGAAGGCTCCGAATATCCCTTTTCCTATCGCTACTCAATGAAATTCTATGAATGCCTGTTTACCGAATTTCTATGAAGTCGATTTCTTCTATATTTTAACAATTTTAGTTTGAACTTTCTAAGAAGTCAGTTTGAAATTTTCTCTTTGCTTCTTTGAATCTTTTTGCTTCTGTGAGACACAAAAATAATATAATTATTATCCCAGTAATAAAGGAAGAGTACCCAACATTCCTGCGTAGCAGCAAGCTGAAATTCATTAATCTTATTGATTTACGATGGCAGTCTCCGCTTGGACGAGGTCAATGTGCCATTGGCAATTCTCATCCCGGCATGTCAGTTTCCCCCTTGCGGCCTAATTAGCATAATTTATTCCGGCGAACGGAGCCTCTCGGCCTGTCAGTCTCAACTCGGCTCCTGCCCTCAAGGCCAATAGTCCATTTCTGGATGGAGTTGAATTACCTTCCTTGAGATCCTCGGGCGGCATCTGTCAGCCTTTCCGCACTACAGCCGCCAGCTCTCTCTCTCTCTCTCTTTAAGGACGGCTCATATTGGCAAAGGCTGGCCTCTTTCGCAATGATTGGACAGTGGACAAAGAGGAGAAAAGGCAGACAGAGGCGGGGACAGAAAGATAGAGCCCAGAGCTCGCAGCTGCTGTTTTTTTTTAGCTCAAAGTGCTCTTCACATCGGGCTGATCTTTTTCTACAAGCTTGCTGCTTTCTCGCAAACATTTTTTCTGATGTCGATGTCGCAGCCCAGACGTCGGGAGCTGCTGGCCGCCGAGACGCCATACCAGCTGTGCAAGGAGCTGCTCGTGACCGAGCGGAGCTACGCGCTCGACCTCAGACTGGCCTGCCGCCAGCTGCGCCAGCTTCTGCTCCATCATTCAAACGAAGCTACAGACGGGATCCTGGCACCGAGCCTGGAACAGTTCGACCTGCTTCGACGCGAACACCGGCACCTGCTGGCCGACCTGGAGCTGCGACTCGGCGACTGGGAGTCCGCCGTGGACACCGGCGCCAAACAACAGCTTCGGGCTCGTCGACATCCAAGACGGCGGGTGGCCGACCTGCTGCTGCCGCGACTGCTCCGGCTGATGCCAGTCTACAGGCGGCTGTCCGACGATGCGCCTCGTCTAGTCGGCGTCCTCGCCCGCTCGGCGTCGAGTCGGCAATCGGCGACGGCGCTGCACCGACTGGCTCTGGCGCCCGGCCACCGGCTGCACCAGTACCGGACTCTGTGCGACAGCCTGCTGCGTCACTATGGCAACAGCCGGCTCGAACGGGATCAAGACCGAAACGAAACGGACGTGGACGTTCGAGCCGACTTGGACGATTCTCGCCTGCTGCGCGACCTTCTAGCCGACGCGCTACAGCAGATTAACGACGCCAGCACCGTCGCCGAGCAGATTTGCATCCTGGCGGAGCTGCTCGGCGACTTGGTCGACGTCGAAGAGCCACTCGTCGAACTGCGCAACGATCGGTTCCATCGGCTGGGCTGTCTGAGGCGACCGTCGTCAAGGCGGGTGCTGGCCTGCCTGACCGGGCGCTGCCTCCTGCTGTGCTCCGCCGCCAGACAAGGGCGATGCGCCAGCGGCGGCGGCCAGCCGCGGTTTCGACTTGTGCGATTCTTTCCGCTGGCGTCGACTGCGGGACAGCCAATTAGGGTTGACCGACAGCCGTTGGAAGCTGTTGCCATGGAGACGCTGGAGGCGCCCAAAGCGTTCGCCATTCAAGGCGGCGGAGAGGGTCGCCGATTCAGGCGGATTTTGCTGCTGGCCAGCTCGCCGGGAGAGCGGCAGCTCTGGCTTGAAGATCTGGCTGCTGCTGCTGCTGCGGCCGCGCCTGTTGCTGCTCCTGCTGGAGAGACGGCGGATTTGGCGCTGGTGCCACTGGTTGAGTCGATGCCGCCGGCGCTGTCAATGGCGCGCGCTTGCTGGCACGATGGCGCAGTCAGCATCGGCGCCGCTGATCTGGCAAGCTGGCGCGGCTGCCAACTGAGTGGCCACCTGCTGCGAAAGCTGACCAACTCGCCTGGCTGGCAGCGGCTCTGGGTGGTGCTGGCCTGGGCGGCCTTGCACTTTTATAGTTCTTATCACGTGAGAAAACATTTTCGCCTTGCGCCTCTTAAAACGCTCACCCAGTGTTCCCACTCCAATCTACCCATTTTTCCTCCGCAGCCTAAAGAAAATTCCGCAGATAGCTTAACCTATTAAATATGATAAGATTTTCAACAATACTATGGAAAAAAACTTTTGAACAAGCATTTTTTAAACTCAAAATAAGTAAGCAAGTCTAAGTCAATGTATTCTAGACTTCCAGTTTACAATCAAGTTGTCAACCCATCACATTGGCTGTGGATGGCAAAAAGTTCTTTTTATTCCACTTTAACGAAAAAAAAATGGCTGGCTCAATGTTTGCACTTTACGGAAAAGATTTGACGTGTCACGTGACACACAGGCACAACTGCTATTTAGTTACAACTACAAGCATTAAACATTCTTTAGGTTCTATTCAACTGTTAATAAAAGTAAAACTAATTAAGTAAAGTTAACTACTAGAGATACAATACTTTGCTTATTAGACTGCTGCCAAGCAATCATGATTCTGAAATTATTTTGAGATCCCATCCAACCATCTTATATATTCATATCTTTAAATGCTGAAATTCAATCATGAATTGCAATCCCGATTCCCGAAATTAGGAATCCCAATCCCAATCCCAAAAATCTTCATCCTGTCCAAGACGCGTGACATTGTCTTATTAGTTACTAGTACGCCCCATTGTTCTGTTTTCTAGTGATTTGCATAGCAGTACTTAGTTTTTGCATATCATCTTGGCGGCCTTTTTCAGTGCTTCTGCAGCCAGCTCGTCTTGAGTCTTCAACTTTCGCTTCAGCAGCTTGGCGTCATCATGTAGAGCTTTGGCCTCTCGCTCTTCTAAAGTCCTCATTTTTTTCTGATACTCGAGCAGCATAGCCGAAGCAGCTCGCTTCTCAGCTTCAATTATTTCACGCTCTGCAGCCAATTTTTTTTCAGCCGCCTCCAATTCCATCTTCTTCTTGTTTACTTCAATCTCAGCAGCAAGCTGCTCTTCCAACTGTTTAGCGGCAATCCGTGCATCTTTCTTGGCCTTATCAGCATCTCTTTGCTGTTGAAGGAATTCCATGTACACTGAACGAGCCTTCCCAGCAGACTGAACGTAGACGTCTGTCAATGGAAAGTTTTCGCAGGTTGTAGGCTCCTCACCAACTAGCCCAGATTGGCGGATGTAGTGTCGAACAAAAAGGCAGGCATCAATAGACAATTCACCAAGCTTGTTGCGTTTTTTCGTTAACAAGTCCGATAACTCGCTAAAGACTCGCTCTACTGCAGCGTTGCCTGGCTGAATGGTCAGAGCACCCAAAGCTAGTCGGGTTAGTGTGCCGTACTTTTTTTGACCACCAAGCTCTAGGGCTGACACGCGAAGCCAAAATGTAACCACATCATTGTCCTTAGCCAAAGCCACTACCTGTTGGTCAACGAGGAAGCATCGCCATTCGGAATCAATTTTTGATACGTAATCAGGTGTATATTCCATTTGTTTGGCTAGGTTACATGCAGCAAGCGATGTAGCTGCTGCGAGACCGACTTTCATAGGATATTGCGGATCCAGAAATTGTAGCGAGCGTAAGACAGGATTCGACAGAGGCAAATGTTCTTGCAAGTACAATGCAAGTTCACGATAGAAGGTGCGAACACGTAGGAAAAAGTGCTTCTGTTGAGTGTCCGACAAGCCTTTTTTTAATGTCTCTTTAGCTGCTTCGCCGATAAAGATGGCTTCATTAGAGAGGAAGTATTTGCCTTCCAACGACAAATTTCTCAAATGTCGATTGTTCTCCTGAATGTGCGCTGGATCTAAAAAGAATGACAAAGTCTGCCTAAACAAATTGCGGACTTCTCCATGCAAAAGATGGACACACGGCTCCTCTGTCTGAAATGCCTTCTCGAATTGGTCTAGATGCGGCAAGACAGCAGCCAGAAATTGCAGATTAAGCAGTGTATGCGTCGACTTTAGGTGCTCAGCAATTTCTTTGGTCTTTTTGGTCTTTTGCTCAATCAGAGATGGATTCTTCACAAAGAATTCTTCCAGAGAATCATATTGCTCAATAAGCCTATTAACAACAGGCAAAAGCTGAACCCATCTTGTTTCAACGCGCCGCAACATGCGATGCTGGGCCACTTGAAGCAGTGACTGAACTTTTTTATAACGCGTCCACCTTTTCGAGGTCTGAAAGTAGGAGAACACTTCATCAGCGAAGTCCTCTACATTTCCATCAAAGGCTTCACATGCACGTCGAACCGCATTGGAGACAATATGCAAACTGCATGGTCCAATGGAAACAAGATGAGATGCAAAGTCATGCATTATTTTTTGGAAGCCGTTAAACTTTCCAACCATAACTGCTGGTCCATCTGTTGATATGCTAACACAGTTCCTAATCGGAATGTTGAGTTCATCGAGAATCTTCAAAACTTCCTCTTTCAGAGCAGCGGCTGAGCAGTCAGAAACTTCAACTGTTTTCAAGGCAGTTGTACACAGCCTACCCTTCTTCGACGACACAAATGATATTACAACTGCCATGTGCTTTCGTGCCCCATCAGATGACTCGTCAATAGAAAGGGAAAACAGTCCGCAGCCAGAGTTCAAGTCTTGAATCATCTCATCACGCATCACTGGTGCAAGAGCGTGATTAACAAGATAGCACAGTTTTGTGCGATGGCACTTCATGTCTTGAGCAATTTTGCTATCATGAAACATAGCCGGGTACACACCCGAGTGGTCGGCTGTATTGTACGCAATATTGTGCTCAATAAAATGGATTCCAAGTCGCAGCTCTGCCATTAGCACTTCTGCGTCAGCCTTCTTCATGGCAGTGAAAGATGGCTTGCTGCCTTGAGTAGGAAAAAAGTGTGCTATCCCAGTCTCATTCATGACTGGCAATCGACTCTTGTGCTTCTTGCCTTGGGCGTGGGTTGTAACTGCGCCGAACCCACTAGTGCCGAGGTGAAATGATTTTTTGCACACGGTGCAGAAGCCAAGCAGTTCGTCACTTCGATCAGGCTGAAGCCACTCGCTAAGGACTCGTCCATCAATGGATCGCTGTAACCACTCATGTCGAAATGCTGTTGCACGAGGCTTGCTTAGAGACATCTCACTACGAGGGTACGAGCGTATTCTCAGAATATTTTTTCAGTTATTGTCTTATTGAGTTAAACGCAAGTCGCAAAGGCAGCAAAGCTGAAAAATAAGTTGAGCTACTTTGTAAAGTCTTTCTAGCCAACCTGATCTATTTAATTAACTATTGGTATTGACACATTAAACTCGCTTCCAGACTCATTAGGTTCCAATTTCCATTCTAGCTCTATGCGAAAAACTAAGTTTCCTAGTAAGAGGGTGGCGGTGGCACATAGACTAAACTAAGAACTACAATCAATAAAGAAATGAACTTTTAAACAGTAGTATAATGTGTACAAATAATTAAGGAGAATTCCAACAAATAGAAAATACTAGATATTGACAAATATATATATATATAAGATATTTAGTATATAGATTGTATAAAACTAAAGTGTGTCCTCAATTCCTCATATATTCAAATATCAGAGCAAAATCGGAGCAACCAAATTTCCGCAGATTGCAAAATTCCTCTTGATTTTCCACAGGCGAGCCAGAATTTCCGCATTGCGGAATTTCCGCAGGTAGTGGGAACACTGCGCTCACCTCACTCCTCGCTATCTGCGCCCACCTCACTCCTTGCTATCTCCGCCCACCTCACTCCTTGCTATCTCCGCCCACCTCACTCCTTGCTATCTCCGCCCACCTCACTCCTTGCTATCTCCGCCCACCTCACTCCTTGCTATCTCCGCCCACCTCACTTCTTGCTGTCTCCGCCCACCTCACTCCTTGCTATCTCCGCCCACCTCACTCCTTGCTATCTCCGCCCACCTCTCCTCAATCCTAGCTATCTGCGCCCACCCCACTCCTTGCTATCTGCGCCTACCTCACTCTGCCTCTTAAGACGATTTTACCGATAAAGAGGATGTACATTTGATGTACATGTGCCTGTGGAGTGTACATTCGATAATATAGTGTACATTGGATGTACGCATGTTAGATTAAATTTGATGTACATTGATAGATGCACTTTTTATCAATTTAACGTAGTTTGAATGTACGCATATTCATGTAAGTTTGATGGGCATAATAGAAGTAAAAGCACTGTCATCAGTTAGTTTTAACATTCAGCACTACGAATACTATTTGGTAGTAAGCATATTAATGTTCGTTTGATATGCACTAAGCTCTCTCTCAATAAACATTCTTATGGAAAAAGTCCAGCTAACGTACGAGCTATGTAGGAATGACTCTTGTTAAAAGTAGGTCGTGTAATTTTAGTTTTAACTGTTAAAAAAACTCTAGCCATAATGATTTGAAGTGCTCCGTCTCTCTATTGAGCCAATTTGCGGCTTCGGCAGATCTCCAATTACTTTGAAGTTAATGGACCAAGTAGGATGGCCAGTAATCAGCCTTTACTGGGCGGGTCGGGGCAATGCTACTGCCAACTTTTTTAAGCTGTTGTTTTTTCTCACCGCTGCTACCAATGTGGTGTTTGAGTGGCCGTAAATTCTAACGTTTGTTCGGCAGGCGCTTTGTATTTATAATGAATAAAATACTCTATGTTACAAACACTAGAAAATGAAAGGTTGTGTCAGTCTGAGGATACCACATCCCTCCACCTTTTAGTAAAATCAATTCATTGGAAAACGAACTGGCCTCCTCAGTATGCTCTGTGGCCGGAGTCCGCTTCTGCGCATCGTTCTTGAATCCTGCTGTTGATTTTCGGATGTGTCCTTTCCTCGCTGACTTTCGCTCCTTCCTCCTCCACCAGAAAAAGTCACCAGAGCTTCATCAGTTTCGGCCTCCGGGTAGATTTTTCTGGCCTTGTTGACGTGGCGCTTCTTGACTGTGCCGTTCTCGTCTTCCAGAATCAACAGTCCGCCCACTCGCGTGCGCACGTAGTACTGCTTCGTTCTGAAAAAGCTACCGTACTTGTTCCTGGTGTCCCTCGCGAGCACCACTCTGTCACCTGCTTTGATGTCGCACGCGCGAGCGTTCCGATTGGCGTAGTTGGACATTTTTATTTTGTAGTCGGCGTCTTTTTCTTTCTGGTCCTTCGACTGATTCTGTGCTTCCTGGTTGTTCATTTGCGGAAGTTTCGTCCGTGCACTCCACCGAAAGAATAAACTTGCTGGCGCTACGCCTGTTGCTCTGATCGGCGTTGTTCGATAGGCGTGCAGGAAAGTTTGCAGTTCCTCTTCAAGGCTTGCTCCGTTTGGCATTCTAGACCTTCTGATCACTTTGTTCAGTGTCTCATTGAACCTTTCCACTTCTCCATTTGCTGCTGGGTGACGTGGAATGATCCTTGAATGCTTTACCCCTTGGCTGCTGAGGTATTCTTCGACTATTCTGGAGCAAAAGTTTGTGCCGTTGTTGGTCACCAGTTCTTTCATTGGTCCGAACAGTCAGATCACTTTCTTTAGTATTCGAACTACGTCACTCGCTTCAGTGCGTTTTAAGATGAATACCAGCGGAAATCTCGAGTGGTAGTCGATGAAAATTAGCAAATTGCTGCCATTCGGAAGTGGTCCTTTGAAGTCTACCGCGACTTTGTCCCACGGCTTGTCTGGAATTTCAGTTGGTATGATTGGGATCCGACTTCCCTTTTTCGTTGTGTGGATGCACACATTGCATTTCTTGCAGAAGATTTCCACATCATTGCTCATGCCGGGCCAGAATACCGAACTTCGCAGTCGTTCTTTGGATTTGGAGATTCCTTGATGACCTTCGTGAGCAGTTTGCAGAGCCTTTTGTCTTAGACTCTTGGGCAGGACTATGCGGTCTTCATACAGGAGTATTCCATTGTGCTCCGACAGCTTGTTTCTTTCTGCGAACAGCTTGCTGTGCTTAGTCCAGGTTCCTGACTGAATTGCTTTCATTGCTTGAACAATTTCTTCGTCAGCTGCTGAATCTTTTCGAATTCGCTCTAAGCTGAAGGCTGCGCTGGCTGCATTTTCTAGCTTGCTGTCTATGAATGCGATGTTGCGTCTGTTGCAGAGTGTGTCGTTTGGTGTCTTTACCGGTTGTCTCGACAGGATATCGGCTTCGTTGGTGTCGCCTGGTTCGTATTTTATCTTGAAGTTGAATGGTTGCAATCGCATTGCCCAACGCTCTATTCTTGGTGGTGGTTTTGAGTTCGGTGCGAAGCATCCGAGCAGAGGCTTGTGATCAGTTATCACTGTGAATTCAGCTGCGCCTTTGAGAAAGTGTGAGAACTTCTCGCACCCCCATTTGATGGCTAATGCCTCCCGTTCGATTTGGCTGTATCGAGTCTCTACGTCTGTGAGAGTTCTGCTAGCATAGCACACTGGCTGTAGATTTCCATCTTTCTGCCTCTGAACCAAGATTGCACCGAGACCGACAGGACTTGCGTCTACTCGCAATTGTGTTTCTCGTCCAGTGCAGAAGTATGCGAGCGTTTCTGTTGAGCTGATTGCTGATTTAATGCTGTTGAAAGAGGCATCTTGCTCTTGACCCCATTTCCAGGTCGTTCCTTTCCTTGTGAGGTCATTTAGAGGCTTCGCCAGGGTTGCCAAGTTTGGTACAAATCGAGCGACAAACTGTGCTAGACCAAGAAACGATTTGACTTCGCTTGGGTTGCGCGGTGGTTTGAACATTTGGATTGCTTCAGTTTTCTTTTCGTGAATTGTTATTCCCTTCTCTGTCAGAATGTATCCCATGAAAGTGGCTTTACTCATTCCGAATTTGCACTTTTCTTTCCCGACGGTCATGCCATTCTCCATTAGCCTTGTCAGGAGATCATCCAGTCTGGTGTTGTGCTCGTTGATGTCTTTTCCATACACAATGATATCGTCCTGAATGTCCAGTAATCCTTGTAGTCCGGTCAAAACTTTTGTCATGTAGGCTTGTAGATAGAATGACGAGTTGACCCATCCCATTGGCAATCGCTTATACCTGTATAGTGGTTGTCCAGGGATTCCCGTTGCAAACGTAGTTAGGTGTCTGGATTGACTGTCTAATTCAATCTGATGGAACATTTTCTTGCCGTCGATGTAGCTGAAGCAGCTAGCTTCTCCCATGTTAGTGATCTGATCATCCAGCGATGGTATTGGAAATTGTAGCTTCTCTGTTGCTTCATTCAAGTTTCGCAGGTCGATGGTCAGTCGCACTTTCCCAGTCTTTCCTTTCGGGACGACAACAAGCCTTGAAAGCCATGTACTAGGACCATCAACTTTCTCGATTATTCCGGAGTTCTCTTGCTCTTCCAGCTCTTGCAGAAGTGCTTCTCTGAGGTGAGCAGCTACCTTCGATACCGGTTGTGATTTCGGCGTGCTTCCTTCCTTCAGAGAAATGGTTACTGCTGGCTGCGTGGTCAATCTTCCGACTCCATGAAACACTTGCTGATGGGCTTTCAGAATTCTTTCAATTTCTTCATTCTTCTTCTCAATCTGATTGGTCGTTAGCTGCAGCAGATTCAAATCAATACTGTCCTGACACCCGAGGATTGTCTCAGCATTGCCTCCACGCATCACAATGAACTTGATTCGCTTCACTAAGTTTCCTGTCATCACAGTCAGAGTCGTTGTTCCCAAAACTTCCAACTTCGTTTTAGACATGTAGGCGTACAGTCTGGGTCTTTCTGATCGGTCTATGGTCGTCTCTTTTGACTTCACTGACTCAAACGTTTTCAAGCTAATCAGACTTGCTGAAGATCCAGAATCAACCAGAACTGTGCTCTCAATGCCATTGATCTTCACTTTAGCTCTTGCACCTGTGGATTTCTTGGTTTGTGTCACAGCAATGACAGTGTTGATTTCCTCACCATTCGATTCGTTGCCATTTCGTTCTTCCTGTTCCTCATCAGGATCAGGAAAATCTCTCGATGTTTCTGGTGTTTATTCTGCTTCCAGCCTTTTGCCGTAGTCTACATGCTTGCTTGATGTGACCTTTTTTGTGGCAGATGTTGCATTCCACGTTTCGAGCAAAGCAGTCGAATGGTCGATGACCTGTCCGATTGCATCTGTAGCACACTCGGTCGTACTTGTTGGTGTTCGGAGTTGACGTCCTCTTATCAGTCGGTTTGAACTGTGGCTTGGCTGTTGGTCGGTTACTTATGTTGCTGACTGTGTCGCGCGCCCCGTGAGTTGCTTTGTCGATGTCCTTAGCCTGAGTTTTCGTTGCCTCGAAATTCTTGCTGATTTCTACTGCTTTCTTTAAGGTCAGGTCAGAGCCTTCCTTTAGCAGCAGAGTCCTTAGCGGCTTCGATGTGCTTTTCAGAACTATTAGATCGCGTAACAGACGATCCTCGAAGCTGAGCTTAAGTGCGCTCGGACTTCCTTCGGGCTTGTACTCAACGTTCAAGTCGCAATATTTTGCTGCGCTCTTAAGACGGCTGTAAAAGGAGTCGAATGATTCTCCATCCGCCTGGCTGACTGATAGCAGCTTGTAGGTCTCATGGCACGCTGTTGGATGCACCTTGGAATATAGAATTGAGCGCTTCCTTGGTTGCTTTGTAGCTTTTTTCGTAGCCAACGGTTTGCAGCAACTTTCGGATTTTTGGCCCTGCCAGAAGCAGCAATGTGGTCGTTCCACTTCTCTGCATTGTTGAGCGGATCCTCATCAGGATCGAAGTGTCCAATGCTGTAGAACTGTGCTGTGGCCATTTTAATAGTACATCCTGAGCTTGCTTTCTCGGCTTTTTTAAGCTGTTGTTTTTTCTCACCGCTGCTACCACTGTGGTGTTTGAGTGGCCGAACATTCTAACGTTGGTTCGGCAGGCGCTTTGTATTTATAATGAATAAAATACTCTATGTTACAAACACTAGGAAATGACAGGTTGCGTCAGTCTGAGGATACCACAGTAGGTCGTGTAATTTTAGTTTTAACTGTTAAAAAAACTCTAGCCATAATGATTTGAAGTGCTCCGTCTCTCTATTGAGCCAATTTGCGGCTTCGGCAGATCTCCAATTACTTTGAAGTTAATGGACCAAGTAGGATGGCCAGTAATCAGCCTTTACTGGGCGGGTCGGGGCAATGCTACTGCCAACTTTCTTCAGACTATAGAAAGACTGGCAAGCGAAAAGAGAATAAGAGAAACTCAGAAGTTGATCACAGCTCATCAAAGAGCTCTTCGTTATTTTTGAGGATTCTCTATTTTTGATTTCCTCCGTCTAGATTTATCGTAAATTTATTGATTTCCTCACTGAACTGAAACTCCAACCATTAAACAGTAAGCTTATCGGTCTCATTAGGAATGGACTGGGACTAACCAAATCAAATTTCGCGAATATCTATCAATAAAGTAAAGTTCACGAAATTTATAGAGTTTTTTTTGGAGTAAGCGGAAATCGCCTTCTCTTCCCTTCTACTGAATTTCTCTTTAGCTTCTTTTTCGTTACCTTTGCAGGCATTGCGCCCCCTCGTTACCCGCTTTATTCCTCTCGATATTTATCCCTCTTCTTCCCCCCCCCCCCTCAAAGGACGAGGCGCCCGCAGCAGTCCTGCCCCTGATTGGTTGCGGCATCAGCCAGCCAAATGCCGCCGACGATCTGGCTCTGACGGGTGATGGACAAAACACATTCAGATTGCAGTACGGCAGCCGGGGGTACTACTTTCGCACCGACTGTCGGTATACGTTTGACAGGTGAGTAACTTATAGTTTTTAGCTATTGGAATATAATAGTATAGTACTAGTAGTATCAGATCAATACAGCTTATTATATCAATCTACCCGCAGGTGGTTTCAGTCGATTAGTCGAGTTATAACGCTGAGACAAAAAGACGCTCGGGATAAGAAATAGTTGCTAGTTGCTGCGCAAGATAATTCGCTTACCCTTCCCTAGATGTACATGCAGTCTGAGTATTCGCTCATTTTTAAGGCAAGAAGAATTTACGTCAGAAAACTGTGATTTGAATTTAATGTCGTTAAAAATCGTTAAAAAATTTGCTATTTGATGCTTATTTCCTGCTAACTGCAATCTTCTGCTGCCTTCTCCCTGCAATCTCCGACCACCCCACTCATTGCTAACTGCGCCCACCTCACTCCTCGCTATCTGCACCCACCTCACCCCTCGCTATCTGCGACCACCTCACTCCTCGCTATCTGCGCCCACCACACTCCTCGCTATCTGCACCCACCTCACTCCTCGCTATCTGCACCCACCTCACTCCTCGCTATCTGCGACCACCTCACTCCATGCTAACTGCGCCCACCTCACTCCTCGCTATCTGCACCAACCTCACTCCTCGCTATCTGCGACCACCTCACTTCTTGCTAACTGCGCCCACCTCACTCCTAGCGACCTGCGACCATTTTCTTTTTTCTTTAGTGCTAATCAAATAATTAAATCTCTAGAACAAAAATATCAAAGTAAAGAAATACAATAAAGCAGGGCATGTATTATGCGTAATAAATTCATGAAAGAAAAATTAATGAGCACACATTTATTATTTTTCGACCTTCTTCTCTCCGCACCCAACAAATTCGCAAAGCAAATGACAGTTTTTAAATTAAATTAGGCTGTTTTGCAAACTTGGAACAAAATTTCTTCAAATAATTCAAATTAAAGGCGCAATTTATTTTTAATAGTAGTATTGCCATATCATAGGCCGACATTAGCGTGTTGTACTTTTGTTCCATCTGCATATATATTTAATGGACTGGACAGTCTTCAAATTGCATTTTGCAACAGAAATAGTTGTATACTATTACATTGATAATATAAATTTATCAACAAAAAGGCATCAAACCACGCAAAAACATTTGTTTGCTTTTAATTTATTTGCGTGAATTGAACTCGCAGACTCTGAGCTGAAGATAGAAAGAAGTTAATTAACAAAAGTACACACAAGGTCTGTACTGCTACCGGTGTCGGGATATTAAAACACGCCCGTTGTCACAGCAGACTGCAGGCAGGCATGACAAATAAAGATTTTTATTAGAAGTTTAATCAAGAGTCTTCTTGCATGTTTAAGTTAATTTAAAACAAAACTCTAACTGAATAAATAAACAGCGGGTTAGAGCGCTGTTGATCGTTTCCGATTGATTCGAATCAGAATATCAAGGCAGTAGATTGAACCAGGTTTCTCAGGGGGTGTGTGAACCAGGTTTCTCAAGGGGTGTTTGAATTAGGTTTCTCAGGGTATGTGAAACAGGTTTTTCAGGGGCTGTGTGAAACAGGTTTCTCAGGGGATGTGAGCCAGATTTCTCAAGGTGTGTGAGCCAGGTTTCTCAAGGTGTGTGAGCCAGATTTCTCAAGGTGTGTGAGCCAGGTTTCTCAGGGGGTGTGAGCCAGGTTTCTCAAGGTGTGTGAGCCAGGTTTCTTAGGGTGTGTGAGCCAGGTTTCTCAGGGTGTGAACCAAGTTTCTCAAGGTGTTGTGAGCCAGGTTTCTCAGGGGGTGTGAAACAGGTTTTGATGTTAACAATGTTCAAAAGGAGGTAACAAAGGAGGTAAATCAGCATTTCAAAACGATAAGATTAGTATTCGCACAGAGTAACCTAGGTCTCACGGCCGGCTAACCAGGTTTCTCAGGTCGTAAATCACCCCAAGGGTTCAAGTGCTAAACCTGCTAAAAACTGGTTTACCACAGCTATGCATACCGCACGACTTGGACCTTGTCAACAGTCCAACAGCATTTCAAACTCAAGCAACAAAAAAAGAGATAGGCGGTCACTGCGGCAGGCCGCAGATCTCGCAGGTCGCATTCTCGCCGCCGCCGGAGTTCTGAAAGGTGCAGTGCCTGCACTGCCAGCCAGGGCCGGACTGGCTGAAGGCCACCGCCCGGACCACCTCCCAGCTCGGACAGGAGGCGACAACCGACTCGGCTGCGGCGGAGTCGCCCGACAACACGTGGGGCAGGAGTTCGCGCATTTTGTCGGTCGGGAAGGCGATCACTGGGTCGGCGAGCAGGTGCAACAGCAGGTGAAAATCGGCCAGCACGGCGGCCAGGCCGCGGCCGGCCACGGTTTCTAAGGCGTCGCGAAGGCCGCTGGCGACGGTTTCGCCGCCGACACTGGCGCGATTTTCAATGGGAAATCGGGAGGCCGGCTGGAACGTGCAGGCGTGCTCGGATGCGTCCTTGGCGAATCCGACGGGCATGTCGATTAGTAGGAAATCGACTGGTAAAGGCCTGCGCCGGCAAAGGGGGGAGAGGGATTGAGAATGTGACGCTCAGTTTGATGCGTCGCTTAAAGTAGCTTAATTTTTCAAAAAATATCGCTTAGTTTGCTGGTAAATATGTCGCTCGATGTGTCGGTAAATATGTCGCTTGATGTGTCGGTAAATATGTCGCTTGATGTGTCGGTAAATATGTCGCTTGATGTGTCGGTAAATATGTCGCTCGATGTGTCGGTAAATATGTCGCTTGATGTGTCGGTAAATATGTCGCTTGATGTGTCGGTAAATATGTCGCTCGTTGTGTCGGTAAATATGTCGCTGGATGTGTCGGTAAATATGTCGCTCAATGTGTCGATAGATATGTCGATAAGTATGTATGTCACTGGATGTGTCGGTAAATATGTCGCTGGATGTGTCTGTAAATGTCGCTCGTTTTGTCAGAAAATATGTCACCAAATTTTTCCATAAATTTCACTTAATTTGTCGGTAAAAATGTTGCCCAATTAAACAATCAGTGACAATTAATTCATGGCTCCCTGTTTCAATCAAGTCACTTTGATTTTCAAGTTATATTTTTAAACTTAATAAGCCTTTAGATACGTCACGGGCATGCATTTTTAAATCACAGAATCTACATGCTAACGCATCACGCCTCACCTAGCCAACCGTTTCATGCGGTTGCCGTACTCGTTAGTGCCGCTGTAAAACACGTCTGGCGCCAATTGGCCGTCCTTGGTTCGCTCCCTGCACCAGGCAAGCTCAGGGGCGTCGAAAGTTGGCACTAAAATATCGTCGCGCACCACAGCCATGCCCTGATTGGACAGCTGATAAGCTGTTGGCGCAATCTGATTGGATTGGTCGCCAGTCAGCACGCAGGTGACAAATTTTGAGCCGAAACGTCCGCCCTCCGCTTTGGTGCAAATGTTTGGGTGCCGCACCTGCAGACTGCCAGCTGTGATGGCCTCCTCGGCGCTGAGAAAGAACGTGTCGGCGGTGCCGCGGAAGTGGCGCACCTGAGCGGTTATGGGAGATGGTTTAATTTTGTTGCTGTTTAATTATTTAATAGTAAAGCACATGACCGTCTTTCGGTCACTGCATGACAGTCAAATGATCACTTCATGACCGTTTAATAGTCACTTTTTGATTGACCAATGATCACTTCATGACCGTCTGATAGTCACTGCATGACTGACCAATAATCACTTCATGACCGTCTGATAGTCACTGCATGACTGACCAATAATCACTTCATGACCGTCTGATAGTCATTGTATGACTGACCAATGATCACTTCATGACCGTCTGATAGTCACTGCATGACTGACCAATGATCACTTCATGACCGTCTGATAGTCACTGCATGACTGACCAATGATCACTTCATGACCGTCTGATAGTCACTTTATGACTGACCAATAATCACTTCATGACCGTCTGATAGTCATTGTATGACTGACCAATGATCACTTCATGACCGTCTGATAGTCACTTTATGACTGACCAATAATCACTTCATGACCGTCTGATAGTCATTGTATGACTGACCAATGATCACTTCATGACCGTCTGATAGTCACTTTATGACTGACAAATGATCATTTCATGAACTTCTGATGGTAACTGTATGACTGGCCAATGACCACGTTATGACCGTCTGATAGTCACTTTATGACTGACAAATGATCATTTCATGAACTTCTGATGGTAACTGTATGACTGACCAATAATCACTTCATGACCGTCTGATAGTCACTGCATGACTGGCCAATGATCAAGCCATGACTGTCTGACGGTCAATACATAAATTCTAGCGCTCCACAACTTTTAGTTAGTCCCTCCCAGACTAAACAATGGCGCGTCGGGCGCATCCTCACCTTGCCGGACTCGTCGGCGGCCAGCAAATCGGTGAACACCCAGCCGACTAGCTGCATGCCCAGCATGTCCAACAGAGCGTCCAAAGCGGCTTTGTTAGGATCATCGGCGTCCAGGGAGACGCGGTGCTTGTGGCACTGCTGCGGCGGCTCATAGATAGCGGCCACAACGGCTTTGATGCCCAACGAGACGCCCGCGTGGCGCTCGTAGCGGCCGACCAAGAAGCCGATGCGCTGGTGACCGGAACGGCGCCAATAGTTCACGAACCTGTCCACGATGGCCGGGTGCTCAAACTGCAGATAATCTACGTGCCTGTAGCCTTGCTGCTCCAGCGTGAGCGGATCCGGCATGCAGGCGCTGCAGATGCCAGTTGAATCGTGATTCCGGCAGCCCGGCTTCTTCCTGGCGCTAACGTTTGCTAGGGCGCCGCCGTACTTTTCGGCCTGCAAGCGGGAGGGGGGGTTCCAACCGGATGTACACCAACTGCAGACACACTGCTCTAACCGGATGTACACCAACTGCAGACACACTACTCTAACCGGATGTACACCAACTGCAGACACACTACTCCAACCGGATGTACACCAACTACAGACACACTACTCTAACCGGATGTACACCAACTACAGACTACTCCAACCAGATGTACACCAACTACAGACACGCTACTCTAACCGGATGTACACCAACTGCAGACACACTACTCCAACCGCATGTACACCAACTGCAGACACACTACTCTAACCGGATGTACACCAACTGCAGACACACTACTCTAACCGGATGTACACCAACTGCAGACACACTACTCTAACCGGATGTACACCAACTACAGACACACTGCTCTAACCGGGTGTACACCAACTGCAGACTACTCCAACCAGATGTACACCAACTGCAGACACACTACTCAAGCCGGATGTACACCAACTGCAGACACACTGCTCTAACCGGATGTACACCAACTACAGACACACTGCTCTAACCGGATGTACACCAACTACAGACACTGAATTCAAGCCGAATGTACACCAACTACAGACACACTGCTCCAACCGGATGTACACGAGCTACAGACAGAGAAGTCAAGCCGGATGCACACAATTATCTAACCTGAATCTTTCGCAGGAAGGCGTGAAAGGGCAAATATTTGACAGGCGGATCCAGGCTGGCCAAATACTCCGAGTCGTAGGGCTCCAACGGGGCGCAGTGCAGGCAGCCGGCCCCTTCGGAATGCCGGCACATTTTCGGATCGCGTTTTCTTAGAATCCGACCGTCCTCGCGATCCAATTCAACGTCGAGCGGATCGTCAGAAATGGTCGCGGCACTGGACGGGGCGGAAACGACAGAAACGGCGGCGGCCGGCTGGTCGGCGATGCCGTCGGAAATCGAGGCGGACTCGCCGGCCGAATCGACCGGCCGGACAAAGAGCGAATCGCCGTGTCGCAGGCCGACGCTGCCTATAGATTGGGTTCGGCTGCGCGGCAAAGTCTGCTGACGACCGGTCGACTGGCGACGATTTAATTGGAAAGCGGATTCGGGTAGACCGAGAATTTCGGCGGCGCGAGCGTATAGGGAGGTTAGCTTCTCGGTCTCGCTGACCTCTAATCGTTGGGTACCCTTTGGCGAGCGCAGAGCAATCAGCATGGCTGGCTGGCTGTAAAAATGTTTCTTTTCTTTACCGATTACCCGAATTTAGATGGTAAAACACGCTACTTGCCTACTTTCGTTTACAATCTTACTAAGTAGCATAGTTCGCAAAGAAATTATCTGCTACTATTTAATAAGTAGTTAACAAAAACAATAGTGAAAAATCCGATTTTAAGAGAAATTTTTTAATATTACTATATATTTAACGCAAAAACAGGGCATTACAAGGTTGACATAAAGTTAAAGAAAAATTAAAACAAGCAAAGGATATATTTAGGCACTTTCGGGTGTCTGTGATCCACCTAAACAGAATGGGTCGATTTATTTCACTATCCGACACCACGTATTCTTTCTAGAAAATATTTTTTACATAGCTACTCAAAGAAGAGTAATGAGTAAACGTTTTTTTTCAAAAACCACACTTAGTCACAATATGACCTGTGGTTCCGTTCCCAATCAGATTAATAAATTGATAGACTCAAGTGCGCACAGGTACGCAGATCACAATAAAGCTTAACACAAAATTTACACTGTCATTAAACAATGCTCTCCTTGCGAAACGATTGCAAGGAGAACACGCGACGACCTTTGACTCTGTGCAGCAGGCGTTGATAATAATCTTGCATTGCCGCGTCCCAGCGGGTCTTGTTCTTCGAATACAAGTTTAAATAGATGCCAAGGACCACAACTAGGCCGCTCCACACGTACCTAGAATGATAATAATTGATTTGGCCACTGTAATGTACACCAATTAGGCCAACCTCACTCCCAAGGCACGCTGAATGTACACTGCCTAACCAATAAAGAAAGTCTAGGCAGATGTACATTCAGAGCCCTAGGTGACCTAGAAAACTTACTGCATTGTAAAAGGCTTCGAGAAGAAGAAAAATGACAATACAATGGTGACCGCTTTCCGACAGGTTGTTACTAAAAAAGTTTGAATCAGGGTGGAAGCAAGGTTAGTGTGAAAAAAGCATGCAAAATTCAAACAACAAAGACCTGTTACACACACACACACAAACACACACACACACACACACACACACCTGTGACAGCTGGTAATGCGCCGTAGCTCTGCACCAATAGCAGGACAAATTGCATGCCAACGTAACCAGTTATTGACATGATAAAAGTGCATCCGTAGATGCGCCAGAAGTGCTGCAATTGGTTTTTTTATTATAAAATATAGATGAGTTTGGCATAGTCTCTTAATGCAGGTAAGAAGGATAATACATATAAAGATAACAGAGAACTACAGATCGGGATCTAGATAGAAAATTACAAATTGGGATAACTAAGAAAATACAGATGAGGATAACTGGAAAATTGAAAATTTCTGAATGAAAAGAAAACTACACATATAGGGATAACTCAAGAAATTAAGGATATAGAAATTAAAAGGGACACTACAGATGGGATAACTAAGACACTAAGGATAGGAATAAAAAGGGACACTACAGATGGGATAACTAAGACACTAAGGATAGAAATAAAAAGAGACACTACAGATGGGATAACTAAGACACTAAGGATAGAAATAAAAAGAGACACTAGAGATGGGGATAACTCAGACACTAAGGATATAGAAATAAAAAAGGGAAGCTACAAATTGGATAACTAAGACACTAAGGATAAGAAAAATGGGGAACTAGAGTACCAATGGGGATAACTTGAAAAATACAGCGCATCACATATAAAAATGTTTACACAACCGCCCACTTGCCTGATTTGCGTACACAATTCCGGAAAAGAATTTATTCGTAACCAACAGGCCGGGAACAAGGTAGCCGAGGCCAATCAGAAAGGTGTACAAAATCTACAAATCAAACAAATTTTGAAGCGAAAAAATCGTGTAAGCCACAGCTCTATAAAAAAGTATTAAATTCGGCAATATAGCAATCTTACTTACCATCTCGGAGGCGCTATGGTTGTGCGCTTTCATAGTCCGCTCCTGTACGTTGCCAATGGCCCCGTCAGCGCAGAGGGCCAGACTCATTAGAAATACGCCTGCGAAATAGCGCGTAGTAACTTAATTAAAATTCGCTTGCCAAGTACATGAAATACTACTGAGTTAAATTCAAACGGGTTTTTATTTATTATACGACAAAAAATTCCGATTTAATCTCTATTCAGTAACGATTTGTTACAAAGAAATAAAAAACACAAACTGAGACGTGTAGAGGTAGATAAACAAAATAAATAATTCGCACATGGGAAAGTATATTTTCACTAGTCTTTCTACAAAAATATGAGGAAAGTCATTAAATACTCGTATAACGAGGTAACAATACATTTTCATTGTCACTTCGATACTAAGCTATGACTAAATATTTTAAGGCAAAAAGTAAGGAATTAATTAAAGGAAGAAAATAACGAAATTGACATACGTTGAATGGATTATAAGGATGTTGGATGGGGTCATAAGGATGTTGGATGGGATTATAAGGATGTTGGATGGGGTCATAAAGATGTTGGATGGGATTATAAGGATGTTGGATGGGGTCATAAAGATGTTGGATGGGGTCATAAGGATGTTGGATGGGGTCATAAAGATGTTCGATGGGGTCATAAGGATGTTGGATGGGGTCATAAAGATGTTGGATGGGGTCATAAGGATGTTGGATGGGGTCATAAAGATGTTGGATGGGGTCATAAGGATGTTGGATGGGGTCATAAAGATGTTGGATGGGATCATAAGGATGTTGGATGGGGTCATAAAGATGTTGGATGGGGTCATAAGGATGTTGGATGGGGTCATAAAGATGTTGGATGGGGTCATAAGGATGTTGGATGGGATCATAAGGATGTTGGATGGGGTCATAAGGATGTTGGATGGGATCTTAACGATGTTGGATGGGATCATAAGGATGTTGGATGGGGTCATAAAGATGTTGGATGGGATTATAAGGATGTTGGATGGGGTCATAAGGATGTTGGATGGGATCTTAACGATGTTGGATGGGATCATAAGGATGTTGGATGGGGTCATAAAGATGTTGGATGGGATCTTAACGATGTTGGATGGGATTATAAGGATGTTGGATGGGATTATAAGGATGTTGGATGGGGTCATAAAGATGTTGGATGGGATCTTAACGATGTTGGATGGGATTATAAGGATGTTGGATGGGGTCATAAAGATGTTGGATGGGATCTTAACGATGTTGGATGGGATTATAAGGATGTTGGATGGGGTCATAAGGATGTTGGATGGGATCTTAACGATGTTGGATGGGATCATAAGGATGTTGGATGGGGTCATAAGGATGTTGGATGGGATCATAAGGATGTTGGATGGGATCATAAGGATGTTGGATGGAGTCATAAGGATGTTGGATGGGATCATAAGGATGTTGGATGGGATCATAAGGATGTTGGATGGAGTCATAAGGATGTTGGATGGGATCATAAGGATGTTGGATGGAGTCATAAGGATGTTGGATGGAGTCATAAGGATGTTGGATGGGATGATAAGGATGTTGGATGGGGTCATAAGGATGTTGGATGGGATCTTAACTATGTTGGATGGGATTATAAGGATGTTGGATGGGGTCATAAGGATGTTGGATGGGATCTTAACTATGTTGGATGGGATCTTAACGATGTTGGATGGGATCATAAGGATGTTGGATGGGATCATAAGGATGTTGGATGGAGTCATAAGGATGTTGGATGGGATCATAAGGATGTTGGATGGAGTCATAAGGATGTTGGATGGGATCATAGGGATGTTGGATGGAGTCATAAGGGTGTTGGATGGGATTATAAGGATGTTGGATGGGGTCATAAGGATGTTGGATGGGATCATAAGGATGTTGGATGGGATTATAAGGATGTTGGATGGGGTCATAAGGATGTTGGATGGGATCTTAACTATGTTGGATGGGATCATAAGGATGTTGGATGGGATCATAAGGATGTTGGATGGGATCATAAGGATGTTGGATGGGATCATAATGATGTTGGATGGGATCATAAGGATGTTGGATGGGATCATAAGGATGTTGGATGGAGTCATAAGGATGTTGGATGGAGTCATAAGGATGTTGGATGGGATTATAAGGATGTTGGATGGGATCATAAGGATGTTGGATGGGATCATAAGGATGTCGGATGGGATTATAAGGATGTTGGATGGGGTCATAAGGATGTTGGATGGGATCTTAACTATGTTGGATGGGATCTTAACGATGTTGGATGGGATCATAAGGATGTTGGATGGGATCATAAGGATGTTGGATGGAGTCATAAGGATGTTGGATGGGATCATAAGGATGTTGGATGGAGTCATAAGGACGTTGGATGGAGTCATAAGGATGTTGGATGGGATTATAAGGATGTTGGATGGGGTCATAAGGATGTTGGATGGGATCTTAACTATGTTGGATGGGATCTTAACGATGTTGGATGGGATCATAAGGATGTTGGATGGGATCATAAGGATGTTGGATGGAGTCATAAGGATGTTGGATGGAGTCATAAGGATGTTGGATGGGATTATAAGGATGTTGGATGGGGTCATAAGGATGTTGGATGGGATCTTAACTATGTTGGATGGGATCATAAGGATGTTGGATGGGATCATAAAGATGTTGGATGGGATTATAAGGATGTTGGATGGGATCATAAGGATGTTGGATGGGGTCATAAGGATGTTGGATGGGATCATAAGGATGGATGGGATTATAAGGATGTTGGATGGGGTCATAAGGATGTTGGATGGGATCTTAACGATGTCGGATGGGATCATAAGGATTTAAGAAAGAATCCTACGGTAAAAAAAGGAAAATCCGAGTCTCCAGTTAGCTTGTGCGCATCCATGCCGCCAGCCCTGCCGAGCTAGCTGCCGCTGTACTCCCGTTCAACCTCCCGCCTGTCCCTGGCGTACACAGCCCGATCCAGCCACCAGACCAGCACTGGTTGCAGTTGAGCCGGCGACAGCGGCTGAAATTTAGCCCCGTCGCGTTCAGCGGATTCGAGCTCACGACCTATGCGAGCCAGCTGGCTGTATAGCTCCGTTCCCACGGAGAGACTGGCATCTAGGTTGATGGTCAGCTCGGCAACTTCGGCCGCCTGGGCGGCGCCGTGGAACAGCCGGCGGAGCAGCGAGACCGAGTCGCTTTGCTGCTGACTGGTCGAAGCTCGTTGAGTAATTTGATCGGAGCGGAGCTGACTGCGCCTGAGGCACTCCTGAGGTTAATGAGGCGGGATTTCCGCATTTAGAAGATCCCAATTTCGCGCAGGGATTTTTTTTACGGGATTTATTTATTTAAGTTACATAATGAAATGTTAAGGCCACGGATCCCTTAGGAATTCGATTGATATGTTTGTCAGAGTTACATAGGGATTGGATGGGTGAGATTATCGGGGTCTCATAGGGATTCAATGGGTGAGATTTTCTGGGTCTCATAGAGATTTGATGGGTGAGATTATCGGGGTCTCATAGAGATTCGATGGGTGAGATTATCGGGGTCTCATAGGGATTCGGTGGGTGAGATTATCGGGGTCTCATAGAGATTCGATGGGTGAGATTATCGGGGTCTCATAGAGATTCGATGGGTGAGATTATCGGGGTCTCATAGGGATTCAATGGGTGAGATTTTCTGGGTCTCATAGAGATTTGATGGGTGAGATTATCGGGGTCTCATAGAGATTCGATGGGTGAGATTATCGGGGTCTCATAGGGATTCGGTGGGTGAGATTATCGGGGTCTCATAGAGATTCGATGGGTGAGATTATCGGGGTCTCATAGGGATTCGGTGGGTGAGATTATCGGGGTCTCATAGAGATTCGATGGGTGAGATTATCGGGGTCTCATAGGGATTCGGTGGGTGAGATTATCGGGGTCTCATAGAGATTCGGTGGGTGAGATTATCGGGGTCTCATAGAGATTCGATGGGTGAGATTATCGGGGTCTCATAGAGATTCGATGGGTGAGATTATCGGGGTCTCATAGGGATTCAATGGGTGAGATTTTCTGGGTCTCATAGAGATTTGATGGGTGAGATTATCGGGGTCTCATAGAGATTCGATGGGTGAGATTATCGGGGTCTCATAGGGATTCGGTGGGTGAGATTATCGGGGTCTCATAGAGATTCGATGGGTGAGATTATCGGGGTCTCATAGGGATTCGGTGGGTGAGATTATCGGGGTCTCATAGAGATTCGATGGGTGAGATTATCGGGGTCTCATAGAGATTCGATGGGTGAGATTATCGGGGTCTCATAGGGATTCGATGGGTGAGATTTTCTGGGTCTCATAGAGATTTGATGGGTGAGATTATCGGGGTCTCATAGAGATTCGATGGGTGAGATTATCGGGGTCTCATAGAGATTCGATGGGTGAGATTATCGGGGTCTCATAGGGATTCAATGGGTGAGATTTTCTGGGTCTCATAGAGATTTGATGGGTGAGATTATCGGGGTCTCATAGAGATTCGATGGGTGAGATTATCGGGGTCTCATAGGGATTCGGTGGGTGAGATTATCGGGGTCTCATAGAGATTCGATGGGTGAGATTATCGGGGTCTCATAGGGATTCGGTGGGTGAGATTATCGGGGTCTCATAGAGATTCGATGGGTGAGATTATCGGGGTCTCATAGGGATTCGGTGGGTGAGATTATCGGGGTCTCATAGAGATTCGATGGGTGAGATTATCGGGGTCTCATAGAGATTCGATGGGTGAGATTATCGGGGGTCTCCTAGAGATTCGATGGGTGAGATTATCGGGGGTCTCATAGAGATTCGATGGGTGAGATTATTGGGGTATAATAGGGATTCGATGGGTGAGATTTTCAGGGTCTCATTGAGATTCGGTGGGTGAGATTTTCAGGGTCTCATAGGGATTCCATGGATAAGAGGTTGTAGCCTAGTGGTTAGAGCGTCGGACTCACGACTTGAAGGTCGGGGGTTCGATTCCCGACTCCACTGGTACAATTTGTGTCCTTTAGCAAGACACTTAACTCTGCATTGCTTCAGTTCACCCAGCTGTTAAATGGGTACCAGCATCAGCTGGGGTAATTGAAGGTGGGTGTGGCGTCCCCCCAGTCCATGGACTGAACAGCTGTACGCAGTCTTCAGAAGCGCCGCGCAATAGCTGCGGCTGTGCTGTTGGCTGCACATCTGGCCCGATTGGGACAGGTGTAATCTATTTTTATTATTATTTACATGGATAAGATTTTCTGGATTTCCTATGAGAAAATCACATAGGGATAGCACAGTAGAAACGAGACGACAAGAAAACAACAGAAGTCGTTACTATCGACTTCTTACCTGAAAGGCGGGCTGCGCCACCAGCCTGGCTGTGGCCTCAACGGACCTGCGGCCGAGCTCAGCGGCCAGCCGTCTCAGCAGGCGCTCCTCCTCTAACAACAATCGACAATAGCGCGGCGCCAGCTCCGACACGCAGCGACGCTTGCGCGCCAATTCATCGCGATCAACAGCCGATTCAGCGGCTAGAAGCTCTTCAAGGGCGGCGCGGCTGGACGCCGACGATGGCAGCAGAGCGTCCAGTAGGTTGACAGCGCCGACGGAGGCGGCTAAGGACAAGCGTCGGCCGAAACTGCCGGCGGGATCGGGTCGGCCAGACAGGCGTCGGAGATCGCGCATTGCCGACAGGCAGGTTGCTTTGCGCGATTCGCGTACGGATTGCAACAGATCCGGGATGGATTCTGACTGATCTATTCGTTGCTGCATATGTGGCGCTAGCTGGTCAGGAGTTCTATAATCCACGGGCTTGTTACGTGCTCTCTGAATTAGACAGACAGACTAGCTAGCTAGCTTTTAAATCGATTGATTTGTAAACGAAGCCGGATTAGTCTGGAGCGTGCCAGCTAGAGCGGCACTGCACACGTCTTTCTCAAAGCGTATAGCTAGTAGCGGGGGATTGACGGAAATTAAAAAGTCAATAGCTATTGCTTCTCCGTGCTTTAAGTTAGTGTACGCGCGTACACTTTCTTGGATTGTGCACGGGTGCAGGCTCTATGCGGTAGCAGCACGCATTGTAAGTTTGCTTTGCTGATAGCACTGCGCTTTGACCCGTAGTGTCAATAGGATTTAAAGGCGATTTATTAAACATTAAAGGGGAAATCGTATGCATTTTTGGCGATTCTGAACGCGGTTAAAGGGGCGATTCTTAGGGCGGTTTAAGGGGCGATTCTTAGGGCGGTTTAAGGGGCGATTCTTAGGGCGGTTTAAGGGGCGATTCTTAGGGCGGTTTAAGTGGCGATTCTTAGGGCGGTTTAAGGGGCGATTCTTAGGGCGGTGGAAGTGGCGATTCTTAGGGCGGTTGAAGTGGCGATTCTTAGGGCGGTGGAAGTGGCGATTCTTAGAGCGGTTTAAGTGGCGATTCTTATGGCGGTTTAAGTGGCGATTCTTAGGGCGGTTTAAGGGGCGATTCTTAGGGCGGTTTAAGGGGCGATTCTTAAGGCGGTTTAAGTGGCGATTCTTAGGACCAAAGCTAAAAGCTAAATCTGCAGGAGGGCTGTAGCCACCTTGACGCTTGAAACGACATTGTCCCGCAACCAGCGACTGGGCATGACTGTCCATTGCGCTGACTCCTGAAGCGCGTTCAGTCACACTAAATACGGTATGCAGGCATAGACACAAACACACGGTGCGCAACGGAATTCCAGTTTAAGTGGCGATTCTTAGGGCGGTTTAAGGGGCGATTCTTAGGGCGGTTTAAGGGGCGATTCTTAGGGCGGTTTAAGGGGCGATTCTTAGGGCGGTTAAGGTGGCGATTCTTAGGGCGGTTTAAGTGGCGATTTTTAGGGCAGTATAAGGGGCAATGTCAAAGTAGTTTAGAGACGATGCTCAGGAAATCTCAATAATCAAACAGATGCAACTTGCTTGTCGAACGCAAAATTCGTAGTTACCACAGCCAGAGTTGGTGAAGAATTGCGAGTACATTGCATACTTTTAAATAATATTTTAGTCCTAAACAGTAATTAATCGAGTAATTAACAAAAAACAATAGAGCTTCGACGCGAAGAGCTCTCACCAAACAGATCAAAGTTGGGCTGTATTCTGCTATCAGCCAGTGTAAACCAGATCAATCCAATAATCATGCAGAACATAGCCGTCACATCGTAGATATTATAACGCCGACCCTGGATTAGAATGCCGCCAATCATAGTTGGCACCATCTTGCAGCACTTCATTATCACCTGGGTTGGATAGCTCAAATAGCCTAAGGCTGTGTTGCTAGCGCCCATTGTTGTGACAGTGAGCAAGCCCAGTAGAGCGTAGGTTCGCCACGGGATTCTAAGAGCAAAAGGCATGAATAGGCGATGAATCAAATTTGCGATATCATTAGTTAAGTTGTAACGCTCGTGTTTGTGCATGATTAACTGTTCAAAGATGAAGTTTCGGTGTTGTTAAAGTGGATGCTCAACTGTCTAAGATGTCAAGTTTTGGTGTTGAGAAAGTGGATGCACAACTGTCTAAGATATCAAGTTTCGGTGTTGGGAAAGTGGATGCTTAGCTTTTCTTTGACCTGGATTTTCAGTCTTGTAAAGTATATGATTAATTTTCCACCATGGGTGATGTGAAAGTGACGAGGTTTCTGCGTGCTCTATTCTGGCGAGCTGTTCTCAGTTTCGAACCTATCCGTGCACTTTTAATTTCGTTATTTTTGTGGCTGATGCAAAGCTTACAGTCGAATTTTGTCATACGACAGACCGCCCCTCTGTTCCACGCAGGCCAGCAGCACGTAGAAAGCAAACTGCACAGTTGTTATAAAAGCGCCGTGAGGCCGCACCCCCTCAGTGCGGAATATCAATTCGATAACGTAGCCGTACAGACAGTAGAACACAAATACGCCCAAACAGCCGGTGGTAAAGAGGAATTCGGAGGATCGTCCGGCCAAATTATAGCCCATCACTAATAGCGTTTCCGGCTCTTTCTTAGCGTCGGCAGCTTCAATCGTTGGAGTTTTAATGCTGATGCTGGTGTGGCCGCTGCTAGAGACTGGCGGCAGCTGCTGCTGTTGTTGATGTTGCTGCATTGTTTCACTGGACGGCTTAATTAAATCGGAAGTTCTAGCGGATGCCGACGATGTATTATCAGTGGAGACGCTACTACTAATATTATGATTGTTATTAATATTACTAATGCCAGTAGCGCTGGTCCATGCTGGCGTAGCCAAAGCTGCTGATCGTCGGTTTGACTTGAAAAAAAATAACAAAACAGCATCACAAAGCTAATTAAAATTCAACTACTCGTAATTTCACTATTTGTTAATGGAAACAAAAAATAATAACTAATATAACAACCACAGCCCACCCCAAAAAGCCTTTGAAAACCAACACCAAGATCTAGTAATACGAAGAAAAATACTCAAGTTTTCACTTTAAGGCTATTAGCACCAACCTTATACAAGCTAGAAGCGATGTCCGACTCCTAGACAAGGGGCGCCCACCTCATAGACAGGGGCGCCCACCTCATAGACAAGGGGCGCCCACCTCACAGACAAGGGGCGCCCACCTCATAGACAGGGGCACCCACCTGACAGACAAGGGGCGCCCACCTCATAGACAGGGACCCTCACCTCATAGACAAGGAACGCCCACCTCATAGACAGGGGCGCCCACCTCATAGACAGGGGGCGCCCACCTCAAAGACAGGAGCACCCACCTCATAGACAGGGGCGCCCACCTCATAGACAGGGGCACCCACCTGACAGACAAGTGGCGCCCACCTCATAGACAGGGGGCGCCCAACTCATAGACAAGGGGCGCCCACCTCACAGACAAGGGGCGCCCACCTCATAGACAGGGGCACCCACCTGACAGACAAGTGGCGCCCACCTCATAGACAGGGGCGCCCACCTCACAGACAAGGGGCGCCAAACTCAAAGACAGGGGCGCCCACCTCATAGACAGGGGGCGCCCACCTCAAAGACAGGAGCACCCACCTCATAGACAGGGGCGCCCACCTCAAAGACAGGAGCACCCACCTCATAGACAGGGGCGCCCACCTCATAGACAGGGGCACCCACCTGACAGACAAGTGGCGCCCACCTCATAGACAGGGGGCGCCCACCTCATAGACAGGGGGCGCCCACCTCATAGACAGGGGGCGCCCACCTCATAGACAGGGGGCGCCCACCTCATAGACAGGGGCCCCCACCTGACAGACAAGTGGCGCCCACCTCATAGACAGGGGCGCCCACCTCACAGACAAGGGGCGCCAAACTCAAAGAAAGGGGGCGCCAACCTAGTAAAAACCCAATAGGGCGCCATTGTGGGCCGCGCCCGCCGCTGCGTATTCCACTGACTGTTGCAAACTTATGATTATTAAATAATAATTTTTACGACCGTCAGCTAAAAATCTAAAGTACTAAGTTAATTCTAAATAAAAATTTTCCATAAAATTTACAAGCCAAAAAGATGTGATATTAAGTCGCAGATGCTGGTGCGAGAGATAACTATGGTTTAATTAATTTATTTGTTTATTTTTGTGCGCTTCAAGACTGAATGAGCTAAGTTGTTTTTATGGCAAAGCTTAAATTACAGAGGTCTTAGCTAGCCGAGCAAACAGGTGGAAGTTTGGCTAAAAAAATTCCACATTTTTATTTTTTAGCAGTCTAATTTTCTAAAATTTTTTGAGGAACACTATTTCAATGGGTCACTAAGACTACAAGGTACAGATTAAACAAGAGAACAGCAATTTTCTCGGCTTCTTGTTTTGCTGAAACGGGGGATTACCATGAATGAAAACAAAAAAATTATCTAATTTTGCGGATTTTTGCTCTCAGTACCAAATCATTTAAATGTTTGTTTAATTCACGCCGAGCCAGAATCGCGCACTGTCTGAAATTGGGAGGGAAAATTCAATTGGCGCTCAAATTAGTTAGCCAAAGGTCTAAACAGCTTACTCACAGTAGGAAGTAAAGAAATTTAGCTAAAAATTATTTTATAGCATCTGGGAGGGTGAGGAGACGCCTCAAACTGAGCATCTTGGAGGGTGAGGTGACGCCTCAAACTGAGCATCTGGGAGGGTGAGGAGACGCCTCAAACTGAGCATCTGGGAGGGTGAGGAGACGCCTCAAACTGAGCATCTGGGAGGGTGAGGAGACGCCTCAAACTGAGCATCTTGGAGGGTGAGGTGACGCCTCAAACTGAGCATCTTGGAGGGTGAGGTGACGCCTCAAACTGAGCATCTGGGAGGGTGAGGAGACGCCTCAAACTGAGCATCTGGGAGGGTGAGGAGACGCCTCAAACTGAGCATCTGGGAGGGTGAGGAGACGCCTCAAACTGAGCATCTGGGAGGGTGAGGAGACGCCTCAAACTGAGCACCTGGGAGGGTGTGGAGATGTCTCAGGGTGTCGCAGTTTTAAACAACAGCCCAGAGACAAGCATGGCTTACCCAGTCGCGTTCAAGTGAACTTGTCAATGCAAAAGTTGCCCTCGCGGTCAACAGACTTGAACAAACCAGCCTCGTAGATGCGCTTGTAAACCTTTTTCTGGTATTCGAGATCATTGACCTTCTCCTGGAATTCACGGTAGGCCTTGCGGCGGGGCAGCATGTGGTTCAGCACGTAGTACGTGCACACAACAGTGGGCACAATGAACCAGAAAATGCTGTGGCGTCTAACTTGAGCGGCATAGATACCGCGTAGCATTGGCTTGCTATTGCTCATTGTTAAAGGTTGCGAGTATTAACTAGCTGCAGTGTAAAGCAAGAAGAACATATTACAAAGAGATATAGAATCAGAGTTTACACCCTGTAGATATGGTTAGACATGTGGTTCAGATGTGCCATTTAATGGCATATATCAATTTAATGTGCCAATTGCCAACTTACAGATCAATCCCAAATCCTAGTTAACTAAAAAATGTATTTTACCTACATCCACACTGATCAAATATGATAGAATTATGAAGAAAAGTTTAAAAAGTTTAAACTTTTCATTTGTGATTTTTTGTTAAGCCAAGTTTAAACAAAGCTTTAAATAAAAGGTTATGCAGTACATAAAGTTTAAGATTTAAGATTTATATTTAATTATTAGAACTACAAATGATGTAAACTAAGAATAGTTTCAAGGGAAAATTAAAAGTACAAAAATATTTATTTTTTTATACTTTAAAATCGAAGCTATTATACAAATTTGCTAAACTATACAAATCACCTAAACATTTCTAAACTAAAGTTAATAGTAATATAAATAGAAACAAGCTCTAGGCCTATGTACTCTAAGTTGCTAATTGAGAAAAAGTTTATTTTTAATTAATAACCATGAAAAAATTATGGCTTTATTATATATGTAACTATTGGAAATTGCTAGGATATTCCTAAAGTTGTACCCATATATACCCAAGGTTATTCCTTGAACTCTGCATTAGGGGATTTTTGTGCAAAAAGGATATTATCATATGTGTGCAGCTTTGAAAATTTGGTCAGCCAATGCAACTTAGTTAAAACAAAGTTTGTGACTTACTCCACTATAAATTTTTAAAGAGCAAATAAAGCCTTGACTCTATTTAGTTGAAAAATGAAAGTGCTTAGGCCTAGGCTAACCTAGGCCAATAATTTACTTTATATACAAAGTTTTGATTCTTTCCTAAATTTTCTACTTGTCCTTAGGCTTAGAGTTAGAAGTCAAATATGGAGCTTGGCTCTCTCTACTCCAATACATTTGATTGCCCTTTTTAGCATAGGGGGGCCTACTCTATTGCTTTTAATCAGCTTAGCCTAAAATTGAAAATTATAGGAAGTATCAATAGGCCTTACTTAAATAGTTTACCTGGCTCTAACGTCTAGTTTTTTATCATAGTAATGCCATGACACGTCGAAATTGAAAGTGGCATAACGATTTAGACAAAAAACACAGTATGCATGCTTATTGAGCACTTTTTTCCATATTATGCCAATGGCATGTTTAAATTTAAAATTGCATAATGATTTTGAAGCCATTATGCCAAATAGCATAACGATTTTGACGAAAAACCCAGCAACTTATGTCATTTATTAGCTAAATTTTGCTAAACCCTAAATAAAGCTGTGGACTGTGGTGTTTACAAATGTATATCCCACTAGACTCAGGAGCGAAAAAAAAACAGAGAAAATAGGCAGAAAATGAAAACCAAAGACAAAATATTAACTTTAAGTTAAGGCACGAAAAGAGGCAGAGCCCAGAATGATGGATCTGTTACAGGCTTCGTTATGTAAAATCAAATAGTTGTCTTAAAACATTTAAATTTTCCAACTTTATTAACAAAAATACTTTGGATTCTAGCAGAAAAAAAGTATTCTACGCATTTGTAATTTTTGGCGATATTATATTATAAGAGCAAAATATACCAGTTTTATTTGGTAAATTGTTTGCTAGTGTCGGAAACAGTGTATTTTAGGAATTCAGGAAATCTGATTGCTGAAACCGAACAAGGTGTCCTTGAAACCGAGTCGCACTTCGTTGCTTCAGAAAAGTTCAGCCGTGAAAAATATATCGTTTGATTACAATGAATTACATAGCATGTAGCATATAACATGTTTAGTTCGAAATAAGGACTCCTTAATTTCCTGATCTTTGGCAATTACAAAATAAAAATTGCCTTAACATCCTTAGCCAATCAGAAAGCATTGACTGCATATATATACTCTTACTACTTCGGATCCATGAATAAATAGCTTACGAGCTGCATTTCGTCTAAAAGCATTATTTCTATTTTTCTTATAAATTCGTGACTCTCCGTCTGCTACATGCATCTATTCCATTGTTACATGTAAAGCAATATAAATTGTCTGGAAAAAAGTTAGCGCTCAAAAGGAAACTGATTTTATTCTGAGATCTTCACCAGTAAAAACTTATACCAAATATTGTTTTTTACGATCACCTACACTGAAAGAATACTACACAGTTAATCGATTCAATCAGCAAAAGGAATTTAAGAGTAGTAAAACTTCCGAAGCAACTCAAATATGTACGCCATGGTCATGGCGCCACCGCCGGTTCCGGTGCCGGCACCGCCAGCAGCCAGTAGCAGCGCTGGATCAAGCGGCGCCGCAGCCAGAGTCATTGATGTGACGCTTCAACGCGAGCCAGCTGAGCGCTGGGGATTTCGACTACAGGGTGGCGCTGATTACAGGACCCAACTAACTGTAATGAGGGTCAGTGAGTCAAGGATATTGGATTTTCTATATTTATCAAGGCTCTTACAGCTCTTAACTCCTTACAGATTGGCTGTAAAAAGCCAGCTATTAATTAGCTAACAAGATTCACGCGGTAGCCATAGTTAAGCAACTAAATAGATGACTAAATTAATAATGTGTCATAATTAGTTCTAGAGGATCCCATCGTCTAGCAGACTTCAGTTGACAACTATCAGCTTAACAATTATTAAATTGGTTATAGAAACCGTCCGTTAGCGGTTTGCAAACATCGGCTAGCAACCATTAGTTAGCAACCATCGTTTAGGCTAGCAACCATCGGTTAGGCTAGCAACCATCGGTTAGGCTATCAACCATCGGTTAGGCTAGCAACCATCGGTTAGGCTATCAACCATCGGTTAGGCTATCAACCATCGGTTAGGCTAGCAACCATCGGTTAGGCTATCAACCATCGGTTAGGCTAGCAACCATCGGTTAGGCTAGCAACTATCGTTTTGGCTAGCAACCATCGGTTAGGCTAGCAACCATCGGTTAGGCTAGCAACTATCGTTTTGGCTAGCAAGCATCGGTTAGGCTAGCAACCATCGGTTAGGCTAGCAACCATCGGTTAGGCTAGCAAGCATCGGTTAGGCTATCAACCATCGGTTAGGCTAGCAACCATCGGTTAGGCTATCAACCATCGGTTAGGCTAGCAACCATCGGTTAGGCTAGCAACCATCGGTTTAGGCTAGCAACCATCGGTTAGGCTAGCAACCATCGGTTAGGCTAGCAACCTATCGTTTTAGGCTAGCAAGCATCGGTTAGGCTAGCAACTATCGGTTAGGCTAGCAACCATCGGTTAGGCTAGCAACTATCGGTTAGGCTAGCAACCATCGGTTAGGCTAGCAACCATCGGTTAGGCTAGCAACCATCGGTTAGGCTAGCAACCTATCGTTTTAGGCTAGCAAGCCATCGGTTAGGCTAGCAACCATCGGTTAGGCTAGCAACTATCGTTTTGGCTAGCAACCATCGGTTAGGCTAGCAACTATCGGTTAGGCTAGCAACTATCGTTTTGGCTAGCAACCATCGGTTAGGCTAGCAACTATCGGTTAGGCTAGCAACCATCGGTTAGGCTAGCAACCATCGGTTAGGCTAGCAACTATCGGTTAGGCTAGCAACCATCGGTTAGGATAGCAACCATCGGTTAGGCTAGCAACCATCGGTTAGGCTAGCAACCATCGGTTAGGCTAGCAACCATCGGTTAGGCTAGCAACCATCGGTTAGGCTAGCAACCATCGGTTAGGATAGCAACCATCGGTTAGGCTAGCAACCATCGGTTAGGCTAGCAACCATCGGTTAGGCTAGCAACCATCGGTTAGGATAGCAACCATCGTTTAGGCTAGCAACCATCGGTTAGGATAGCAACCATCGGTTAGGCTAGCAACCATCGGTTGGGCTAGCAACCATCGGTTATACAAGAGTTCAAATATTTTGACTTTCTAACATTCAGGTGGAGTCGAGTTCACCAGCCAACGGGAAACTGCGCATCGGGGATGCAATCCAGTCGGTGAACGGGAAAAATGCTCGCCAGCTAAGCCACGCCGAAGCCTCGGAAATTATTAAAGAGTCGGGCAATTCGCTGCAGCTCACCATTGTGAGGTCAGGCTCTGAAATGATTGCCGGGGTGGGTAGCTAATAGGAAACCAGAGAGATTGCAAGAAAGAATTAGCACGCGGCGAGGGGTAACCAAGGCAACCAAACACAATTACCCTCTCTATAGAAAATTAACTTGGCTCCAAGTCACAGAAATAATGCTTCTAATGTGTGATAAAAATGGCGAGGGCGGTTTTTCACTGACCGAAGGCCCAAACGAAAGTGTATAAAGCCGCGAATAAAGTTAAACGTTCCTAGACTTTTCAGGGCTAGCACTAAACTGCGAATGACGCAAATAGGCGTCAATAAATTCCACACCATTCGGCTTTTCTTTCGTTTTATTTTGGTCCATTATTTGGTCTTCTCTGTGTCCATGAACTTTTAAAAAAAAAGTTGGCTCCAACGCGGAACCATTACCGTTAGCTAAATATTTTTCCCTCCAGCTTGTCATCAAGTCTATTTTCAAAGTAAAGAGCCTGTTTTATAGCTGTTTGTATTACATGTAGCTGGGTAGGTCCGAACCGCAATACTTTTTTTTTCAAAACACTACCGTTGCATTTGAACTCGATTCTTAACATAAGTTAAAGAATGATTGAGGGTTGAACCCAGTATTCCCTGATTCTAAAAACTGGGAAACCTAATTTAATCTTTTCAGATTATCGAATTGATCCCAAATCCCTAAATCTGGAATCTTAAAACAAAAACAAATAAAAATTTTTCCAGGTATCTCGGATCAGACGTTCCCAGATACCAAATTTGAAATCCTATAAACCATTCTTCACGGACCCTAACTCTTCCTAGTTCCACAAAAAACCGGCAGCTCTAGAAATCAAATCTTCTCAGATCCCGAACTGGGATCGAATAATATTACCCTATCTTTCGCGCTATTTAATCTAAAAATCCCATATTGCCCTATCTTTTCAGATCCTCGATACCTCGTTATAGGATATCATCACCCACTATAAAAATTTACTTACACGCTCAAGGCTACAGGGGTTGTAGCCTAGTGGTTAGAGCGTCGGACTCACGACTTGAAGGTCGGGGGTTTGATTCCCGACTCCACTGGTACAATTTGTGTCCTTTAGCAAGACACTTAACTCTGCATTGCTTCAGTTCACCCAGCTGTTACGAGTAAATGGGTACCAGCATCAGCTGGGGTAATTGAAGGTGGGTGTGGCGTCCCCCCAGTCCATGGACTGAACAGCTGTACGCAGTCTTCAGGAGCGCCGCGCAACAGCTGCGGCTGTGCTGTTGGCTGCACATCTGGCCCGATTGGGACAGGTGTAATCTATTTTTATTATTATTTATTATTACCCGCTTAAAATATTGTATAATCGCATAAAAATGCTCCTTGTCACCATGGCAACAACAGGCAGCCCAGCGCGGCCGCTTGCCTGGACCACATCCGGCCGTCAGGCAAGCCAAAGTTCAGTCGGCCAGCCTGACATTACTGATCAGCGACAGCTGCAGCGCACCAGGAACGAAGATATACTATATAAATTAACAAACTGATGATTGTCATATATATTTATCGAGAAATATTTACGAGTATATACAATTCTGTCCTCGGTGGAGGGATTTTGGCGGCTCGATATGTACTCGTACCCAAAAGCGACTTGCCTGTAGCAGTGCCAGCCAATCAGAATTGATACTTCGTAAAAAACGCTCCGTTATGTACGTGTTTCCTTTTGCCTAAAGTATTTAATATTTACCCAGAAATTGTTGAGATCGATAAATTATTTTATGGTAAAAAACTTATGTTACTTTTGCTTTAATATAAATTTTAGATACACTTGACGTTAAAATTGCAATAAAAAGGCCGATAAAATGTACAGTATATAAGCATAAATATATAAACCATATAAATAGAATGTATGCGCAAGAAACTCGTAACAGTCAAAGTAGTAGCCCTTAAAAAATCCTTAAATATTTAATCTGTCCAACAAAATACCTTCGAAAGCTTAAAATATACTTAGACTGTCTTTTTCTACCGATATTGTCTTTTTCTACCGATATGTAGCGTAGTTCATTAAAACGCGATAAAGCGACAGGGCGTTCATAGGGATCAATGCACTTTTAGTTGATTCGCGGACCAAATACAGACCACTGCGAAACAATAACGTTGATAAATTAGTTTCACATAAGCAGATAACCTTTTAATAAGTGGCCCCCCCTGCTACTGCAGAGTGTTGGGCGGAGAATGTCGCATTTGTTCTTGTCCATGCAGTGGTTTGGCATTGGCACAGCTGCTGTTATCTGATAGCTTTGGGCTGGACGCATCACGGGGCTTGGTCCGCCAGGAAACACCCCTTACCCACCTCCCCTCAGTCAGTCAGTCTGGACAGCGCCGGAAGTAGTCAGTAGACTAAGAGGGCGAAACACACAAAGAAGGATCACGGAAATGTCACAGAACAACAGGCCAGTAGCCGAAGCTAATGGTGGACCATTTTTTTGGCAAAAAGTCTTCCCGTTTGACCGAATCTACCAAAAAAGCCGGAAAAAATATGGGAATCAGTGTGATTATTAAAGCGATTTTGCTACACAAATCTCATCCCCGATACCATGACTCAATGGCATTTAATCCTCTAGATTATAAAGCTATGAAATATCACCCTGAGATGATACAGCTATTAGATCTCACCCTGAGATGACTAGCTATGAAATCTCACCCTGACATGACACAGATATGAAATCTCACCCTGAGATGACACAGCTATGAAATATCACCCTGAGATGATACAGCTATTAGATCTCACCCTGAGATGACTAGCTATGAAATCTCACCCTGACATGACACAGATATGAAATCTCACCCTGAGATGACACAGCTATGAAATCTCACCCTGAGATGACTAGCTATGAAATCTCACCCTGAGATGACACAGATATGAAATCTCACCCTAAAATGACAGCTATGAAATCTCACCCTGAGATGACTAGCTATGAAATCTCACCCTGAGATGACACAGCTATGAAATCTCACCCTGAGATGACTAGCTATGAAATCTCACCCTGAGATGACACAGATATGAAATCTCACCCTAAAATGACAGCTATGAAATCTCACCCGGAGATGACACAGCTATGAAATCTCACCCTGAGATGACACAGCTATGAAATTTCCCTGTTAGACATAAAAGCTATTAAATCTCACTCAGATAGGACCTACAAATTATTAAGGCTATAAGAAGTCGCGTTATTTATAGTATTAAAACTATAAGAGACACGGAAAGCAAGAAGTCAAGTGAAAAGAATAGAATATTTTATATTGCGGGCAAACATTTTTGTTGGCAAAATAATGTTACTCAATCAATTTAATTTGCCACTTCATCTTAGAAATTGCTAATCAACTTAATGAATAAATTTTATATAACTTTATGAATTAATGAATTAATGAACACTAGGCATATTTTATGCATCAAAAATGTACACTGACAAGACAAAATCACTTTTCCACGATTTATAGGCGTTCAAAGGAAGCTACGGAAAAAACAAAACAGTATAACCTAAAGTTATAAAGTTATAAACTTTCTGCATTATCAGCTGGTCGAATCCTCAACCACCCATATCCTCAACGGTCTGCATCCTCAACCATCTGCATCCTCAACCACCCATATCCTCAACCACCCATATCCTCAACCACCCGCATCCTCAACCACCCATATCCTCAACCATTCGCATCCTCAACCACACGAATCCTCAACCACACGAATCCTCAACCACACGAATCCTAAACCACACGAATCCTCAACCACCCGCATCCTCAACCACACGAATCCTCAACCATCCGCATCCTCAACCATTCGCATCCTCAACCACACGAATCCTCAACCACACGAATCCTCAACCATCCACATCCTCAAACACACGAATCCTCAACCATCCGCATCCTCAACCATTCGCATCCTCAACCATCCGCATCCTCAACCATCCACATCCTCAACCACACGAATCCTCAACCATCCGCATCCTCAACCATTCGCATCCTCAACCACACGAATCCTCAACCACACGAATCCTCAACCATCCACATCCTCAACCACACGAATCTTCAACCATCCGCATCCTCAACCACACGAATCCTCAACCATCCGCATCCTCAACCATTCGCATCCTCAACCACACGAATCCTCAACCACACGAATCCTCAACCATCCACATCCTCAACCATTCGCATCCTCAACCACACGAATCCTCAACCGTCCGCATCCTCAACCATCCGCATCCTCAACCACACGAATCCTCAACCATCCGCATCCTCAACCACACGAATCCTCAACCATCCACATCCTCAACCACACGAATCCTCAACCATCCGCATCCTCAACCATTCGCATCCTCAACCACACGAATCCTCAACCACACGAATCCTCAACCATCCACATCCTCAACCATTCGCATCCTCAACCACACGAATCCTCAACCGTCCGCATCCTCAACCATCCGCATCCTCAACCGTCCGCATCCTCAACCGTCCGCACGGGCTCCACGCCGCACTGCCTCGCCAGAGCTTCTAGAAAAGCCAGCTGGTTGACGTGATACGCAACACCCCCGCGCCTCCGGCATCGGTCCTCGTTGGCCCGCTCCGGATCGCCCGGAAACAGCACCGGCAATGCCGGATCAGCCGGATCCAATCCGCGAAACGTGTCGGCGCAGTCGGACAGGCGGCTAGCAAAATCCGGCGCAAACGCTGACGGATCCAGGGCGACGAAGCACTGGCCGAGTCGGGCCGGGGCGGCGTCCGACTTCCAAGCTCGGACAGCCGGGCCGACCGGGGTTCCGGCTAGGAGGCTGCACAAAATCTCCACCATCAGCGCCAGGCCGTAGCCTTTGTAGCCGCTGGTGGCCTCCAGGCCGCCCAGAGGCAGCACCCCGCCGTGCAGGCCCGCCTCGGAGTCCAGCGTTTCCCGGCCATCGGCGTCAACAGCCCAGCCTGGCGGCAGCGGCTGCCCAGTGCGGTGCTTTATCTCCACCTGTGGGATGCCATTCATCAGGTCCTGTGTGTCACTTGTCACTTGTAAATCATGGAGGACGATTCTCAGAGAGGGCTGGAGGAAGATTCTCAGAGGGTATGGAGGACGATTTTCAGAGGGCTGGAGGACGATTCTCAGAGAGGACTGGAGAAACGATTCTCAGAGGGGCTGGAGGACAATTCTCAGAGGGGCTGGAGGACGATTCTCAGAGCGGCTGGAGGACAATTCTCAGAGGGTATGGAGGACGATTCTCAAAGAGGCTGGAGGACGATTCTCAGAGGGGCTGGAGGACGATTCTCAAAGAGGCTGGAGGACAATTCTCAGAGGGGCTGGAGGACGATTCTCAAAGAGGCTGGAGGACGATTCTCAGAGGGGCTGGAGGACGATTCTCAAAGAGGCTGGAGGACGATTCTCAAAGAGGCTGGAGGACAATTCTCAGAGGGGCTGGAGGACGATTCTCAAAGAGGCTGGAGGACAATTCTCAGAGGGGCTGGAGGACGATTCTCAGAGGGGCTGGAGGACAATTCTCAGAGGGTATGGAGGACGATTCTCAAAGAGGCTGGAGGACGATTCTCAGAGGGGCTGGAGGACGATTCTCAGAGAGGCTGGAGGACGATTCTCAGAGGGGCTGGAGGACGATTCTCAGATAGGCTGGAGGACGATTCTCAGATAGGCTGGAGGACGATTCTCAGATAGGCTGGAGGACGATTCTCAGATAGGCTGGAGGACGATTCTCAGATAGGCTGGAGGACGATTCTCAGATAGGCTGGAGGACAATTCTCAGAGGGGCTGGAGGACGATTCTCAGAGGGGCTGGAGGACAATTCTCAGAGGGTATGGAGGACGATTCTCAAAGAGGCTGGAGGACGATTCTCAGAGAGGCTGGAGGACGATTCTCAGATAGGCTGGAGGACGATTCTCAGAGAGGCTGGAGGACGATTCTCAGAGAGGCTGGAGGACGATTCTCAGATAGGCTGGAGGACGATTCTCAGAGAGGGCTGGAGGACGATTCTCAGAGAGGGCTGGAGGACGATTCTCAGAGAGGGCTGGAGGACGATTCTCAGAGAGGGCTGGAGGACGATTCTCAGAGAGGGCTGGAGGACGATTCTCAGAGAGGGCTGGAGGACGATTCTCAGAGAGGGCTGGAGGACGATTCTCAGAGAGGGCTGGAGGATGATTCTCAAAGAGGCTGGAGGACAATTCTCAGAGGGGCTGGAGGACGATTCTCAGAGGGGCTGGAGGACAATTCTCAGAGGGTATGGAGGACGATTCTCAAAGAGGCTGGAGGACGATTCTCAGAGGGGCTGGAGGACGATTCTCAGAGAGGCTGGAGGACGATTCTCAGAGGGGCTGGAGGACGATTCTCAGATAGGCTGGAGGACGATTCTCAGATAGGCTGGAGGACGATTCTCAGATAGGCTGGAGGACGATTCTCAGATAGGCTGGAGGACGATTCTCAGATAGGCTGGAGGACGATTCTCAGATAGGCTGGAGGACAATTCTCAGAGGGGCTGGAGGACGATTCTCAGAGGGGCTGGAGGACAATTCTCAGAGGGTATGGAGGACGATTCTCAGAGAGGCTGGAGGACGATTCTCAAAGGGTCTGGAGGACGATTCTTAGAAGGTCTGGAGGACGATTCTCAGTGTGGCTAGAAGACGATTCTCAGATAGGCTGGAGGACGATTCTCAAAGGGGCTGGAGGACGATTCTCAGAGAGTATGGAGGACGATTTTCAGAGGACTGGAGGACGATTCTCAGTGTGGCTAGAAGACGATTCTCAGAGGGGTTGGAGGGCGATTCTCAGTGTGGCTAGAAGACGATTCTCAAAGGGTCTGGAGGACGATTCTCAAAGGGTCTGGAGGACGATTCTTAGAGGGTATGGAGGACGATTCTCAGTGTGGCTAGAAGACGATTCTCAGATAGGCTGGAGGACGATTCTCAGATAGGGCTGGAGGACGATTCTCAGAGGGTATGGAGGACGATTCTCAGAGGGTATGGAGGACGATTCTCAGAGGGGCTGGAGGACGATTCTTAAAGATATTAATGGACGATTCTCAGAGATATTTGAAGACGATTCGGAGAGAAATTGTTGGACGATTCTCATATAGATCAAAAGAAGATTCTCAAAGACATTGATGCAACTCTCTGATAGGCTGAAAAAGCAGTCCCACTAAGTACATAGTGGCGCAAACCTTGCCGTAGGCCACAGCCGAGGTGGCCATGTCTAACAAAAACGGCTCATCCGGCTTGTCAGTGGGGGCCGCCATGCAGATCGGGTTGGTGCCCAGCGCCGGTTTCTTGGCCCTGGTGGGCACCAGAATTGGCGAGGCGTTGGTGTAGGCCAGGCCAATCATGCCCTGACTGGCCGCTCGGAGACTGTAGTGCCCCGCAATGCCGAAGTGCGTTGAATTGGCGGCCACAACCCAGCCAATGCCGCATTGGCGAGCTTTTGAGATGGCCAGGTCCATGCAGTATTCGCCAACTACCACGCCTAGGAGGTGGCAACCGTCAACATGGGCGGTGCCTGCCTGGGCGTGCAGGAAATGATAGAATCAGTGTAGGGAAGGAAGTAGGAGAAAGGTTAGAGAAGGAGAGTAGGGACGGAGGGTAGAGAAGGAGACTAGATGGAGGGTAGAGAAGGAGACTAGATGGAGGGTAGAGAAGGAGACTAGATGGAGGGTAGAGAAGGAGAGTAGGAAAAGAGGGTAGAGAAGGAGACTAGATGGAGGGTAGAGGAGAGTAGAGATGGAGCGTAGAGGAGAGTAAGGAATGAGGGTAGAGAAGAAGGCTACGAGCGTAGAAGGAGAGTTGGGAAGGAGGGTAGAGAAGGAGAGTAGAGAAGGAGAGTTGGGAAGGAGGGTAGAGAAGGAGAGTTGAGAAGGAGAGTTGGGAAAGAGGGTAGAGAAGGAGAGTTGGGAAGGAGGGTAGAGAAGGAGAGTAGAGAAGGAGAGTTGGGAAAGAGGGTAGAGAAGGAGAGTTGGGAAGGAGGGTAGAGAAGGAGAGTAGAGAAGGAGAGTTGGGAAAGAGGGTAGAGAAGGAGAGTTGGGAAGGAGGGTAGAGAAGGAGAGTAGAGAAGGAGAGTTGGGAAAGAGGGTAGAGAAGGAGAGTTGGGAAGGAGGGTAGAGAAGGAGAGTTGGGAAAGAGGGTAGAGAAGGAGAGAGTGTAAAAAGACACTTCCCAAGGAGAGTTGGGAAGGAGGGTAGAGAAGGAGAGTAGAGAAGGAGAGTAGGCAAGGTAGACAGGGGAGATAAATTAAAGCGGAAAAAGCAGAAACCGTTAGGAGGCAAGAAGGAGTAGAGAGGTAGGACAAAAACGTTAGGAAGGAAAGTAGAAAGGAAGCTATAATGGACTCTATGAGAGTAGGATAATGGGGATAATGAATAGTAGGTGGGATCGGCGTAGAAAGCAGCAGACGCATAGAGAAGATGTGAAAATCAAGCTATCAAGCCTTTAAAAAACTACACGTAAAAATAGCGCACCGGCATTTTGTTTTAAAATAACCGGCTCGCCGGAGCCTTTAGTGACGCCGGTTTGCACGTCGCGCACGTACACGTCCAGCCTGTTGGTGCCGTGGCTGTAGTGGCCGCGCCGATCAGCTGCTAGAAGAATCTCAGCCAATTTGGCAGCGTGAGTCGGATCCGCTCCGGCCGATTGCATGCATTGAATCACTAGGCGGGTGATCTCAGATTCGGGTACAAGCTTCTCTACGGCTGGCGTTGTCGACATTGTTTTTTCTGTTGGTAATTTTAGACTCAAACTAGGCTACTGCAAGTAGAAATTCACGGTTTTTTGCGTTTCGCAGAATATATGGAGTTTATTGATGCTACTTTAAGTAGAAATACTAGCTTATTGCATGAAACGCAGGTGCAAAAGCAAGGTTACTGCGTGATTCAAAGTCCTATCACTATTTGTTTAGCCGTTTCACCTTTTATAGTTCTTTTAACTATATTTTCAACTCATTTATTTTAGACTATAATCATTATAGACTTATTGCCTTTGCATCTAAACAACTCCCGTCAAAGAAACTAAAGTTTGCATGCATTTTAGCTTTTCAGGCCTCAGGTACTGAAGCTCCTGAGTAGATAGATAAAAATTAATGAAATTTTTATTAAAACGGCGGCAGATTTTAAGTAATTGCTAGTTAAGACTTACCTCTACAGGCTTTATTCTTAGTAGCGTTTTACCACAGACTTGAGTGATTCAGCAAACCCTTTTTAATTCTGCATGACAATTTGTTTGCAGCAACGAAGCTATTATTATTTTTTTTAGATCTCAGGTGGAACTAATTGCAAGCTGTGTGTATCTTATCAGTATATCTATTACTAACACTCACAAAGCAACCAGAATTTTGTGGCCAAGGCACCGAGCTTAGATAAAAATACGCTCAAGAGACAATCTATTTTCTTGTAATGCTCAAGGACACCTTAAGTAAAAAGACACGACACATCGTTTCTTGGAAAGTTTTTGGAGTCTAATCTTCTCGAAAAAATACACTACGGAGATAGGAAATTTGCAGTTTTTCGACATAAGAATTAAAGATTGCGCTCGATTGGAAGCAGATGCAAATCTCATCCTTTGATATGTGTTCCCTGCATGTGACTGGACCAGCAAAATTATCCAAAACACTGATTGATAGAAATTTTTTTGAATAAAGCAGACTTGGTTAGAAGAGGATCAGAACCTGCCCAGCTGCTAAAATACCTTTTTATTGAAATTTAAATTTTTGACAATTGCTTTTAAATTTAAAGATCGATCTTTCACAAATTAAGACGTACATAGTTTGATAGAGTAAGAAGGCAGGAAAAACATATCAAAATATGATATTTACATCTGCTTCCAATCGAGCACAATCTTTAATTTGTCGAAAATCTGTAAATTTCTAATCTCCGTAGTGTATTTTTTTCGCGAAGATTAGACTCAAAAAATTTTCCAAGAAACGAAGTGTCCCTTTCTTCTACTTAAGGTGTCCTTGGTAATGGGGGCGAGTGGCTCGGCGGTCTAGCGCGTCTGCCTTATGTGCCGCTGGTCCAGGTTCGACCCTGCGTTGTAGGTCGTTTATTTTCCTTAGCGCGGTTTCGTGTGCAGGTTCACATTATTTGGGGCCCATGAGGGCAACCCAGCAAGGCATAGAGAGTGTACATTCCTGGAACTACCGCTTGTACACCCTATGTGAGTGCGTGACTGGGTGCTATACTGGAATTCCGTTGCGCACCGTGTGTTTGTGTCTATGCCTGCATACCGTATTTAGTGTGACTGAACGCGCTTCAGGAGTCAGCGCAATGGACAGTCATGCCCAGTCGCTGGTTGTGGGACGATGTCGCTTCAAGCGTCAAGGTGCCTGCAGCCCTCCTGCAGATTTAGCTTTAGCTTAGTCCTTGGTAATCCCTTGTTAACCTACCGCAATAGAAACCGATAAGTCAGCCAAAGAATAAAAAAGAAAACTTTTAAAATCAAAACAACATACTTTGACAGCTTAAGTATATTTCCATAGTGAAAATGCCAATTAGACTATGTGGACAACAGACTGTCACTAGACCGACTGCCATGGAAAAATTTTTTAGAAGCCTCCCATTATTTAAGTCGAGAATTCACCAGGCATCAGTCTAGCAAACACCAAGGTGGTCACGTCTGAACCAACAGAGCCACCAAAGCGAAACGCCCTACCGGGCAGAGTCTCAACTCGTCGAAACTCAGCAAACTGAGCCAACAACTCCGACTCGGTCCAGTTGCAGGATGCTAAAACTAGCCTAGCATTTGCACTATTTACAGAGTCGAGAAATTCGGCAACAAATTTACGATAGGCAAGACGTTTGCCTGGAGAATCGTCTGGACAAAGACTGATGGCGTCGTAGGTGCCTTTGTCTAGGAGCAACAGGTTAGGATTACCATTGGAAGTGGAATCTGATGGATTAGCAATCGACTGCAGGAGTTTCACCATGGCGGCAGCGGCTCCTGGTTCCGTAACGTCTAGCAGGTGAGCGGAAACAACATGCGACACGCTGGCCTGCATGCAAAACGAGGGATTTTTAACTACTAATAGTAGCAACTAGTAGTATACGGAGAATGTAAAAAATTCGTTTGTTTATTTAAATTCTGATTATTTTAATATTTAGACGCTAAAATTTTGCAATCAAGTATACTCAGCAACATTAAAAACCGCCACCCGAGAGCGGTTGATCTCAACTCTCCAGCATTCTCCAGGACGACAACGCCCCGCCGCACCGAGCTGCCGCTGTGGCTCAGCTGAAGGAGCAGCTGAACTTGCGAACTCTGCGGTGGCCATCACGATCACCTGACATGAATCCCATTGAGCATGTTTGGGATTTCATGAAACGCACCATCCAGCGTCAAATGCCCCCGCCCCAGAGTCTTGCGGAGCTACGCCAGGCGATGACCAATGCATGGCAGCAGCTACCTCAGAATTACTTGCGGCGCCTAATTTTGGGAATACCACGCCGAGTTTCCGCTCTGGTTGAGGCTCGTGGTTGCTACACGCGCTATTGACAGTTTTGTATGAGTTCTCACATTGGGGTCGCTTCATAAGACCGAAATTTCACAACGCCGAAAACTCAAGCATGGTCCTTCACAAGACCGAAACAGGACCATGCTTGAGTTTTCGGCGTTGTGAAATTTCGGTCTTGTGAAGGAGACCATGCTTTGAGTTTTCGGCGTTGTGAAATTTCGGTCTTGTGAAATTTCGGTCTTGTGAAAGACACTGCTTTTCGGCGTTGTGAAATTTCGGTCTTGTAAAAGCGACCCGTTTTACTCTCTTTCGTTTCTCTGGTTAAGGAGTCGGGGTGGGTGAGCAGCGTGCATTGCGTCATTCGCAGTTTTTCACCTCTCTCTCAGGTGCACATTGCGTCATTTGTGGTAGTGAGTTGAGATGAATCGTTTCCCTCGCTCTAGGTTGGCGGTTTTGAATGTTGCTGAGTATAGTTCTAACAAATAGCGTCTGGAAACGAATAACAAAGAAAAAAAACGAAGAGTGGCTACTTGTGACAGCTTCAAAAAATGAGGGAATAGCAGCATTCAGAAGAGGTCTTGCATAACTATACCTTGACAGCCAAGCGTCTAGTGAGCTCAACAGCCGGACTGCTATAGTCCAGACACAGCACCTGGCGCAAGCCGCTTAGCTGTTTGTCAGCAGCCAAGCGTAACGCCAGATGGCCATTGCCGCAGCCAATGTCCACTACAACCAGCCCATGCTGCTGCTGGCTGGCATCCAGCTCAGCAAACCAGCGCTCAGCATAATTAACTAAACGCTGTTCAGCAGCTGCGCCAAACCAAATCTCGCCCTGGTCATCAGCCTCCTTGTTGTCATCTCCAGCGGCCTCGCAATTGGCCAGCTCTTGGCCATAGAAGTGCTCCCAGTAGTTGCGACAGCCTAGCTGTGATGGTTTTGGCTCTACACAGTTAGAGCTATCTGCTGATGAGGCTGAATCATCAGACTCCATGACTAGGTTATTTAAAGCTGAAAAATTATAAGGTTTTAGTGATCTGGTAATGATTAAGAAAAATATCAAGTTATCTTGAAGGCATAGTAGCCCTTGTCAGAATTAATAAAAAGCTACTCTAAGAAATTTGCTGGAAAATTTAGGTGAAATTTTTGTAGCCAAATGTAACTATAAATAGCTAGCTAGCTAAATAGAATTATATTAACAACAAATTTTTAAGGTACACTTAGAAATGGATAGAATCTATTCCAATATTACAATTACAGGAGCCTCAAATCATTGAGTTATAAAATTGTCCACAAAATTAGTTATAAGTCCACTACTATTATATTATTCCTTATTAGCATAAATATACTTTTTCCTACAAAATAGTTCTTTAAACTTTAAACATCTAAATATTCTGGTAGAATAAAACTTTCTAGCATTTTTTTAGGGCTAGTAAAAGAAAAGCATTAAAAAATATTATAGGCTAAAACTCAATAACTAAAATATCTAAATTCTAAAAGTTTTGGTTTAGGTAGTAAAAATGTATTTTAAGCATACAAGGCTTATCTTATCAAATTTTTTAATCAGTGTCTATTCTCTTTTGCGTACATAATTTTTGTCAGATGAAAAAAATTTACAAGTTAGATAATTATTTTGCCTTATCCTTTTATAGCAACTAAACAAAATGATCATAATACCAATTTTGGTCGATTTTATACCACTTTGAAATAGAAAATATTAAAATTTCCAAGAATAACTTTATCCCTCTTAATGAGAATAATGGAAGGCTCCAGGCTCCAGCCCACTAAACCCCTTTCCCACCAGGCCACCTTAGTTAAAGGAATCGAATCGGCTAGTGCTTTCATAATTTTCTTATCTCTTAACAAAAGCGGGATTCCTTTTATTAGCCAATAGGCCTACCGCCTAGGCAAATTTTATCGACGACACAGCTATTTCGATTACAAGCTGTTAAGTATCCTAGTACTAGTAGCAGAAATGCTAAGCTATAATAAGCACAAAGCACCTGTCGTGTACGATCGATTATGTAGTTTTCGTGGAAAAAGCACACTTTAATTTCGAACCTCTTTTTATGATGCCAAGCTACGCTGTCAAGTTAAGCTTTTGTGAACTAATATAAAAAAAATTTGAAATCATCCACAGAAAAAATTTATAATAGGTCAAATTTTATTGTATAACTTTTGTCATATCAATATGGTAGCATAAAGCGGAAATGTAAAACCTAATTTTCAAAGAAAGAGTCAACAAAAGGCTGGTAGGTAGTAGGCCATATTGTAGGGTAGCTAAACTGAAGCCTACTCTACGTGACGTCGTGACTGTGTCTACAGGAGGTACATGAATCGTTTATTCACCAAATTTGAAAAGAACTGTATATTTTTTATTATTCTGCCCGTTTTCGTTATATTTAATGACAGTCTAACTAAAGATGTGTCAATCTCTCTTGTCTTCTAGACCTAACTAAACTGCAAAAATGTTGTTTTTAATGTTAAGATTACAGGTTCTGTCCACCATGCCACACCACAGGTCCACAGTTGACACATTCAACTGCTAGCTGTTGCATAATTTTTTGCTTTGTGGATCATCATGTGATACCCATGAACCAATTGCAACTTATATAGTAATTATTGCATTGGAAATAGCTGGGTGATTTCCAAGGTTGCACTCATACCTGTTCAATTCATGGAAATTTGAAATAAATATTTAGCATAATCAAATGTAGGCAACTATGCTAAATAGAACTTTTGATTTTGATGATTTTCTGAAAGCTTATATAAGTTGTCAACCTTCAAATTAAATATTTAATATTTATAAATGTCTAACTTAAAGATCTAAGAGTTCGCCCAAAACTGATAAAAAGCAATTGTATATATTATAGGCATAACATTAGGCTATTTAAATTGACTTTGTACCAAGAAATCCACATTTTTGTATCAAGATTAATACTAATTATAATAAATATACCTAATTTTCTATTGTTAATAACTCATTTATTAGAAATTGAGTAAGCATTATCAAAGAAATAATAAATTCATATTTTTTATTTGAAATTGTTGAAAATAGATTAATCTTTAAAATGACTTCCAACCTATAGCAGTTTCCTTTAATACTTAATATATTAAATACAAAAAGTGTCCCTTTTAGTTTGAATTTTCAGCATCAAAAGACCACACAGAGCAGATTCTGGCTAAATAAAGCTATTTTAGCTGTGATTATTTCTTTATCTTATTATAAACACTAAGCTAATTTATTTGACATTTTGTATTTATAGTCATTTTTTCCAAAAATCTAAAAAATATAGCTAAATTAGGCAAAAAGTACATATTATTTTTTAAATAAAATTCTAAAGCACAAAAAATGCCCTTACCCTTGACAATATTATATATATATATATATATATATATATTCAATTTTCAAATTTAGAAGCTTTTTAATGTTAATTTTGTGCAGAAGATGGACTCTAAGCCAAATAGCTAATTAGTTGTGCATTTCAAATTTCATTTTCAAATAAAAAATGGAGTCAAATTTATATTGACTCAAATTCCTATATTTTGTACTCAACTTGTGAAATTCCAGGCTTAGTCAGACTCTAGCTCATAGCAAAATTTCTTTTTTTTGTATAAAGCATATATAAAAAATCAAGGCTTTATTATTTTATATCATGCTTTAATTTATTTTTATAGTAGGTTTTACTATAAAGAATACAATAATATGAACTCTTTGAATACCAAATAATGACTTAAAGGTAGTCCATTCTAGAATTTATCCCATATATTATATTGGGATTCTAATTAAAATGTTTTTTTTTAGTTGCAAAAGAATGCACTGATTTCTGTAGGAATATTAGCATGAAGAAATATTATTACAGAAATTATTTATGGAATATAAAATTCAACTAACTCTTCTATTCGTCTACAATTGACTAATTTGGCTCACCAAAATAACACAATTTCAGGCTGACCAGCTGGCAGCCGTGCGCGAGCAGGTTAACACCAGCCTGCACCAAATCTACACCCGCGACCAGCCCGGCCAGCAGCTGTCCGCCCAACAGTCCGAAGAGCTGGATCGCCTAGCCGATGTCAAAGTATTCTGCAATCGCGCTCCCCTAGCCGAATTAGTGGCGCTGGATTGCGTCTGCGCTTGTCTAGCCGCCTGCCCGGAGCCCAAGCGCCTATTTGATCGCCTGTTCCACTCGGCTGGTAGCGGCTGGTCTCAGCAGCGCGAGAAGCGCCGGGCAGCCCAGCTGAGCCGCCTGGTGTCGCTCTGCCTGTGCACCGGCACCGCCGGGCCTGTTCTTGACTGCGCCGCCGCCTGGCTTCGCCGACACGAAGGCCGTCCGGCTGTCCGCCTGGTTGCTAGGGCGCTGGCCGAGGACGCTGCCGCTATGCCGCCTGAACAGTTGAAGCGACTCGGTCAGCTGGCTAAGTGAGAGAGCCGTCTTTGTGTTGAGCTAACCAATCAATCAATCAAAGCTGACGTGTAACCCCCCATCCCTAAATATTGAACCAGAACGTCTCCTAACGCTGCTGAAGCCCTTCTGTTGGCTTTTGGCGACACTTATGGCTGGCAGGCAACGAGCGGCCAGCAGCAAAGCATCGATCCGCCACCTTTAGCCGTACTTCAACTGGCCTGCGATTGGCTTCAATCTTGCTGCGGCGGCAGCAATTTTAAGTCTCAACAGTTGCAACAACAGCAGCACCAGCAGCAGCAGCAACAACAGCAATTGGTTGCTTTATTACGCGGCGCAGGGTCACAGCGTCACGCTGAGCATTCGGCTCTGTACTGCATGCTTAGGTGAGCTGGATTTTTGCCATGCGTCTGCTTGTTTTTGGGTAAATGAATGAAGCGACTCTACCCGCCCCCCTGATCCTTCTAAGACCATCTCTACCCGCCCCCTAATCCTTCAGAGACCATCTCTACCCGCCCCCTGATCCTTCAGAGACCATCTCTACCCGCCCCCCTGATCCTTCAGAGACCATCTCTACCCGCCCCCTAATCCTTCAGAGACCATCTCTACCCGCCCCCTGATCCTTCAGAGACCATCTCTACCCGCCCCCCCCTAATCCTTCAGAGACCATTTCTACCCACCCCTGACCCTTCAGAGACCATCTCTACCCGCCCCCTGATCCTTCAGAGACCATCTCTACCCGCCCTCCTGATCCTTCAGAGACCATCTCTACCCGCCCCCAATCCTTATGGGGGTTTTCTCCTATCTCATTATCGCTTTTGTACATAACAATGATTTGACTAATAATTCGCCCTCCATTCAGATGGCTCGCCGCCTCGCCCTACGCCTCGATGCCTCAGCCGGGCAGCGGCTTGTCAAACTCCGCCGCCGCCGCCGCCACGGCCCGCCTACTGGACGACCTGTTTGCCGCTTTAGTCGACGCCTGCGTCCGCTGCCCGGCCGACGTTTCAGCGGCCTCGACTGCCGCCGCCGCCGCCGCTCCGTTGCGCTCAGCCGAAGCCGCCGAATTATTAACAATGGCGGCCGAGTCCGCCTGTCCGGAGTCGGCGCTCACCCGACTGGCCCACCTGCTGCCCCTGGCCATGTCCGCTGGTCTGTTGGCTAGCCGGCCCGCTCAGCTGGGCCGCCTGCTAGCTGGACACGCCCAGGCCTGCCCGTTTGCCGGCGTGGCGGCCCGCGCTCTTTCCGCCTCGACGTCGAGTGCTTAAAGATCTGTTTGCTGAGTCCTATTGTCAGATTATCATTCTCTAAGATACATAATCGTTTTTTGACACCAGTAAGGATTTCTGGACCCTTACAAAAAACTCCACACGCTAAAATGATTATCTGTGTCTGAGAATGATTATCTGTGTCTGAGAATGATTATCTGTGTCTGAGAATGATTATCTGTGTCTGAGAATGATTATCTGTGTCTGAGAATGATTATCTGTGTCTGAGAATGATTATCTGTGTCTGATAATGAGTATTTGTGTCTGATAATGAGTATTTGTGTCTGATAATGATTTTATGTGTCTGAGAATGATTATCTGTGTCTGAAAATGATTATATATGTCTGAGAATGATTATCAGTGTCTGAGAATGATTATCTGTGTCTGAGAATGATTATCTGTGTCTGAGAATGATTATCTGTGTCTGATAATGAGTATCTGTGTCTGAAAATGATTATCAGTCTGAGAATGATTATCTGTGTCTGAGAATGATTATCAATGTCTGATAATGATTATCTGTGTCCGAGAATGATTATCTGTATCTGAGAATGATTATCTGTCCGAGAACGATTACCTGTGTCTTAGAATGATTATCTGTGTCTGAGAATGATTATCTGTGTCTGAGAATGAGTATCTGTGTCCCGAGAATGATTATCTCCGTCAGAGAATGATTATCTGTTTCATAGAAAGATTATTTCTGTCTAAGAATGATTCTCCATGTTCTGGTTCGGCTATGGTCAATGGAGAGTCCACTGCCGAATGGAGATGTTGCCATTCTCAGAGTGTATTATTATCTTTTAAAAATTGTTAAGCTACATTTAATAAGCAGCGCTACAATTTTTGTACTTGTCTTGTATCGCTTGATGTGACCGTTTAGTTTGTTGCCAAGTTGTTATAGTTTTTTTGCCGTTTCAATAATCATCTGCCTGCGGTTTTCGGCTGTGTAAGCTGTGTCTGACTAAACCTTATTTTATTTTCTAATTATTCATTTGTGTCTTCTGTATTTCCGGTTCGTGCGTTATTTTATTTGTTATAACGCTTGCTCGTACTATTATATTGTATAATTTAGTAAATATAACTTTCAATAAATTACTTTTGTCTGCTGAGTGCATTTCTCCAAATTAGTACCTTTCTTCTCTTGTTGAATACGAAAATTAATATTTTTGTTAATTTGCTTTTAAGATGTCAGTTTTTTCATCTTATCTATAGTTCCGTCTAGATCTGTGGCCAGTTTAGAAGGCCACTCTGTGGCTAGTTTAGAAGGCCACTCTGTGGCCAGTTTAGAAGGCCAATCTGTGGCCAGTTTAGAAGGCCACTCTGTGGCCAGTTTAGATGGCCACTCTGTGGCCAGTTTAGAAAGCCACTCTGTGGCCAGTTTAGAAGGCCACTCTGTGGCCAGTTTAGATGGCCAATCTGTGGCCAGTTTAGATGGCCACTCTGTGGCTAGTTTAGAAAGCCACTCTGGGGCAAGTTTAGAAGGCCACTCTGTGGCTAGTTTAGAAAGCCACTCTGTGGCTAGTTTAGAAAGCCACTCTGGGGCAAGTTTAGAAGACCAATCTGTGGCCAGTTTAGAAGGCCACTCTGTGGCCAGTTTAGAAAGCCACTCTGTGGCTAGTTTAGAAAGCCACTCTGTGGCCAGTTTAGAAGGCCACTCTGTGGCTAGTTTAGATGGCCAATCTGTGGCCAGTTTAGATGGCCAATCTGTGGCTAGTTTAGATGGCCAATCTGTGGCCAGTTTAGAAGGCCACTCTGAGGCCAGTTTAGAAGGCCAATCTGTGGCCAGTTTAGAAGGCCAATCTGTGGCCAGTTTAGATGGCCAATCTGTGGCCAGTTTAGATGGCCAATCTGTGGCCAGTTTAGAAGGCCACTCTGTGGCTAGTTTAGAAAGCCACTCTGTGGCTAGTTTAGAAAGCCACTCTGTGGCCAGTTTAGAAGGCCACTCTGTGGCTAGTTTAGATGGCCAATCTGTGGCCAGTTTAGAAGGCCATTCTGAGGCCAGTTTAGAAGGCCAATTTGTGGCCAGTTTAGAAGGCCACTCTGAGGCCAGTTTAGAAGGCCAATCTGTGGCCAGTTTAGAAGGCCAATCTGTGGCCAGTTTAGATGGCCAATCTGTGGCCAGTTTAGATGGCCAATCTGTGGCCAGTTTAGAAGGCCACTCTGTGGCTAGTTTAGAAAGCCACTCTGGGGCAAGTTTAGAAGACCAATCTGTGGCCAGTTTAGAAGGCCACTCTGTGGCTAGTTTAGAAAGCCACTCTGTGGCTAGTTTAGAAAGCCACTCTGTGGCCAGTTTAGAAGGCCACTCTGTGGCTAGTTTAGAAAGCCACTCTGGGGCAAGTTTAGAGGACCAATCTGTGGCCAGTTTAGAAGGCCACTCTGTGGCTAGTTTAGAAAGCCACTCTGGGGCAAGTTTAGAAGACCAATCTGTGGCCAGTTTAGAAGGCCACTCTGTGGCTAGTTTAGAAAGCCACTCTGTGGCTAGTTTTGAAAGCCACTCTGTGGCCAGTTTAGAAGGCCACTCTGTGGCTAGTTTAGATGGCCAATCTGTGGCTAGTTTAGATGGCCAATTTGTGGCCAGTTTAGAAGGCCACTCTGAGGCCAGTTTAGAAGGCCAATCTGTGGCCAGTTTAGAAGGCCAATCTGTGGCCAGTTTAGATGGCCAATCTGTGGCCAGTTTAGATGGCCAATCTGTGGCCAGTTTAGAAGGCCACTCTGTGGCTAGTTTAGAAAGCCACTCTGTGGCTAGTTTAGAAAGCCACTCTGTGGCCAGTTTAGAAGGCCACTCTGTGGCTAGTTTAGAAAGCCACTCTGGGGCAAGTTTAGAGGACCAATCTGTGGCCAGTTTAGAAGGCCACTCTGTGGCTAGTTTAGAAAGCCACTCTGGGGCAAGTTTAGAAGACCAATCTGTGGCCAGTTTAGAAGGCCACTCTGTGGCCAGTTTAGAAGGCCACTCTGTGGCTAGTTTAGATGGCCAATCTGTGGCTAGTTTAGATGGCCAATCTGTGGCTAGTTTAGATGGCCAATTTGTGGCCAGTTTAGAAGGCCACTCTGAGGCCAGTTTAGAAGGCCAATCTGTGGCCAGTTTAGAAGGCCACTCTGTGGCCAGTTTAGATGGCCAATCTGTGGCCAGTTTAGATGGCCACTCTGTGGCTAGTTTAGAAAGCCACTCTGGGGCAAGTTTAGAAGACCAATCTGTGGCCACTTTAGAAGGCCACTCTGTGGCTAGTTTAGAAAGCCACTCTGGGGCAAGTTTAGAAGACCAATCTGTGGCCAGTTTAGAAGGCCACTCTGTGGCTAGTTTAGAAAGCCACTCTGTGGCTAGTTTAGAAAGCCACTCTGTGGCCAGTTTAGAAGGCCACTCTGTGGCTAGTTTAGATGGCCAATCTGTGGCTAGTTTAGATGGCCAATCTGTGGCTAGTTTAGATGGCCAATTTGTGGCCAGTTTAGAAGGCCAGTTTAGAAGGCCAATCTGTGGCCAGTTTAGAAGGCCAATCTGTGGCCAGTTTAGATGGCCAATCTGTGGCCAGTTTAGATGGCCAATCTGTGGCCAGTTTAGAAGGCCACTCTGTGGCTAGTTTAGAAAGCCACTCTGTGGCTAGTTTAGAAAGCCACTCTGTGGCTAGTTTAGAAAGCCACTCTGTGGCTAGTTTAGAAAGCCACTCTGTGGCCAGTTTAGAAGGCCAATCTGTGGCCAGTTTAGAAGGCCAATCTGTGGCCAGTTTAGATGGCCAATCTGTGGCCAGTTTAGATGGCCAATCTGTGGCCAGTTTAGAAGGCCACTCTGTGGCTAGTTTAGAAAGCCACTCTGGGGCAAGTTTAGAAGACCAATCTGTGGCCAGTTTAGAAGGCCAATCTGTGGCCAGTTTAGAAGGCCAATCTGTGGCCAGTTTAGATGGCCAATCTGTGGCCAGTTTAGATGGCCAATCTGTGGCCAGTTTAGAAGGCCACTCTGTGGCTAGTTTAGAAAGCCACTCTGGGGCAAGTTTAGATGGCCAATCTGTGGCTAGTTTAGATGGCCAATTTGTGGCCAGTTTAGAAGGCCACTCTGAGGCCAGTTTAGAAGGCCAATCTGTGGCCAGTTTAGAAGGCCAATCTGTGGCCAGTTTAGATGGCCAATCTGTGGCCAGTTTAGATGGCCAATCTGTGGCCAGTTTAGAAGGCCACTCTGTGGCTAGTTTAGAAAGCCACTCTGGGGCAAGTTTAGAAGACCAATCTGTGGCCAGTTTAGAAGGCCACTCTGTGGCTAGTTTAGAAAGCCACTCTGTGGCTAGTTTAGAAAGCCACTCTGTGGCCAGTTTAGAAGGCCACTCTGTGGCTAGTTTAGATGGCCAATCTGTGGCCAGTTTAGAAGGCCATTCTGAGGCCAGTTTAGAAGGCCAATTTGTGGCCAGTTTAGAAGGCCACTCTGAGGCCAGTTTAGAAGGCCAATCTGTGGCCAGTTTAGAAGGCCAATCTGTGGCCAGTTTAGATGGCCAATCTGTGGCCAGTTTAGATGGCCAATCTGTGGCCAGTTTAGAAGGCCACTCTGTGGCTAGTTTAGAAAGCCACTCTGGGGCAAGTTTAGAAGACCAATCTGTGGCCAGTTTAGAAGGCCACTCTGTGGCTAGTTTAGAAAGCCACTCTGTGGCTAGTTTAGAAAGCCACTCTGTGGCTAGTTTAGAAAGCCACTCTGTGGCCAGTTTAGAAGGCCACTCTGTGGCTAGTTTAGAAAGCCACTCTGGGGCAAGTTTAGAGGACCAATCTGTGGCCAGTTTAGAAGGCCACTCTGTGGCTAGTTTAGAAAGCCACTCTGGGGCAAGTTTAGAAGACCAATCTGTGGCCAGTTTAGAAGGCCACTCTGTGGCCAGTTTAGAAGGCCACTCTGTGGCTAGTTTAGATGGCCAATCTGTGGCTAGTTTAGATGGCCAATCTGTGGCTAGTTTAGATGGCCAATTTGTGGCCAGTTTAGAAGGCCACTCTGAGGCCAGTTTAGAAGGCCAATCTGTGGCCAGTTTAGAAGGCCACTCTGTGGCTAGTTTAGAAAGCCACTCTGTGGCTAGTTTAGAAAGCCACTCTGTGGCCAGTTTAGAAGGCCACTCTGTGGCTAGTTTAGAAAGCCACTCTGGGGCAAGTTTAGAGGACCAATCTGTGGCCAGTTTAGAAGGCCACTCTGTGGCTAGTTTAGAAAGCCACTCTGGGGCAAGTTTAGAAGACCAATCTGTGGCCAGTTTAGAAGGCCACTCTGTGGCCAGTTTAGAAGGCCACTCTGTGGCTAGTTTAGATGGCCAATCTGTGGCTAGTTTAGATGGCCAATCTGTGGCTAGTTTAGATGGCCAATTTGTGGCCAGTTTAGAAGGCCACTCTGAGGCCAGTTTAGAAGGCCAATCTGTGGCCAGTTTAGAAGGCCAATCTGTGGCCAGTTTAGATGGCCAATCTGTGGCCAGTTTAGATGGCCAATCTGTGGCCAGTTTAGAAGGCCACTCTGTGGCTAGTTTAGAAAGCCACTCTGGGGCAAGTTTAGAAGACCAATCTGTGGCCAGTTTAGAAGGCCACTCTGTGGCTAGTTTAGAAAGCCACTCTGGGGCAAGTTTAGAAGACCAATCTGTGGCCAGTTTAGAAGGCCACTCTGTGGCTAGTTTAGAAAGCCACTCTGTGGCTAGTTTAGAAAGCCACTCTGTGGCCAGTTTAGAAGGCCACTCTGTGGCTAGTTTAGAAAGCCACTCTGGGGCAAGTTTAGAGGACCAATCTGTGGCCAGTTTAGAAGGCCACTCTGTGGCTAGTTTAGAAAGCCACTCTGGGGCAAGTTTAGAAGACCAATCTGTGGCCAGTTTAGAAGGCCACTCTGTGGCCAGTTTAGAAGGCCACTCTGTGGCTAGTTTAGATGGCCAATCTGTGGCTAGTTTAGATGGCCAATCTGTGGCTAGTTTAGATGGCCAATTTGTGGCCAGTTTAGAAGGCCACTCTGAGGCCAGTTTAGAAGGCCAATCTGTGGCCAGTTTAGAAGGCCAATCTGTGGCCAGTTTAGATGGCCAATCTGTGGCCAGTTTAGATGGCCAATCTGTGGCCAGTTTAGAAGGCCACTCTGTGGCTAGTTTAGAAAGCCACTCTGGGGCAAGTTTAGAAGACCAATCTGTGGCCAGTTTAGAAGGCCACTCTGTGGCTAGTTTAGAAAGCCACTCTGGGGCAAGTTTAGAAGACCAATCTGTGGCCAGTTTAGAAGGCCACTCTGTGGCTAGTTTAGAAAGCCACTCTGTGGCTAGTTTAGAAAGCCACTCTGTGGCCAGTTTAGATGGCCAATCTGTGGCCAGTTTAGATGGCCAATCTGTGGCCAGTTTAGAAGGCCACTCTGTGGCTAGTTTAGAAAGCCACTCTGGGGCAAGTTTAGAAGACCAATCTGTGGCCAGTTTAGAAGGCCACTCTGTGGCTAGTTTAGAAAGCCACTCTGGGGCAAGTTTAGAAGACCAATCTGTGGCCAGTTTAGAAGGCCACTCTGTGGCTAGTTTAGAAAGCCACTCTGTGGCTAGTTTAGAAAGCCACTCTGTGGCCAGTTTAGAAGGCCACTCTGTGGCTAGTTTAGATGGCCAATCTGTGGCTAGTTTAGATGGCCAATCTGTGGCTAGTTTAGATGGCCAATTTGTGGCCAGTTTAGAAGGCCACTCTGAGGCCAGTTTAGAAGGCCAATCTGTGGCCAGTTTAGAAGGCCAATCTGTGGCCAGTTTAGATGGCCAATCTGTGGCCAGTTTAGATGGCCAATCTGTGGCCAGTTTAGAAGGCCACTCTGTGGCTAGTTTAGAAAGCCACTCTGGGGCAAGTTTAGAAGACCAATCTGTGGCCAGTTTAGAAGGCCACTCTGTGGCTAGTTTAGAAAGCCACTCTGTGGCTAGTTTAGAAAGCCACTCTGTGGCCAGTTTAGAAGGCCACTCTATGGCTAGTTTAGATGGCCAATCTGTGGCCAGTTTAGAAGGCCATTCTGAGGCCAGTTTAGAAGGCCAATTTGTGGCCAGTTTAGAAGGCCACTCTGAGGCCAGTTTAGAAGGCCAATCTGTGGCCAGTTTAGAAGGCCAATCTGTGGCCAGTTTAGATGGCCAATCTGTGGCCAGTTTAGATGGCCAATCTGTGGCCAGTTTAGAAGGCCACTCTGTGGCTAGTTTAGAAAGCCACTCTGGGGCAAGTTTAGAAGACCAATCTGTGGCCAGTTTAGAAGGCCACTCTGTGGCTAGTTTAGAAAGCCACTCTGTGGCTAGTTTAGAAAGCCACTCTGTGGCCAGTTTAGAAGGCCACTCTGTGGCTAGTTTAGAAAGCCACTCTGGGGCAAGTTTAGAGGACCAATCTGTGGCCAGTTTAGAAGGCCACTCTGTGGCTAGTTTAGAAAGCCACTCTGGGGCAAGTTTAGAAGACCAATCTGTGGCCAGTTTAGAAGGCCACTCTGTGGCCAGTTTAGAAGGCCACTCTGTGGCTAGTTTAGATGGCCAATCTGTGGCTAGTTTAGATGGCCAATCTGTGGCTAGTTTAGATGGCCAATTTGTGGCCAGTTTAGAAGGCCACTCTGAGGCCAGTTTAGAAGGCCAATCTGTGGCCAGTTTAGAAGGCCAATCTGTGGCCAGTTTAGATGGCCAATCTGTGGCCAGTTTAGATGGCCAATCTGTGGCCAGTTTAGAAGGCCACTCTGTGGCTAGTTTAGAAAGCCACTCTGGGGCAAGTTTAGAAGACCAATCTGTGGCCAGTTTAGAAGGCCACTCTGTGGCTAGTTTAGAAAGCCACTCTGGGGCAAGTTTAGAAGACCAATCTGTGGCCAGTTTAGAAGGCCACTCTGTGGCTAGTTTAGAAAGCCACTCTGTGGCTAGTTTAGAAAGCCACTCTGTGGCCAGTTTAGATGGCCAATCTGTGGCCAGTTTAGATGGCCAATCTGTGGCCAGTTTAGAAGGCCACTCTGTGGCTAGTTTAGAAAGCCACTCTGGGGCAAGTTTAGAAGACCAATCTGTGGCCAGTTTAGAAGGCCACTCTGTGGCTAGTTTAGAAAGCCACTCTGGGGCAAGTTTAGAAGACCAATCTGTGGCCAGTTTAGAAGGCCACTCTGTGGCTAGTTTAGAAAGCCACTCTGTGGCTAGTTTAGAAAGCCACTCTGTGGCCAGTTTAGAAGGCCACTCTGTGGCTAGTTTAGATGGCCAATCTGTGGCTAGTTTAGATGGCCAATCTGTGGCTAGTTTAGATGGCCAATTTGTGGCCAGTTTAGAAGGCCACTCTGAGGCCAGTTTAGAAGGCCAATCTGTGGCCAGTTTAGAAGGCCAATCTGTGGCCAGTTTAGATGGCCAATCTGTGGCCAGTTTAGATGGCCAATCTGTGGCCAGTTTAGAAGGCCACTCTGTGGCTAGTTTAGAAAGCCACTCTGGGGCAAGTTTAGAAGACCAATCTGTGGCCAGTTTAGAAGGCCACTCTGTGGCTAGTTTAGAAAGCCACTCTGTGGCTAGTTTAGAAAGCCACTCTGTGGCCAGTTTAGAAGGCCACTCTATGGCTAGTTTAGATGGCCAATCTGTGGCTAGTTTAGAAGGCCATTCTGAGGCCAGTTTAGAAGGCCAATCTGTGGCCAGTTTAGAAGGCCACTCTGAGGCCAGTTTAGAAGGCCAATCTGTGGCCAGTTTAGATGGCCAATCTGTGGCCAGTTTAGATGGCCAATCTGTGGCCAGTTTAGATGGCCAATCTGTGGCTAGTTTAGAAGGCCACTCTGTGGCTAGTTTAGAAAGCCACTCTGGGGCAAGTTTAGAAGACCAATCTGTGGCCAGTTTAGAAGGCCACTCTGTGGCTAGTTTAGAAAGCCACTCTGTGGCTAGTTTAGAAAGCCACTCTGTGGCCAGTTTAGAAGGCCACTCTGTGGCTAGTTTAGAAAGCCACTCTGGGGCAAGTTTAGAGGACCAATCTGTGGCCAGTTTAGAAGGCCACTCTGTGGCTAGTTTAGAAAGCCACTCTGGGGCAAGTTTAGAAGACCAATCTGTGGCCAGTTTAGAAGGCCACTCTGTGGCCAGTTTAGAAGGCCACTCTGTGGCTAGTTTAGATGGCCAATCTGTGGCTAGTTTAGATGGCCAATCTGTGGCTAGTTTAGATGGCCAATCTGTGGCCAGTTTAGATGGCCACTCTGTGGCCAGTTTAGAAGGCCAATCTGTGGCCAGTTTAGATGGCCAATCTGTGGCCAGTTTAGATGGCCAATCTGTGGCCAGTTTAGAAGGCCACTCTGTGGCTAGTTTAGAAAGCCACTCTGGGGCAAGTTTAGAGGACCAATCTGTGGCCAGTTTAGATGGCCAATCTGTGGCTAGTTTAGAAGGCCAATCTGTGGCTAGTTTAGATGGCCAATCTGTGGCTAGTTTAGAAGGCCAATCTGTGATTTCAGTTTAGAAGGCAAATCAATTTTGATGGTATAGAAAATAAATAAAACAGCCTTGTAATAAATTGCTGAGCCATCTGGAATTGCTGGTGCGCAAAAAATGATAAAATTTGGCTCGATGAGTGACATTGACAGTTGGCTACAAGGAGTCAGAATTAAAATTTTGTCCCAAAATTAGGCCATCTAATTGTTGCCCCTATGTGGCTACTCATGTCAGTAGTTGCATGCAAAATTCAATCCAAGCCCAATTGGCTAGCCATATGGCTGCGGTCACTAGCTATACTCATCTATGCCTACTGACCCGTGATTGGCTGTTAGAGCTTCTGTAATGCCTTATTAGAGAGATTGTAATCCCAGTTGCTCAGCACACACTCTGACAGCTCAGCTCATCTTTCTCGGCGATACTTTGGGAGTTGAATAACCGCTTCGGTGAGTGTTACGCATTTTCCTCATTTGATGAATTTAGTTTATTAATTTTACTTAGTTAATTATTGAATTGTAGCCTAGTGGCTAGGGCATCTGCCTTATGACGGGAAGGTCGCTGGTTCGAGATCCTATCAGTTTGGAGCTGGGAAAAAATTATGTTGGGTGTTGCGGCCCCTCCAGCCCGTCAGGACTGAGCAGCTGTACACAGCCCTCGCGCAGTTAGATGGGGCTGCGTGGTGGTGCGCTGCACATCTGGTTGAAAGGTCGGGGTCACTGCATATGCAGCTGGATTTATTTTCATTTTCAGTTCAGCATGTACATTGGGCAAGTGGATGAGAAGCATACCATAATAGATTTATCTCTATATGCATAAACAAGATTATGAACTGTTGCTGGTTAGAAAATTTTGTTCCCAGAGTGGCAAAATCAGCAAAATCAGATTTGCGTGCTTTCCCCTTGCCACGTTCAAAGTTTAGCTATTTCAAAATTGCCGCAATTCTGCCCAGCCTGATGTAAAGTTTTGCTAACTGTTATCGCTGAGTATTTGGTGCCGCACGCATGCATTACTCTCAGTATACACAGATCTCCTATACGGGTTCTGTATTTTAAAATATGACTATAAGCTTCAATTAAATTCTCTTATTAGCTAAATGAGTTAAATTGCCAAAATTTATCCCAACTTAAAGATTTCAATCCACTATTTTTTCCTCCCAATCTTTTAGATTAGAATTTCTATGAAGCATCTACGAGCGTAGTCTTGAAAAAAGCAATTATTTCATCATCATCGGTCTAAACAAGAGTCCTTCTGATGGCCCGCTACAAAATTGCTTTGAATGTATAGAATTTCTTGCTTAAGCAGAAGGCCTAAATAACATCCGAAACCTGATACAGAGCAGAAGGATGCGAGCAAATGACAGCAAGCAATTTCTCTTCACCCAGCCTCTCTTTCCCGCCTGTCTTCGAACTAGAAATTGCGAGTATAAGTTGTTGCTTATTTCCTTCACGGATACCAGATTTTTCTACGAATCAACAGGTCTATGAGTAGGCCTGTCTTAAAAAATGAGTCTTAAAAAAATTTTTGATATACTTTAACCACCCTCAAATGACTTAAGCTGAATGGATGTGGCGTCACTCTACTTAATATAGACACCAATCTTTCCAATCAAACTTGTTGCATAAAGCCCAAACCCTATGCCCTGCAGATGGTGGGTCTTCCATCCCAAGCTTCTTTACTAGTATATTAATAGCAAACTATAGAAAATGGTTAAAATCCCTTATTGGTGATGCTTCCGCCTTCCCGCAATCCATCCTTCGGGGGAGATATAGAAATAGGGATGCTGGAAAGGAAGAGACTGGGAGGAGGGAGCCCAGAAAATGAAGAACAGGAAGCTGAATGAGGCTTTTGATGAGGCTCAGTATTTTAAGGCTGGGTGGGGGCAAAGATGAGTTTTACGGTTGGGGGGAGAAAAGGGGAAGTAGCGATGAATGCGCAGAAAGGAACAATGGGAAGTTTGTGAGAGGAAGTAAATGGGAATTGAAGGAGCAGCAACCTGTGCGAGAGGCCAGGGGTGTCTCTTCAGTCATGCCTTTCCGATCTGTCAAGCGCCCTTCTTTTGTCTGCTTTTTGCTTGGGGTTGGGCTTGAAGTTTTATTGCATCTGGGCAAAATGGATCAACGGCAGAGCTGGGATCAATAAAGAGAATTAAAACGAATGTGGAATTGTATGGCCAAAGCAGGGAGACTCCCCTTAGCTAGATTTTTCTTTCGGGGTGGCACGCAAAACTTTTATTTTCAAAATTCTTTAATAAAGGATTGGTTAGACAGTTGGGAATTCAATGGGAAGGAATTGAAGCCATCAATTTGAAAACTTCAGCAATCTTACGATATCCTCCAAGTTATTCAGCATATGATTAACTGCCTTACAACAGCAGATCGCGTGTGTTTCAGTCAATTTGACAAGCGCAATCTTGCCCAATACGCATTTAGAACAAAGCCGATTTTATCCTCAGACTTGTGTGCGCAAATCCTAGAAAAGTTGGGAGCTGATGCTAAATAGCTGAATAATTTATTTCCCCACTCCTCGCTCACCTGTCCCGGGTCCCGCAGATTTTCCTAGCTGTGTCTCTCCTTGTCCGCTCGCTTTACTCTGATTTCGCATTCTGACAGAGACACGCAGATGCGGAGGTTTACAAGCATCCTTGATTTTCTGGGGACACGGATCAGACCAGACCTTCTCAATTCCCTAAGCTGCAGCCAAGCTTCACGACTCAACTTTGCAGTTTCCCACTTGAAGAGCTGAACTCTCGGTCTCCTGGTCTGTTCTATGCTCTTTGTTAGAACTTCGCTATGGCGCCCTAGCTATGTTCTATTGTTCTGTTTCATTCAGGCGTGCAACTCAAACTACAAGGCACAAGAGTCTATCTGCTTTGTCTGTTGTCTTTTACTTCTGTGATGGAATCTTGCTGCGGGAAAATCTTGGCGGCTGTTTGGTCTGTGCTTAATTTTAGCGCTAAAAGGGTGTCTAATGGGTGCCTCCTGACACAGGAAAATCTGCAATATGCAGGTCTGTCTGTCTGTCTGTCTGTCTGTCTGTCTGTCTGTCTGTCTGTCTGTCTGTCTGTCTGTCAGTCTGTCTGTGTGTCTGTCTGATGTCTGTCGGTCTGTCGGTCTGTCGGTGTGTCGGTCTGTCTGTCTGTCTGTCTGTCTGTCTGTCTGTCTGTCTGTCTGTCTGTCTGTCTGCCTGCCTGCCTGTCTGTCTGTCTGTCTGTCTGTGTAATCTGTCTGTCTGTCTCTCTCCGTTAGCTAGATCAGACAGCAATATTAAGCGTCATAACAATAAAGTAAGCAGATGGCCCCTCAGCCTGATTTTCAATCACTGCAGCTTGCATGTCAGCTACTGAGAAAATGTGTAGCTACTATACCGGAAAAAATCGCTCTCAGCTCTCGATAGCGACGTACGACTTGGAGGTTTTCTACTGCACAATAAGTTTAAGAAGCATCTGTCTATTTTGGCCTGATAAAAAAGCCAACGCAGTACGGGTTGAGGCGGAGCTGTTGGATGATAGCATAGGACTCTGATGAAGTTATACAGTTTTCCACTGATTTCACCGATGGGACACCTGCATGGGGTTGGAGGGGCCTTGAGAGGGAGGCCTCACGCAGCGGAGAGCCAGGAGTGGAGCCTGTGCTGCTGATTAAAGTTTCAGTGGGCATCTACCCACCCGCCCACACACACCCAGCCACCCCGCGGCGGCTTTCTCTTGAGCAAAGTCGGTGGAGAAGACAGCACATGTGCCCGAGAGTGGCGTGTGTGGGGTTCGCATAGCGGAGTTCAATATGTTTACCAAGCCGGTGCGAGCTCCTCAGCTTTTCTCCCCTAATGAAATCTTACCCACGCAAGCAAGAAAGAATCAGTGACTATGTAAGGTGGATGCAAATTAAATCTGATCACGAGTATAGGGTAAGTTACGCGCCTGTAGGATAAAAGACGGGATTTCTGTCAGCAGCGTGTCTCTCAGGGCAGGGTGACATTTATCAACAAGGCTACTACACTTGATTGCGTAATCCTTGTAGCAGCAGGCCGCCTAACATGCTAGCTGGTACTAGGGGGGAACTTTGTTAGTTAGCGCGTCTTTCGATCACCCTCGAGCCGCATCCGCATGGATAGCTGAAAGAATGAACGGTGTGTGTGGGGGTGTGTATGTGTGACTCACAGCGAGTTTCTCTCATGTCTGGCATGCGTGTGTATGTGTATAGTTTTTCTTATAAGGAAAAATGTTTCTTAGAAAACTCAGACGATCAAGCCAGACAGTTGGTTGGGAGACCAAATCATATCCGGTTTAACCAGGGAAAGACCGAAAAAACAATACAGGAATCTTTCCCAGTTCTTCAGCAATAATAAGAGGCCCCAGCCAAGAGGGGGGAGTCGCTCAGAATCAAACCCAATAAGCAGCGATGGTCTTCCTGTTCCCTGCTGCTCTTCCCTATTTATCCACTCACTTTCTCTCTGTCTTTCTTTTGGGAGCCTTTTTTGAAGTGGCTAAAACCAGGAAATTGAGTTGGAAAACTTTACAGACCTAGACACGAAAACGATTCCATTGGGATCAGAAGCTGAGCAGAATTGCTGGCAGTATCTCCTCTTAGTAAAAAATCGTTGTAAACGACTCATAAACTGCTCCCCTGATGTGAATTTACAGCGCCCACAAATTTAGTTTTTGAAAAAAAAAATCGGAATCAGAAGTGACGACAACTGCTGCCGGGCATTAAAATTTGGTTCCGCGTGGGGTTGGGAGAGAGATTTTGTGGCTTTTTGCCAGCTTCTGGCAAGAGATAAAAGATATACGTAGGAAAATAACTCCGGAAGAAGAGTTTAGCAAGATCCCGCAACGGGTGAGGAAATGGAAGTCGGCAGTGCGGCGCTCACCCTCTTCTTAGGCTTCCTTTTCCCCCAAACGTGACTGGGCAATCAAATGAGGCGGCTGTGGAGGTTGCAGTGAGTTCCGCATTGCTCACTCACTCACCCAGCATGCTTGGGGGGGGGGGGATATTGTTTTGCGGCACCCGACTGGCTGTATCCCTAGGGAAAACCTCACCTCGCTCCTTTTAAACACGCACCCCATTGGGGGGAGAACTGCGCGTCTCCTTTGGGGGTGATTTTTGAGATTAGAATTCATTAGCACGAACTCCGAGAGGGCGTTTGATTCCGTTCGACCTCCAGAGCCAACACAAAAACCCAGCTTGCACAGACAGGAAAGCGAACCGAAATTGGGAGTTTTTTTTCTCGTCTGAGTACGGTTTTTCGCCTCGTAATATCTCTGTCTTTGTTCATCTAGTCTGTTTAAGGCTCACCATTTTTGAAAATTAGCATGAACTTCAATGATTGGGCTTTTGTGGAGGTTGCAAGCGACGAGAGATCCGTGATCATTTATTTAAAATCTTTATTTAAAGCTAAATTTTCAAATCCAGATCTTGCGTCTGATTCAACAGCCCTACCTTAAATTCCGAAGATTTTTAAGGAATATAAAAAATTCCCGAATTTCTCAGATCCCCAATCTAACCTGAGATACCCAATCTCACCTTAGATCTCTAATCTCACCTCAAATCTCTAATCTTATCCCAGATCCCAAATCTCACATCAGATCCCAAATCTCACCTCAGATCCCAAATCTCACCTCAGATTCCTAATCGCACCTGAGATTCCGAATCTCACCTCAGATCCCAAATCTCACCTCAGATCTCCAATCTCACATCAGATCCCTAATCTCACCTCAGATCCCTAATCTCACCTCAGATCTCCAATCTCACATCAGATCCCCAATCTCACATCAGATCCCTAATCTCACCTCAGATCCCTAATATCACATCAGATCCCTAATCTCACCTCAGATCCCTAATCTCACCTCAGATCCCTAATCTCACCTCAGATCCCTTAAGTCAATTTAAATTCCCAGATCCCCATTCTCACCTCAGATCCCTAATCTTACCTGAGATCCCTATTCCCACCTCAGATCCCTAATCTCACCTCAGATCTCCAATCTCACATCAGATCCCCAATCTCAAATCAGATCCCTAATCTCACCTCAGATCTCCAATCTCACCTGAGATACCCAATCTCACCTGAGATCCCTAATCTCACCTGAGATCCCTAATCTCACCTCAGATCCCTAATCTCACCTCAGATCCCTAATCTTACCTCAGATCCCTGAAGTCAATTCAAATTCCCAGATCCCCATTCCCACCTCAGATCCCTAATCTTACCTGAGATCCCCATTCCCACCTCAGATCCCTAATCTTATCTGAGATCCCCATTCCCACCTCAGATCCCTAATCTCACCTGAGATCCCCATTCTCACCTCAGATCCCTAATCTCACATCAGATCCCCAATCTCACTCCAAAATCAGGACTTCCTGGAAGCGCGCAAGCCTCGCTCAGCACCCCAGCATCCAGCGAGATGAAGCCCAGTGCTGTCCCCCTGACACTGCTGCTAACTGCCGTCATCTCGGCGCAGTCCACGGCACCCATCGACATCGCCGACGACACCAAGTCCGGGTCCGTGATTGTCGACCTGCGTGCCGTCCTACCAAGCGGCGGCGGCGGCTCAGTAGGCGAGCCGACTGATTTTAAAATCCTCAATCCCAAAGATCCCATAGTGAACTGCCTGGCCATCAATGGGACAATTCTGTACGCCGCCCGCCTGGTGGACCGGGACAACCTCTGCCGGGAGCCGCTGCTGCAGCGATACGCCAAGCCCTGCTGTGTTGACGCGGAGCCGTGCGAGATCTGGCTTCAACTGTCGCATACGAGCGCCCAGTCCACCAGCGTGTCGATCGCCAAACTGCGACTCAGACTGCTCGACGCGAACGACAATTCTCCCCAGTTCCGTCGGGCCGGCGTCCAAGTTGAAGTGCAGGAGGGCGAGCGGGGCAAGCGGATTGCCAGCGCGGAATTCGCGGCGGACGATCCCGACCAAGGCGACAACGGCCGGCTCGGTTACCGACTAGAGTCGGACGAGGAGCTGCCGTTCGCGTTGGAGAACAGCGACCGGAGGCCCGTGGTGCTGGAGACCGTGCATGCGTTGGACAGGGAGAGAAAGGACAGGTGCGTTTGAAGAACAATTTGAATTAGTGCCAGTTTTGAAGCTTAGTAATCTGACGCGAATCTCAGCCGGCTGTGTCGGACCCGTGTGCAGGTACATGCTCCGGCTGCTGGCTGTGGACAGCGGCAGTCCCCGGCGCACCGGCACCCTGTCTGTCACCGTCATCGTCACGGACATCAACGACGAGACGCCGACCTTCGAGCAGCCGGTCTACACGGCCACTGTGTCGGAGGACGCACCGAAAAATACCCCGGTAACAACGGTCCGAGCTACGGACCGGGACCAGGGCGCCAATGGTCACGTGACCTACAGGATCAGTCCAGGCGAGTACGCCCAGCACTTCGCCGTAACACGTCGGGCAGACGGCTCCGGGCTTGTGACGCTCAACTACAAGCTTGATGCCGACGTACTGACGCACCGTGACCGCAAGATCGACCTGTTTGTTATGGCCACTGATCAGGGCAGTCCGCCCAGGAGTGCCGAGGTTCGAATCGAGGTCACTGTTCGAGATGTCAACGATGAAAGACCGGAGGTGAGTTCGGTTTGGTTTGTTAAGAAAGTCCTGGCTGTCTACTTTGGGGTTTGAATCCGAAGCTCAAGGATCTGTTTAAGTTCTTCCCAGAGTTTCTTTCTTAGTAAATGTTGTTACCAAACCAGAATAGGTCGCAAAAGCACCAAGACTTAAATGATCCTTGGCGTTCCTTCCAGATCGAGGTAATCTACCTGAACGACGCCAGGGAGGTGCCGGAGAACGTACCAGACACCCCCGTGGCTAAGATCGAGGTCAAGGATCGCGATTCCGACTTGACCAGTCTGCGCTGTCGCGTTGAAGATCCCGACGGTGGACACGTTGGAGGTGGCTTCGTCCTTCGCGACGATCTGTCCTCGGCGTTGCCGCCGCGGAATTTCGCCGGCCAGCAGAGCCGCGGCTACCTGCTGCGCTCCGAGCGTCCGCTAGACCGGGAGCTCCGGCCGAACGTCCAGCTGACCATCGCGTGCGTCGACAGCGGCGGCCTCAACGGCACGGCCGTCGTTCGGTTCCGCGTAGCCGACCAGAATGACAATCCGCCGCGCTTCCGGCCGGGCGGCTTCCGCTTCCGTCTGCCGGAGAACACGCCGCCGCCGGACAACTACCTGGTTGGCGTTGTTGAAGCTCGCGACGCGGACGAGGGCGAGAATGCGCGAGTTGCCTACTCGCTGGAGTCGTCGGCTGATGCCGAGGCTTTTCGACTGGACGCCAACACCGGCCAGCTGTTCGCCGTGCGGCCGTGGGACCGGGAGGAGCTGCTTCGCAGGTCGGCTTCGCCGGGAGGCCGAAGACTCGCTCAGGTACTGCGGCTAAAAGAAGAAACTCTGTATTTTTCAGCCCCGAAAAGTACATTGACTATTGTAAAAAAACCTTTAATTAGGTGACTCTGACCGTAATCGCCACGGATTCGAACCCGGACCATCGTGACTCGGCTACCGTGGTGGTTACCATCGACAATCTGAACGACAACCGGCCGCAGTTTGACCAGGTCGAGTACCACTTCCGAGCGATGGAGAACGCACCGATTGGCCGACACGTTGGCGAGGTGCGAGCGTCAGACGCTGACGACGAAGGCAACCCGTTGCCGGGTCTAATCGATTACGTCATCATTGCTGGTGAAAGTGACGAGCCGTTGGAATACCGCCGACAGCAGTCGGAGGCGCAGCGCAATTTCCGGTTGGACCGTCGCACTGGGCGCCTCAGTTTGGCTCAAATGTTGGACCGAGAGGCTCAGGCCAGTTTCGTGTTTCGCGTGGTTGCCATAGACAGCGGCGGTAGTGGGGGAGGGAGCAACGCTCGACTAACCGGCACCGCGACAGTCACCGTCGAGGTCACGGATGAAAATGACTGCGACCCGCAAATTGTTGAGGTGAGCATTGTTTGAGCTGGCCCTCTGTCAAAATTTTATTGCCAAAATGTGTCTTAATCGATTGAGAACATCGAGACATTTCGAACAAACCCTACGTAATATTTTGCCCCTAAAAGGGCCGTTTTAACATTTAATTTTCCTAAAATGCCGCTGCCCGCTGCTCGCCAATCCGCCTGCAGCCACTGGCGGACCAAGTATTCGAGGTGCCCGCGTCAACGAAGCCCGGGCGGACTCTGTTCACCATTCAAGCTGTTGACAACGACTCTGGGAGAAACGCGCAAATTGTCTACAGTCTGACGTCTCTGGCCGCCGATTCCATCAGCGTGGATTCGAGCAGCGGCACCGTGCTGGCCACCAGGCCGCTGGGACCGCCGGGCACCGCATTCGAGGCCACTCTGGAGGCCAGGGACAGCGGCAGTCCGCCAAGGTTTGCCCGAGTTCGAGTCTTCTTTCGGGTCTCAGCCGCCGAAGGTGGCTCCACTGGCTCATCTGACGCTTCAGCTGACAGCGGCGCTGATCAGCATCGGACTGGCGGCGGCGGCGGCGGCGGAAGCTTCACGTCTGGCCGGATTCCGTCAACGCGCGCCGTTCTACTGCTTGGTCTGCTGCTCCTGCTGTTGCTGCTTCTGGCCGCTGCCGCGTCGGTCGCCCTGGTGCTTCTTCGTCCTTGTCGTCGGCGTCAGCAGCGGCCAGACGGCAGTGGCGGTGGCAGACCGGCGCAAGAAGCCGTCGGTGGATTGGCCGCGACAGCCGCTGGCAAGTGCGGCTTCGAGTCGGCGAAGTTTGTGACCGATCGAGGTGAGCTCGTTAGGGTCTTTTTGTAGGTAGGCTGCTTTTTTGCTCTTCCCCTAACCCAAGCTTCGATGAGTGATTTTTTGTACAGAGTGTGTTAGAATAATAAAATCGATGCAAATTTGATCAACAGTTGGCAACAAACTCCGCTTACTAGGTGGCCATCTGATCATTTATTCAGGCAGTGTCGATATTTATGCAATTTTTTTGATCAATTTGATTGCCATACATGCGTGTAGTTATGAAGCTACAGTACCAAACCATATATTGCAGATTCGGGCGGAATGTTTGACGCCTTTGGTCACCACGCCGAGGTAAGCAACAAAAAGGCCTATTTAGCTAAGTTATCAGCTTTAGTAGTTATATATTGGTAACATAAAACAACTTCACACAAGTGCTGAGATCTAATTAGATGGCGAAGCATTCTCTAACCTAAATTAAATGTATAGTTACTCCCGCCGTTTACCTCTAGATCTTAGCATCGTGTTGTTCAAGATCCACAACCAAAATCCAACTGGGTTTTTTCAGCAGCACTACAACCTAATTCCGTCGACCATTCGTCGTAACGCGCCGCAGCATGATCGCGCGACCGAGGCAGCAGGTGACGGCGGCAACGACGAGGGTGAGTGAGAGCTGAGGCTGGGGACAAAGTATCATTGCTCGCGTCTCCATCGTTTATCGCTTCATAGCCAAGAAAAAAATCCAGCTCAAGTAATTGCTATCGATTTCCAATTGATGCCAAAACCCACACGCTCCAGGGCGATCCTCTGCCCGGGGTGTCACAATCCGTTCTCCTTACAGCTCGATACTGTTCCTAGAAGGGCTAATTATTTAGCAATTTGAGACTAATTGCCGAACCGAAAAACCCTGGGTGTCCCTGTGTATTTCGGCTCTAAGCTCTCAAGCACTTTAGCTTGTAAAAAACACAATTAGGACAGAGACTTCTTTGTTAAATCGCCGACGGACTAAAATAAAGCACCAACCACCACCCCCCCCCATCTGCACGCAGTCCATCAGATGGTGATGATCAGCGGCGCGGCCGAGCCCTACCAGAGCCTTCGCCAGCAGCCGTCGCAGCTGAAGCACGCTCACACCTACTACCAGATCGCGTCCAACTCAGCGGGTGCGAGCTCACGACCTGCGGCGTCCCAGCCGGGCTTCGCCACCGCCATGTTCGCCGATCGTTGCAACAGCAACGGTCACCGAGGCGAAGCCGACGGCGACGCCAATGTCGATCGGGCGGCGCCATTTTCTAGCGTCGACGGCGCCCGCAGCGGAAGCAAGTTTTCAACGGCATCATTGTCAGCCGGCACGGCCAGACGAAAGTTCAACCAGTTCAATCCGTACGCGGATGCCAGCTTTGTTTGACCTGGCATGACACAACAGAAATTATTCATGTGAAAAGAGAAGATGCGATTGCAAAGATTGCTAATTCAGAAAAATAGTTCGATCCTGTATCCTATAATGGTGTAAACAATTTGTTAAAATTTAGTCGACAAAAAGTACACTATTTGATTTCGATTGAGCAAAATGGGCAACCTTGATAAAAGCATCTTCTTCTATCAGTGCTTCTACCTATACATGTATCTTCGATATTTATTAGTTTGATATTTTCCTTGTCACCTCACAGCCCTTTTTTGTTTTGTATAATTTTGGACACAAAGAAATCTTGTCAATGTAAATAAACTCTGTGGCTGTCCGATTTTGTTTGAAGGTATAAATATTTTTTTACTCTTTCGTTCATTTTTACTTGGCCTATCTTTGTAAACTCAGCCTTAGCTGTAGTAAGTAGGGAAATTTAGGTACTTTTAGTGGGATTGAAATATGGACGTCTTCTTCTCTTAGCTAAGGGTTGACTGAGGACGGTTTGACGCATAGGATTGCGAAAAGGAAATGTTAATTATATTATTTCTCTTACAAGGAAAAATGACAAACGTACAGGACCCTTGATTTTTTCAACGCACAATAGCTTCAACAAGGCTATACGTAATTATAGGCAATTACAATTGTGATAGACAAGACTATCTGATGCTCACAATCAATACTCTAAAATGCCATGCATGATTATTTATTTGTAAAATTCTAGCCAAGAATTACAAGTGCAGAGTTTGAGGCATATAAAGCACAGAGCTTTGCAATTTGCTCTGTGCACAGAGTATTTGCCTGCAAACTGAAACTCGCAAAATGCTAAGTTGAGGGATCACCGGATCAGAAATCAGTAGGGAACCGTACATGGCGAGAGACAGACGGAGTGACTGCACAGAAACGCACGCATCCTCCCCCCCCTAGAGGGAAGATAAAGTTTAATTCGTACAAATCCCCTAAGTCTGACTCGAACCGGCCTGAGCAGTGTGCAGCTCAGTTTATTTCTAAATGCCATTTACTATAGAAGGCAAGCAGGCTTCCAACTCATCAATATGCGGTGTTTATCGCCTCTTAACTGCATAGCAACATGTAGGATTCTCATTTTCCCACGCATCGGAACAGAGCTGAATCCCGAGACAGGGGATCAACCGTAAGGCTTGCGTGAGATTGGCAGCTAAAACTTTTTCAACTGTCGCGATCTCCCTGCCTGTCAGTCATTCCAGTAGCGACTTGAATCGCAAATAATTTTGATTGATTAGTATTCGAGCATAGAGATCGAATATTGTACTCGAGACTCGAAAGGATTTTTCCTTTACAGTTAATTTGTAATAAGAGTCCAGATATACCAATGGTCCAGGTTAATGAGGCCTGTACTGATTAGGTAGAAGAATAAATGGACCATTTAAGGAAACGCCAGCGCTGATTGTATACATAAATTAGCTGATAAAGGCTAGGCCATCGCTGATTGAAAGGATGAATTAGCCAATTAAGGCTAGGGAATCGCTGATTGGATACAGAAATTAGCCAATAAAGACTAGGCCATCGCTGATTGGATGGATGAATTAGCCAATTGAGGCTAGGCCATCGCTGATTGGATAGATGAATTAGCCAATTGAGGCTAGGCCATCGCTGATTGGATGGATGAATTAGCCAATTGAGGCTAGGCCAGCGCTGATTGGATAGATGAATTAGCCAATTGAGGCTAGGCCAGCCTGATTGGATGGATGAATTAGCCAATTGAGGCTAGGCCATCGCTGATTGGATGGATGAATTAGCTATTTAATGCTAGGCCATCGCTGATTGGATGGATGAATGAGCTATTTAAGGCTAGGCCAACGCTGATTGGATGGATGAATTAGCTATTTAAGGCTAGGCCAACGCTGATTGGATACATAAATTAGCCGATAAAGGTTAGACCATCGCTGATTAGATGGATGAATTAGCTATTTAAGGCTAGGCCATCGCTGATTGGATGGATGAATGAGCTATTTAAGGCTAGGCCAACGCTGATTGGATGGATGAATTAGCTATTTAAGGCTAGGCCAACGCTGATTGGATACATAAATTAGCCGATAAAGGTTAGACCATCGCTGATTAGATGGATGAATTAGCTATTTAAGGCTAGGCCATCGCTGATTGGATGGATGAATTAGCTATTTAAGGCTAGGCCATCGCTGATTGGTTACATAAAATAGCCGATAAAGGCTACGCCATCGCTGATTGGATAAATGAATTAGCCACTTAAGTTAGGCCAGCGCTGATTGGATGGACGAATTAGCCAAAAAAGGCTAGGCCAGCGCTAATTGGCTTAAAAGTTTTCCAATCATTATTTAAGTTCTAATCAGAATTTACCTTTTTTCGCAAAGATTTGAAATGATTCCAGCTGCCATTAGGCTTTTTTAAGATTTATAAAACGGTTGGTAAAAACAGACATGCATGTTGTATTGTTTACGATTCAATGCTGTTTGCGATAGAGAGCATAAGCTTTAGTTTCTGTCTTTCTTAAAAGAAATAAAAATTAATTAGCAAAAATTTCTATCATTGATTTATTGGCACAAAAAATGTTTGAAACGGTTTTATATCTAGTAGTAATAAAAATTTTCAGATTAAAACAAACCTATTGTCAAAAAACTGAAAAACGCAGAAACTGCAGACAAAAAACTCATCCATCCGTTCGTACAGCATGCGGCTTTGTACTTTCTAAACTGAGGTCCAGCTGGAGGCAAGTCCACCAAGAGAAGCCGTCACGAACTTCTAATTTAACTCCATTTTGCTGACAATTCATTTCGGCTCCATTTGACTGGCAGATTTGTCCCGACTCTGGCGTGCGATGTCGCTTCTGACCTCTGGGCTTGTTCTGCTGCGAACTGACTGTTTGCACTAGACCAGTGCTGATTGGCTGATGTGAATCGGCCATTTGGGCTAGGCTAGCGCTGATTGGCTGATGGGAATCGGCTATTTGGACTAGGCTAGCGCTGATTGGCTGATGGGAATCGGCCATTTGGGCTAGGCTAGCGCCGATTGGCTGATGGGAATCGGTCATTTGGGCTAGGCTAGCGCCGATTGGCTGATGGGAATCGGCCATTTGGGCTAGGCTAGCGCTGATTGGCTGAAAATGATAAAACAATAACGACTCGGTAAAACTGTTTCTATTGACTTAAAATCAAGCAGCATCATACATTAAGATACTATATAAAATAAAGTAGCTAAGACTAATTTATTAACATCCGATTTTTTAGTTTAAGAAAAAATACGCATGAAAAACGTGCTAAATTTTTTGCTCAATTTTCAATCAAAGGCAAAAATCTGAAATTTGCGTTGTTTTATTAAAAAACAAAAACATCAAAATGTAAGTGTCATAAAAATTGGACATCGTGTCAATAAAAAAATCTTTAAAAAATCATCGATTATTTAAAATTGTCTCATAAAAAATTGCAAACAAATATTATAACATTTAGCACAAGATTTTTTAATTGCAAACATGTGAAAGGCAGTTTTTAGAAAACAATCCTGAATCAATCAAATCGAAAATCATAATTGAAAAGGTAGTAAATTAAAAAGAATATTGAGCTAAAAACCCCAGATCATAGACAAAGGCAAAATTTCTGTATTTGCACACACTGTATTGTAGCATTAGACTGGTGTAGCATCGCATTAAAAAAATGAAAATGCCTTGATTATTTTTTTCACGATCAACATTGCAATAATTCAATAATGCAACAGAAACAACACATTTGTTCTAGTATATAAAGCATATGAATTGGAATGCTATGCAACATGTCAATAGGACTATAAATAGATTTATGAAAGTGTAAAGCAGCCTTAAATCATATCAATCTATACTAATCTGGGAAATTTGAACATTTTCCGTCAGTATACTTATACACTGTCACGAAAATTTCTTTGGCGCTTCTATGGCCGGTCTGCGGGCGATTCTATGGCCGGTCTGTGGGTGATTTTATGGCCAGTGTGTTGGCGATTCTATGGCCACTAATGTACTTTTATCAGGTCAACTAATTTCTTCTGCGTACTTTTACTATGCCACAAAAAGTTTCTTTCTAGTTTTATCAGGTCAATTAGTTTCTTCTGTGTACTTTTACACTATAGAACAAAAATTTCTTTGTACTTTTATCAGGTCAACTAATTCCGTTTGTGTACTTTTAATAGGCGAATAATTACGCCCACACAGATTTGACAAACAAAGCTAAACAACAGCAAAAAGTCGCTCCCAACCCGGTCGTTTCACTTGCTGCCCATAACAGCCAGAAGATCATCTGGCGTTGAGACGCTGAAGTCGGCCACCGCCTTGGCAACCCCGACCGCCACACCGGCCGCCAGACGGAGATCCTCCGGACGTGGAGCTCGCGGCCGCCGAAGCTGCTCAGGGCCAATGTCGGCGTTCTCCTCTGATTTGGCCGCCTCGGCGTCGTCAGGCAGCAGCAGCTGGAGGCCGCCACCAACACCATCGGGCAGGGTTCGACGAATGTCCGACGTCGATGAAGACGAAGCGAGGCGCTCGCGGACAGCCGACAGCATGGCCCGACTTCGCTTGGCCAAATCAGCGATGTCTGGCGACCTGTTAGAGGTGTCGCTGACTGCGGCGACGTCAATTACCTGGGATGGGATGATAGAACAGCTGGTCTGCGGGCGATTCTATAGCTGGTCTGTGGGCGATTCTATAGCTGGTCTGTGGGCGATTCTATGGCCATGCTGTGGGCGATTCTATGGTTGGTCTGTGGGCGATTCTATGGCCAGGCTGTGGGCGATTCTATGGCCAGGCTGTGGGCGATTCTATGGCCAGGCTGTGGGCGATTCTATAGCTGGTCTGTGGGCGATTCTATAGCTGGTCTGCGGGCGATTCTATGGCTGGTCTGTGGGCGATTCTATAGCTGGTCTGTGGGCGATTCTATAGCTGGTCTGCGGGCGATTCTATGGCTGGTTTGTGGGCGATTCTATGGCCGGTCTGTGGGCGATTCTATGGCCGCTATGTGGGCGATTCTATGGCCGGTTTGTGGGCGATTCTATGGCCGGTCTGTGGGCGATTCTATGGCCGCTATGTGGGCGATTCTATGGCCGGTCTGTGGGCGATTCTATGGCCGCTATGTGGGCGATTCTATGGCCGGTTTGTGGGCGATTCTATGGCCGGTCTGTGGGTGGTTCTATGGCCAGTGTGTTGGCGATTCTATGGCCAGGCTGTGGGCGATTCTATGGCCAGGCTGTGGGCGATTCTATGGCCAGGCTGTGGGCGATTCTATGGCCAGGCTGTGGGCGATTCTATGGCCAGGCTGTGGGCGATTCTATGGCCGGTCTGTGGGCGATTCTTTGGCTGGTATGGATTGCCAGTCTGTGTGCAGCTTACCTGAATAGCGACTGAGTCCAAAATTTGTGCCACAGCAGCGCTCATTTCTTCGTCTAGGTCGGTGCGGTCCCCGTAGCTGCCGAAAGCTCCGAAACCATTGCCAGCAGCTGAAGGATCCCAGGTGCCGGCGCGGCTTGTTCGAAATCTACCAATTTTGTTTGGTACATCGTATATTGTTCTTATATATATGCTACTTTTACTACTGAATCAATACCCAGTCAGTAGTATGTATGAAATCTAAACTTTAAGAACATGTTAGATTAAAAAAATATATAAAAGGCCAAAATGAAAACCAGTGGGATGGTTGTAGGTCAAAACATTACAAATGTCAGAATTTCACGTGATCAAAATAAATTGGCACCGTGTCTGTGTTAAAAAGCATACCCATACTGCTCATCAGAAATAGGATTCTGCAGCAGTCGATCAGCTTCGCCAATTTCGTCTGGCTCTGATTTGCAACAGCTGCTGCCCATGGCTCAGTAAAAACAATGGCAGCTGAAAATTTTATTTAGGCGTAAATAAGTCTTTTTGTTTGTAAACTCGAAGTTACTAGTAAAACATTATTAGTCTTTATCATTAAAATCAAGTTAGAAGAAGACTAAAATTCTATGATAATCCATTGAAATTGGATGCCATATATTGACTCTTGGTCTTGACTAGATGGCAAAATTAAAGCAATCTGATAGATCTTTATCAGAAGCAGCTGTAATTATTAGAAATTATTAAACCAAATTTTTTAAATGTTTTTGTCAAAAAAATATTTTGAATTTTTTTGAGCAGTATTTAAGTAAATTAGCTAAACATTTTTAATAACAATGCTATTAAACAAATTGTTGATCATCTAACTAAAAGTAAAACAAGCATAAAAAAGCCTTTTTAAATACATTTATGCTCATATTACATTTTAGCCTTTAGCCAATATTATCAAGATAATTTTAAAATCCTTATTAAGCATTGAATTAAAAAGATGAAAACTAATTATCAAACATTACTTTCAATTGAGCTCAGTAGCATAGTCAGCTATAATTAGTATATTGGCTAATGCCCCAAATTTCAATAAGCCAATTTTTTATAGGTATTTTTCTTTAAAAATTATAAATGCAATTTTATAATTGCAATTTGCAAATATGGGATTCTGATATCTGCACAAAAACCAAATAAATATATCCAAATTGAAATCCTTGCTACACCCCTGTCTGAGCCAATAAGCTTTTGGTATAACTAACCTCATTTGATAGTTATTACAAAAAATCTTAAAATGCTTTTACACCAACAAAAGACTAATGATGTAGCTTTTATGCAATACCTAAATATTAATGAAAGCTTTTTTCTTTAAGAAATAAAAGTAAATACTACCTGTTCTAAAATTAGATAAACTAACTCCTGAAAATTACATGGCTAGAGTTAGCTCTGCTAAGTTTGGAAGTTTTATAAAAAATATACAATATAGAGCCATGTATAAATAGAGATAATTAATTTGCTAGAAGAATTTTTTTAAGAAAATCCAGTATACCTAATCCTCTTAATTTCCTCTAAATTTTTACGAATTCCGATTCTTGAATTAGTTCTAATCAATAGTATTCTGATAATAGCGAAAACTTCTAGAGAACTGATTGTTTGTCATTACTGACACTTATGTCATGACAAATATTTGTAAACCAAGCCATTCTTGACATGGTCTGGGAGTCATATTGACCATCAAATGGTAACAGATGAGTGGAATGACTGACCAAAAAGTTACTTTTTATTTATATCCGTTTTACTGAAAATCTAGGGAAAAAATTTAAATTATGTAGTGTGGCTCCATGTGGCACAGCATTTTCAAGATGTTCGTTTTGTAGAGCCACGCAACATAATTTTGAATGCAACATAGCAGAATTTTCACAAAAATGCTATCCAGCCCCGATCCGCCCCCTTTTCAAACCAAACTAATCAGGGCCCGCCCCCCTTTACAAATTTCTGGTTGCGCCACTGTATGCCACTGAAGCAAACATGCAATTCATATTAATAGCTACCGCAATAATGATACGCAAAATTAAAATAATAGCGCATATAGTCTCATGACATAATTCATGCAAATTCATTCATAAGCATACCCTGAACCTGACTGATAATTGTTAACGATTCCAATTTCCTTTTTACTTTATAGAAACTGGATGTGTTTGAATATGCGCAAAGAGTACACTTAGTTTTTGTTTCAGTTTAAAACAAAATGAGCTCAATGAATCTCGGCTTTGTACCGACAAGATGCTTTTATTTGAGGCCAAAGAGAATGAATAAAATTTTCTATAAATTTTGCCAACGCTGCTATAAACTGATAGTAAAAAAGCATATTAAATAAAATTTGTTACTTAGACAATTGAATTTTTTGTCCTTTATTCAGACTGATTTCAAATTTTATTTCAAATTTTATTTCATCTAAAAGACGAAAATTTTCTAAAATTATCTTCGAAATAAAGCGTTGTACTAAAGCGTCTTTGCATGAGTGTTAACTGACTAGAAAACCCTATAAATTAGTCAAATAATGCAATGGGGACTTTGGTTTAGAAGTGTCTGTTATAAAACTCAATTAGCTCGTAATGTCGAAAACCTCTTTTGCCACTCCAATTTATTAATTTCGTAGTAACTGGTATTATTAAATGGCATAAAATTAATTCTGATTAATTTCGGATAAATTTTATATATATTTAAAATTTTAATCTTGCATCGGATATTGCTTTGATTATCAATGCATCTTACCGCAAGCTGCATGTTTTACCACTGATTATTGGTATCATATTTGAGGATCAATTGTCACTCCTTTCTAAATTTGTTTTATAAGTGCATTTTGCTGCACTATTATACTGTATGTAGTCGATCAGCTTTCCAGATCAAAGAAGCCCATGCATGTAATTATTGGAAAGCAGTTAATTACAGCAAAGCCGACAGCAAACAGAGACGAACAATAGGGCTCACGGTTAACTGCGGATTGATTCCTTTAAACACCCAGATCTAATTCCGAAAAAAGCTCTCGAGAATCTTTTGACAGATTATACTAGCATAAAAAAGCTTGATAGCCGCAATTTAGCTTCAAGACGGCAATTTAGTTCAGAGTTGCTTTATACATGTACTTCGTATTAATTCTTGGATTTAAAAAAGTAACAGAAATGAAGCACAAAGAGATTTTCCACTCGACTTAGAGTTGATTTACTTTTACTTTTGAATCTAAAGTAATCACTTTCATGTAGAGGATTTATACGTGCCGCTTACCCTGTACATGAGGCCATGTAATTATATCCTTTTTCATATATAATTTATCTGTGTATACATGTAATTCCTTTTTATTCTGCGTTTCTTATTCAAATGTTTCCTGCCTAATAAAAGTCGCCGAATAAAAAGTATATCACATTACCGGATGCGCTGCGTCCAAATGGACAGACAGGGTGAAATTAGAAATATCTTTTAACGAAGCGAAGCTTCAAGCTATGACACGAGTGGTGAGCAGTAAGTTTCAGTACGTTCAGTAGTTCAGTAGTTTCAGTAACAGTAAGTGGTGATATAAATTTACATGTATAGCCAGTGCAGTACCCCAATCAATCTAGCTCTCGTAGCATACCCACCCTATCACTCAAATTGGCCATGGAATTCAATACACGCCATTGGAGAGCAATGCTTTTCTACAACTTCAAAAGTGCTCTCCTACAGCAGGAAAGTTTTGATCGGTTCAGATGACCTTTTGGACATGAATCTCTATCAAGATCCACCATTGTTTATTGGTTGACAGAATTTCGAGGCGGCAAGCTGAGCCTGGATGATGCGGAGCGCAGCGGCAGGTGAGGATCGTTAGTTGAGGATGCCGCCCAACTCAGTCACTGACGTCCGCGGTACGCACACGTTTGCCTGTCAGAAGTGGTGAGCGCTTCATCCCAGACGTCGTCCGAAGACTCGACCCCGGGGCATCCTAAACCAAATCACCAAAATATCCCCGGCTCGATGGTGGAATTCCTGGCTGGACAGCGCACCCAAGACCTCGGACTTTGTGTGTTTCTATAAATCAAGCGAAAGATGCGTGGAATTCGGTATGGATCACCAGGAGCTGGAGTGGAGGCCTTCTATCCATTTCAGACATTTCAGGATGTTTGTATCGAATTTTCTGGAGAGTTATCCCATAAGTTGTGATCATTTGTTTATATTTAACGATGACTGTCAGTGCACATCCGAGTGAGTGCACTAGTGCAGCGAGAAACTTTGGTGCACTTTTGTATCCGCCCCCTTGTACGAAAAAAACGCATTATCAACTTGATGTTTTTCCTGCTGACAAGGACGAGCTCACTGTTGAGTGCCTAAAATTTTGTTAAAATCATCGAGTAACAAAGCATTGTCCGTTTGCTTGGACAAGGGCTGTTATTATACGAACTGAAGGCTTCACTATAATATCGTAAAGGCAGGCCCTTTGTGCTGCCCATTCTATCATTAAATCTTTGTGAATTCTACACTTCTAACACGTGTGTTATTATGGAAGTTTTACGCCTATAGTAAACAATCCAGCTTTCAGTGGTTGCGTCAAAATTTGGGGTAGTTACCTATTATTAATAATTATCTCTCTAATAACATATTTTTTCAGACTTTTGATGACGAGTGAAAGATTTTCCCGGAATTTTTCCCCTTCATTTTTGCGTTGTTTTCTTTGTGAGTAAGCTATAACGTTAAAAGTTACATAAATTGACAGGCCAACAAAAATTCAGAGTTTATCAATTCCTCCACTCGTTAATCCTATAAAAATGTAAGAAAATTTTCCTCAATGGGATATGTAAGACTGACCTGAATAAAAAATAGCAACAAACGTAAATTTACAGAACACGCAGACATGTCAGTGGCAGGTAAATGAAGCACTCAATAACTGATCCTCATATCCTGTAACCAATAATTGTGTCATGCAATACTGGATCATGCTTTATTCGTTCTGTATACATGTAGTCACAACAAGCCTAAATATTGCTTGTTTTTAAACAACGTGTAAATATGTTGATCAAAAATGAATTTTAAACAATTCATAAGTATTTGTTGGAAATTCTATAGGTTAGCTAATAAAAATATCGTCTTTAAATAGTTTTTATACAGTTTTTGGACCTTAAAATTTGTATTTATTAAGTGACCGTCACAATTGTCTAATGTTTTTCTCACGCAGCACAGCAGACAACTTTGAGCTTCGTCTCAATTCGTTCCAGACTTGCTTTTCTTGCAGCATTATCATATTTCAAGGCATCTAGATTGTCGAAAACTCGTCTGCTAGGGCATAGAGAAATATAAAAATAAAGTATAGTGTGACACAACAGCCCGAAACAACAAATTAAATAGGGCTTCAAACTTTTCGAACATTTACGTCAGCTCGTCTGCATGCCACCACATCTGTCTAAATCGATCGGATTGCAACTTTCAATTGAAGAAATCAGCTGATCAAAATTCATCAACAATATCATCTTAATAGAAAAGTACAATTTTTTAGATGCAGTCAGACTGCTTTATTGCCTGATTTTGTCTAGTTCATGTTTGCCTAGACAAAGCACGATAGAATCATTATCTAACAAGCTATTCATAGATAGAACGATAGATTTTCAAGGCCATTGTTGGGCTCTTGCAACGCATGATCGACGAGCCCATAGAAAATGCAATCTCATTGTCTGCTGCGAAAATTATTGCCACTCACGAAGGCTAATTGCTTCTTTTTTACCAAATCTGAAAATAAAAATATAGCTACCTGAAGCAGCTAATGTTAATAAATTTCGAATGATTATGGCTTCTAAAAGCGCTATTTGGAAAATTTTTTATTGCTAACTGTAAAGTTATGAGGCGGAACGCTCAGTTGGTAGTAGGAGAAACGTAGAGCGCCTGCGGGGCACAGTGCTTGCATGTATATATTTGTTTTTTAAGGGTTCGATGATTTGGCAAAAACAGCGTAGGCATGGGGAGAGCGAGATTATCTAGAATGTACACAGGTATGGGGTGGCGGGTTCACACCTAGGCTAAGAAGGCAAGCATAGACAAGTGGAAGGGCAGGGGTGCGAGTGCGGGTGCACCGAAAAGTGAATAACATTAACAATGGAAAGGAATAACTGATAGCAATTGATGTCATAAGCAATTAAAAAACAATAATAGACTAACGTAGCCGACAGTCCGACACATTAATTTATTTAGTTATGTGTACTTTTAATTTCAAATCTGCTCATTTCAAAAACAATTTTAATTTTTTCGGACGAGGAGGGCATTTTCTGTAAGTGGGAGAGGATTTTTTAGGATCTCTGGAGATTGTTTTATCAAGTGCTTGAACCAAAAAAATTTCAACTGTGCACCAATCATAATGAATTATTGATTGTTTGATTATGAAACAGAAAAAAGGAGTAAATTAATCAATGAAATTGATTGGACTTTGCACGAAGCGCTATGCTCTCCGCTTCGTAGTGTATTTATTTATTTGATAATTTTTTAAATATGCAAGAGAAACAAGTAAAATTTAATTCTTAATTACAAGACTACACGTACTCGTATTATCGGTGCAAAAAACTTTTAAAAGAAATTCAACTTGACAAAAAGTAAAGAAATAGCTATTTAAAAAGACATAAATAATTCCAGGATAGTAAAAATTAACTTGAAGTGCTAATTAATGTGGCTTACGCAGCGGCTATTGACAGGGCACAATAAAATAGTACGCAAACACAACAACAACACATCAGCCGCCAAGAAGATAAGACTCGATTGTCTAAAATTTCCTCAAGTGTATTTTTATCGCTTGGCTATTCAGAGATGAAGTGGAAATCCAATGCCGTCAATAAGCCTGCCGAAATGCAGGGCTAAAGGAGAGAGGGATGCGTCTGCAGAAGGCTCTCGCGATATTATTGGAGAGACAAGGCGAGGGAGGGGCAGCACAAGTAGGAACAGATGAAGGGTGCTCCGGTGGCATCCTTAATGCGTTCAAATCCAACAAAATTACCTGCCGGATGCGAGCCATCAGTGAAATAGAGAGGCTCGTTCTAATTAGCAGCGAATGGTAAAAAAATTTCACAAAATTTCGGGAAAATTCCTGCATGGCTGCGGCCTTTCACTTGCTTTTCGAACATTCGGGAATTCGGTAAAGCAGCGGTCAGTACCGACTGATGCTGCGCCTCGCTAATTGACTCTTAAATAAATTATCGAGCCTGCATGGATCGAATGTTACACATGTCATGTCATCCGGTACTTTAAGAGTCCAACTCATCGATCCCTGTGTGAATTCCTACAGGTCGCAGTGGGATCTCAGCCTCAGAAGTTGGATTGCCTTTAGTCTGGCGTGCCTGCTGCACCTTGAATCGGCTAGGCAAGAGTCGCCTACAGGCGTCGTTCTTGTGTACAATTAGTACGAAGCAGACAAAAGCAAAGTAGGCAATAGCGCTGAGAACATTCTTCAATGGCTGCAGGATGTACAGCAGGAGAATGTATTCGCGAGGCGAGAGCTCCTGGCGTAGGTGAACTGTCCGAGCCTTGAACGCGCTGGTGACGGCTAGTGGAGGATAGCAGACAACGGCCAGCACAAGAAAAAGAGTTCTGGCACTCGAGTTGATCAGCTCGGAGCATTGGTAACCAGACTGTTGCTGCTGCTGCTGCTGTCTGTGACTCGGTTGCTGCTGGTGCTGGTTGTGGTGCTGCTGCTGGTCATGCTGATGTCGACGCGAACGAATACAGCCAAACACTACGGCAAAAACGCTTGCGCCGAATAGCAAAGCTGGGGCGTAGGCATTAGTTACTACTTCCAGGATTATGGAGACCGCGTAAACAGTGTGAAACTCCGGCAAAATGCCGCACACCAATTGTTCTTCCGAATTGGGTTCGTTTACGAGTGTTGAGTTCAACAACAGTTTTGGGCCTCGACGAGACTCATGCGGACTGACGATGCTGAACATCCAGATGTAATTCAGGTGTCCGGCCAGAGCCACAGCTCCGGCTGCAGCGGCGCCGATGCGCAGACGAAACGTGCTGAAGTGCTTGTGAGCGAAGTGCGGACTGATGCTCATCGCGGCTCGCTCCATGGCCAGCAGGACCAGGAGCCACACCTGGGCCGTCGTGGTCGTGTTGTCGCTGAAGTGGTAGAGCTTGCAGACCCAAGCAGTCACGTGCCGGCTAGCTGTGGTGAGGAGATCCGGCCGGTTCAACACGGTGAAGCCGGCCTTGTGCAGCAGGCAGAGCAGGTCGGCGACGCAGTTCCAACGGACGATGAGCAGGCAGCCGAGCTTGTAGCGGCTGAAGGGAGGCCGGCCGAGCAGGTGGATGCTGGCCGAGAGTAGCGCGATGGAGACGAAGCAGTGGCCTAGAGCAACCCAAGTGAGGGTGGCGCCTAGATCGGACGGTGCCTGCTCAGGCGGGTCAGTCCAGTTGGCTTCTTTCATTTCCTGGTTTTGCTTGCTTTGATCAAAGAGCCGACAGTGGATTTGGGATAAGGAGGCTAATAATAATAATAAGTTGGCTGCGGACGAGGTGCCTGCATGGCAACTAGGAGAAGGAAATTTGATTAATACCCCATGGGATCTGGGAATTTTTTGGGGAGGTGTGTTGTGAGATTGCTGATCGCTGATTGGATGGTATCGTCGACATGCCAATACGAACGGGGGGATTGGCACTGGTGAGGCGAGTTGCTCCATGGAGTAACTGAACCCAAGAATTGTTGTAAATAACTAATCACAAAAAATGTATGCTTATTCAATAATTTGCGCCGGAAAACATCCTTCAGTAAAAGAAAACTCTGGGAAACAATCTAATCATGACTAATAGCTCTACATGACTTATTTTAGCCCCTTAAAATCGCTTGGGATGCAAAGTCTTTGGAGGCAAAATATGGTGGGCAGCCTACCAAAGGATTTTTGTCAGAGTTAATGGAATTTGAGGTTGGTCGCTAAAGCGGATTAAGCGTGTCGGAATCTCGTATTAAAATAGGATCAATCAATAGATCAAATAGAAGCAACTCGCAGTCTTCTATTTTCTATTGATTGAGCTTCGAAACCAATGTTTCAAATTACACATTCTATCAAATTTAGCTTAGCAGCCTGATAGAATGCAGTGTGAGATCTTAGATCCAACCAAATTAAACTGTCACTTCAAACAAACTAAAGCATCAATTCAGTTAGAAATTCAGACGACTGTCAGTCTGTATTCTCGCATAGGTGTACATTTGCCCTGAAGTCAAGCAGTGTACGTTACCTTGGCTTTCATGAGCGTAGATTTCTCGGAAAACCCCCCAAAAATTATGGCGCACAGGGAAATCACCATCACATAGGTATAATACATATAAAAGAGCACGCTTAGCGTATTTCAGACATTTCGTTAAGTATTGGCAACCCCTTTATTAGCTAACTGTGCCGATAGAGATAACAAATCTTATTTCGATGCAATCCAGTTAAAAGTCGCAAGCTCTTGTGACTAATACACTGGAGCTGATTCACTTAAAGGAGTGAGTTAGCCAACCTGAAAATCGTATTTAAGCTTCCTTTGCTGGTTATGCAAAATGCTGCGACACCTGCTCTCACCTGTCTATTGGATCACTTAACGCGGATGCTGTAGCTTCAAGCTCTCCCTATGGATACCCGTCATCTAACAAGGAAAGGAAATTCAAAGAGGATTTGATTTAGCTAAGCAACCACCTGAACCTTTCTAATAGAATTAGTTATCACAAAATTCAAGTAGAGTTCGGAGCAATGATTTTTGCATCCTGACTGTTTGATGAAGACACACTGAAGCTCAGCAAGGTTTTACAGCAGTTACTTCTACACTTGAACTTAAAGTTAGTCTCTTTGCTACGGGTCTAAAGACAGTTTTTGTTTACACTGAATATCATTAAATGTCGTCCGAACCTTCAGCAGCAATTCGATCTTAGAAAGCTTTAGTATGGCTGTTGTTTGTTTGGCGTTGTTAAACCCTGATTTTCAAGGGCTTTTTCTAGCCAAGGTTGCAAATGTACAGCGTGTTATCATGTGACACTTTATGAATTTTGCTTTGAATGAAAAGCATTCGGATTAAACTTGCTTCTCAGGTGGTGAAATCAAATTCATTGAAATAATTTGATTTATTGCTCTTTGCTCACCTAACATCTGGCAGATTTGTCATAGTTAAATATGCGGCCTCACGTGCTTCTAAATTTTTTTTTCGAAGTAACAAGCACTGGGATGCTGGCTTATTAGATGTAGCGTAGTTATAATTATGTCCAAGACTTTTGTCATCAAAAGCACTTTTTCAATGTTTCGCTGCTTTCTTTGAAACTAATATGATTTTGCACTGATCAATGACTTTAAATATACGCCTAATACGCATTGGCCAATGCAGAAGACGCCGACTCAGGTACTGAAGCCTATCAAATAGATGGATTAGTCTGGGGCAACTGACTGAGCGTGATTAGGCAATTCTTCCGCCTCGAGCTGGAGGTTTTGTCGTGCATGGATTTTACCCTTCGGGAAGAGCTTACGCGAGCAAACTAAAGAAATAGGACTTCAACCGGGGGTATAGGGGGCTAATTGACACGCTCACGCGATGCTTTACTAGTGACAGGAAGTCGCAAGAAAATTGTTATTAATCTTTCTTCCTCATCTATGGCTAGAAATAATCTTGCTGTATCAACTGGAAGGATGTAATAATAAATAAATTTCGAAAGGGATTAATATAGTAGATTAAGTAGCTTTTTAGAGTAATTAAAATCGTCTGTTATCCTCCCTGTTTATCTATCTGAGGAATCTAGCTTAAACATCATAGTTGCTTTTTTGTAAAAGAATTGAAAAACGAACTAAAGTTTTCCTGTGTCTCCTCAATCATTCTTCACGAGGAAAATAACACTGTCATTTTAAGGCACATTTAACAGCCTCGTGGCTTTGATATTAATTGGTTTCTATACCATTGCAGAACAAGGCGGAGTTGGTCTAAAGCCAAACTAAGCCTTGAAAATGGATACCATTGGCTTTATTTTGCCTGGGCTATAGGAAGCCACGCAATTCCTTCATGCAATTTAAATTGGTATTCCACAGCTTGCAGGCCCTTTGGGACTCATGAGTATTTATTCTGTCACTTTAAATTTGACTTAATTTTGAACACACAAGCGCGCAGTTTATTTTTGCGGTTAGCTGCATTCGGAGCAGTGAAAACGCTTTGGTTGGTTAATTAATTTGATATGCTGCTGCTTGGTCACTTCTCGGGCCGGTTACACCGACTAAACTCGTCAACAAGCAGAATGCTAATTTCCCGCACCAAATTAATACAGTAGCCAACTATTATTTATCTAGACAGTTTAAAGCAAAAAAACTTAAGCCGCATCTAATTACAGGTGAACTGACAAATACGACTGCATCTGTCGTAGAGCTGACTGTATAAATACCCGAAAAAAACTCTGGTACCTCGAGGTACAAGCTGGCTCTAAAACGGCGACAGATCTGATCTGATCTGAAGTCTAACTCATTATTTAACAACAAGCAAGTATGACGGCAGCAAGGATGTTTGCAACTCTTTGTTGCCTTCAGCTCATGTTTGTCAGCTTAGCTTTGACAGCTGATCGGTAATAAATAATTTAAGTTTGGATTAGAAGGTTTTAACTTCTAAAAACATAATTTTCGATCACATTGATTCTACAGGCCTCAGATAGTGTCCTCCGGGGGTCATATCTACATCAAGGCGGCCGACGGTAAGAACATCGAATTCCGGCCGTCAAAAACTGGTCGAATCAGAATTGGCGAGCACAATCTGTTGCAACTGGTTGAGCAGGCAAGTTGCGTTGCTGGTTCAAAAAGAAACAGAAAACAATAGAAAACAAAAATAAATACGCTCGTAGTAGTCCGTGACAAGAAATACATCGAACGCCAGTGATGGAGTGATAATCAAGAGACATAGCTAATGTGGAACAGAGTAGCACCTATGAAGTAGTTTTAGTTGAAACTTTCTAATCACTTGTCAACAGTTGAGCAAAACAAATTTCAGTTCTCAAGCGTGTCATCTGGTTTGCAAAGCATTCAACAATCTTTAGACGCCAATTTGAGTCGAGTAGTTGATCGTCTGCAAGCTTTGCAAAGCTCGTCTAGATCGCATAGGACCGAATTTCGGCGACTTGGTTTGACCAGACTACCCGGCCGAGTGACTAGTTTGAGTAGCCAGCTGTCCCTGACGCGCCAGGATGTTTGGCAAGTCAGGCGTCGGGTAAATCAATTTCACTTCTGCTGTCAATCAGCACAGTAAAACAGAGATAATTACCATAGTGTTTTCAATTTCAGCTGGATGGAGCCACTCAGACATTGAACTCGGTTCTAAATCAGGTATTAAAGTGAAAATTTCTGTGCTATGTTACGAAATCTGTTTTTGGATTTATTTCTGAAAAAATTTGATGCGTTCATTATTTTTAATACTTTTTAGGTTAACCAGGTCCGTCAGGTAAGTAGATGCTGAAGATTATTGTCTGATAAGTTTTATCGAAATACAAAATAGTTGTCTTCATTGACAACCAGAAGAAGATTATTAGCAGAGCGGCAACCTATCTGCCTTACGTTCCAAAGTCCGCGGATTCGAATCCCTGCGCAACAAATTTAATTTGGGGGTTTCGAATGGAAAGAACGCTCGCCCGGGACTCAATTTACAATTGATGTACATTCATCAAAGCCAGCCCCTGAGAGTACACTGTCGATAAGAATTCAGGGCAGATGTATGAGCGTACATCTTCATGTTGGGGTCGGGGTGTCCGCCCACGTACAGTATTTATAGTACGCTCGCGAGTCAACGGAATGACATAATTGCCTCCTCGGTGGTTGTGGGACGACATTACCAAAAGCTTTTGCATGCACCAGAGCGCTTACAGCGCTTCAACAAATGCTTCTATTATTACTAATATTTTGATTATTATCAATATTAATACTTGGACAACCAGACGGTGGCAACTAATCCATGCGACTCGAGCCCCTGTCGAAACGGCGGCAGTTGCGTAACTCATTTCTCAGTTACTAGCGATCGCCAATTGACTGCCGGCTACCGCTGTCTGTGCAATGAGGCTTGGACTGTGAGTACGCTTGAGCTAGATTGATTTAGGAAACTTTAGGTAATAAAACAAACGGACAGATCAACCACCGCGCTGGTCTGCAGGGCGCGAACTGCACAATCGACAAAGACGAATGCCAATATTTTCGTCGATACGCGGCGCGCTACGGCAAGAAGCATCCGCGCGACTGCGTGCATGGCAGCTGCGTCAATCAATTCGGCACCTACGACTGTGCATGCCAGGCTGGCTACTACGGGGCCAGGTGCGACCAGGTGCAGGACACGTGCGCCGGCGACGACTACGCTATGTGCGGCGGCGGCGGCGTCTGCGTGTCCAAAGGCCGCGGCCACGTGTGCATCTGCCACGACGGCTTCGACAACGAGGTTGCCGGCCAGCGCAGCTCCAAGTGCGTCAGGCGGCCCTGCCTGCGCAACACCTGCTGGCGTAGCGGCGAATTTCAGGCGCGTTGCATCGAACGACCGGAGCCGCCCTATTATACCTGCCAGTGTCCAAGGGGTTTCCATGGCAACGGCGAGGACTGCACCGATATTGACGAATGCGCGGACTATCAATCAAAGGCTTGTCCGGCTGGCCGCTACTGCATCAACACGGTGGGCGGTTTCGAGTGCCTGTGCAGCTACGGTCACGGGCTGAACGCCAACGGCAGCTGCGTTTTCTTGGGCGGCTGCGCCTGGAATCCGTGCGGACCCTATCAAAAGTGCACGCCGCAGGGTCGGTTCAGCTACAAGTGCGATTGCCTCGAAGGCTTTACAGCTGCCACAGGTGGCGGTTGTCAGCTGACTAATCAGACTGAAGCATTCACCAATTGCACCAGCTCAGGAGCTTGCAACAATGGAACATGCATGCCGGTAAGTTAGTTAGTTAGTTAGTTAGTTAGTTAGTTAGTTAGTTAGTTAGTTAGTTAGTTAGTTAGTTAGTTAGTTAGTTAGTTAGTTAGTTAGTTAGTTAGTTAGTTAGTTAGTTAGTTAGTTAGTTAGTTAGTTAGTTAGTTAGTTAGTTAGTTAGTTAGTTAGTTAGTTAGTTAGTTAGTTAGTTAGTTAGTTAGTTAGTTAGTTAGTTAGTTAGTTAGTTAGTTAGTTAGTTAGTTAGTTAGTTAGTTAGTTAGTTAGTTAGTTAGTTAGTTAGTTAGTTAGTTAGTTAGTTAGTTACGCTAACTGCAACAAACGCGCATTTTTAGGATGACGCAAAAGGTTACCGATGCAGCTGCAACACAGGCTACACGGGGCCTGACTGTCTGCAGCTTGTGCCCTGCCCTGAGCAGAATTTTTGTCAAAACGGCGGCACCTGCAGCTTCAACCAGTACGGCATGCGTTGCACCTGTCCGCCGGTGTACTCCGGACGCAGGTGCGAGCAGCGGAACAACCCTTGCGGAGGTGTTCGCTCCGATTCATCCGGGATGATCAGGTTTGATCCGAGCGTGTACAGCGACTTGCACGACAGCTCCTGCCAGTGGGAGATTCGAGCTCCACCTGAATACGTGAGTGTTGAGTGGCACCTGTTGGCCAGTTGATTTAGGTTGAACTCAGACCGAGTTGTCACCAACTAGCTAGTCCGGGATGTTAGCCTGAAAGCATTGGCTCGCGCATTTACAGAGCGTCACGCTGGTGTTCCCAAAATTCAAACTTCGTCAATCGCCCAACTGCCAAGAGGAATTCCTGCAGATTGACAACGCGGAGAAGTACTGCAGCGTGAGGTCCAATTTTGTGCTCGAATCGCCAAGAAGCAACGTTAGCTTGTATTTGAAAAAGTTTAGCATGCAGGACAACACAACGGAGCTTGTAGTGCAGTACTATCTGAGTGAGTTTTTTGCTCGGCCCTGAAACTCCATGCTATCCGAAATTCGCTCAGAATTATTACGCTTCACTTCACAGAATCGCCACCGCAGCTAACCAGCTGCATCGCAGGCAAACTCGGGAATCTGGTTGCCAACTCGGGTTCAGTTCGAATCCCATCTGGCGACGCTGGTTGGCCTAGCAACAGCACAGCAACGTGCAGTTTGAGGATATTCCTTCCGGAGTTTGAGTCGCGTTCGGAGACGATATTTTCAGTTAGCGGTCAGCTCGATGAGAGAGTCGCCTGTGGATCGGATAGTAACAGCGACTTGTTGTCTGTGAGTTGTAGCCTAGTGGCTAGGGCGCCTGCCTCATGACCGGAAGGTCGTGGGTTCGAGACCCGGCCCTAGGAGACAATTTGAGCCCTTGGGCAAGGCACTTAATCCCGCATTGCTTCAGTCCACCCAGCTGAGATCGGGTACCAGTTTGAGCTGGGTAAATTTAGTGTGGGTGTTGCGGCCCCTCCAGTACGTCAGGCTGAAAGCTGTACACAGTCCTCGGATGCACCGCGCAACTAGCTGCGGCTGTGCCGTGGGCTGTACATCTGATCGAAAGGTCGGGTGTCTAAATTTTTATTTATTTTTTTTTTGTCTGTGAGCCGCGCAGGCTTTTCTAATCATATAATAAATACAAGGGGAAAGCACAATGACAAGCCAAAATCCCACACAACAACGACATTGCAGATCGCTTTCTACACGAACAACAGCGAGGGAGCGCGCAAGGCACTGTACAAAAGTAGTGGCTCTTGCGACGCAAAAAAATTAGTTAAAATTGACGTCACGGGGACATACTTTGAGGCGGTGCTGACTGCCCAACTGATGGCTCGATCGCGTACTTCTTTTCTAGTTAATTGGCGACCTGTGTGTGAGTTTTCCGTACAATATTCTTAGAATTAAACAAGGGAAGATTGGGTGATAAAATTTGAGCAAATCTTTCGATTGCCAACCCTTGTACAAATTGTACTTTTCTAATTTAAAAAAATCCCGCATTGCTTCAGTAAAACTCAGCTGAGATCGGGTACCAGTTTGAGCTGGGTAAATTTAGAGTGAGTGTTGCGGCCCTTGGAGCTATCTAGTTGAGAGGTCGGGTGTCTAAATTTATTTGTGTATTATTTTAAAATTTAAAAGGTCTGAAGTATAAGTTTCATTGCAAAAAAATTTCAGTCGATTGTTCGTCATTCGAGAGGGAATCGAACTCCGCACCGCACGGCGTGCTTCATTTCTCGCCCTCGACTCGACACTGCAGCCAGACCATTGCCTATCCGCTGCAGCTGCCGCTGGTGCTAAAAGTGCTACGCAATGGGGAAAGTGGCGAATCGATTTGCCTGTCGGTGAGTGACAGACTGCATGCAGATCCTCGATCCTTGTATCCGAGGAAACTTTTCTGTTCCTGCTTTAGTTACGAGCATAAAATCCCCTAAAAAACCCATCTCAAGGTGCACGCGGCAGGCGTGTCGAGCCAGGAGCACCGCAACTACGGCTGTCACCAGCCAGGCGACGTCATTGGTCCGTTTTATCCTGCCCTGCTGGGCAGCGGCCACATCCGGGTGGCCAGCTGGCGCCCCCTAGCTGGCAACTTTGAAGTAGAATGGTCACCAGGTGAGCCAGTTTGTTTTGAACTGTTTGATGTTTTTGCCGTATGTCATAAATTATAAGCAACCAATTTTCAGTTAACTGTTCGTACACAATCAACGCCCTGAGCACCGAGTGGACTTTTCACAGCGCGCCTGAGTGGACAGTCACAGACAGCGACGCCATGGAGTTGCTCCACTGCAGCTACCTGCTCAGGGCTGCTGACGGCTATCAGGTTGAAGTCTCTTTACAACAGGTGTCTCTGCAGGGCTCCTGCGAGGATACATACATGCAGGTTAGTACGCTAAAAACTAAAACAGACAGATAGATAGATAGTTAGATAGATAGATAGATAGATAGATAGATAGATAGATAGATAGATAAATAGATAGATAGATAGATAGATAGATAGATAGATAGATAGATAGATAGATAGATAGATATATAAATAGACAAGTGTGTCTTTAACCCCCTCCCCCCAAAAAAACCGACAACCAGCTTGGAACGACAGTCAAGAACGACACACAGGCGGAGACATTTCAGCACTACAAATTGTGCGCTCTGGTCGAAGCATTCAATATGACGTCATCAATGTCTGGCAAGCTGGCCATCGTGCTGCACGGCAAGCCCGGTTTCGTGTCCGGATTCAACGGCTTCCGTTACCGAGTCCGAGGTATTAGTCCATCCTTAATTGTTTATCAACCTTGTGCTATCTTTAAACGGAAGTTGAAGATCCGGATAGGAATGTATTTGCAATTCAAACCTTAGCTAATTGGCCCGCACCTTGATGAACGCAATGTTGCCGCGACTTTTTTGAAATGCGAAACCGCCGCGTCTGTGCCCGTCACGCCAACATCAGCATCAATATTTTGATCGTATTTCAAAAAAATAGAAAAACAGTGTTTCATCTTTCTAGGCATCAATGTTTTGAAACTTTTTAGGTTTTTTTACCCTTCTGATTGCCCTAAAATTGTCTGATCGATCCGTCTTCTCCTCCGCCATCAGCCCCGAGTCTCTGGTCACTCTGTACTTCTCTATCTCTCTTCAGCCCCGAGTCTCTGGTCACTCTGTACTTCTCTATCTCTCTTCAGCCCCGAGTCTCTGGTCACTCTGTACTTCTCTATCTCTCTTCAGCCCCGAGTCTCTGGTCACTCTGTACTTCTCTATCTCCCTTCAGCCCCGAGTCTCTGGTCACTCTGTACTTCTCTATCTCCCTTCAGCCCCGAGTCTCTGGTCACTCTGTACTTCTCTATCTCTCTTCAGCCCCGAGTCTCTGGTCACTCTGTACTTCTCTATCTCCCTTCAGCCCCGAGTCTCTGGTCACTCTGTACTTCTCTATCTCTCTTCAGCCCCGAGTCTCTGGTCACTCTGTACTTCTCTATCTCTCTTCAGCCCCGAGTCTCTGGTCACTCTGTACTTCTCTATCTCTCTTCAGCCCCGAGTCTCTGGTCACTCTGTACTTCTCTATCTCCCTTCAGCCCCGAGTCTCTGGTCACTCTGTACTTCTCTATCTCTCTTCAGCCCCGAGTCTCTGGTCACTCTGTACTTCTCTATCTCCCTTCAGCCCCGAGTCTCTGGTCACTCTGTACTTCTCTATCTCCCTTCAGCCCCGAGTCTCTGGTCACTCTGTACTTCTCTATCTCTCTTCAGCCCCGAGTCTCTGGTCACTCTGTACTTCTCTATCTCTCTTCAGCCCCGAGTCTCTGGTCACTCTGTACTTCTCTATCTCTCTTCAGCCCCGAGTCTCTGGTCACTCTGTACTTCTCTATCTCCCTTCAGCCCCGAGTCTCTGGTCACTCTGTACTTCTCTATCTCTCTTCAGCCCCGAGTCTCTGGTCACTCTGTACTTCTCTATCTCTCTTCAGCCCCGAGTCTCTGGTCACTCTGTACTTCTCTATCTCCCTTCAGCCCCGAGTCTCTGGTCACTCTGTACTTCTCTATCTCTCTTCAACCCCGAGTCTCTGGTCACTCTGTACTTCTCTATCTCTCTTCAGCCCCGAGTCTCTGGTCACTCTGTACTTCTCTATCTCTCTTCAGCCCCGAGTCTCTGGTCACTCTGTACTTCTCTATCTCTCTTCAGCCCCGAGTCTCTGGTCACTCTGTACTTCTCTATCTCTCTTCAACCCCGAGTCTCTGGTCACTCTGTACTTCTCTATCTCTCTTCAGCCCCGAGTCTCTGGTCACTCTGTACTTCTCCTCCGCCATCAGCTCCGAGTCTCTGGTCACTCTGTACTTCTCTATCTCTCTTCAGCCCCGAGTCTCTGGTCACTCTGTACTTCTCCTCCGCCATCAGCCCCGAGTCTCTGGTCACTCTGTACTTCTCTATCTCTCTTCAGCCCCGAGTCTCTGGTCACTCTGTACTTCTCCTTCGCCATCAGCTCCGAGTCTCTGGTCACTCTGTACTTCTCCTCCGCCATCAGCTCCGAGTCTCTGGTCACTCTGTACTTCTCTATCTCCCCTCAGCCCCGAGTCTCTGGTCACTCTGTACTGTACTTCTTTATCTCCCTTCAGCTCTTAAGGCACTTGGTGCTCTCTGCCCTTTAGTTCTCATTTTTAAATTAAGCAACTTACTTACCGTCGTTACCATGGTGATTCCACTGACGCTCCACTTGTTGCAGAATGCGGCGGCAGCGTTCTATTGCCCACCCGCGGCAGCTTCTCCCGCCTGCGCTATCCCGACAGTCAGATTACAAACTCGGCCGGTTACTCGCCGGGTGCCGTCTGCGACTGGCAGGTGCTGTCCATGGATCCCCTGTCCGAGATCTACATGAGCGTGGCTGCATTCCGGCTAGCCCAGCCAGAGGGCGGAAACTGTCTGGCCGATTCGTTCACAGTTCGCAGCGAAGGAGACAATGACACAGAGATGTTAGTGCTTGGGAATTAAAAAAATGCTTATTTTGCTACTGATTCTTCACTGTTAGTAGTATTAGTAGGAATCTATAGTTATTATTACAGTAGTTTTCACTAACTTTCAGCTACTGCGGTGACCACGGACCGCCGCCGAAGATCTACCGGACTCGCCGCTTAGACCTGCGGTTCCGAGCCGCTCTGAGCGGCCCCCTAGCCGGTAGGGAGGGATTCGAGCTGCGGATTGTAGCGATTCAGCCGGGGGCGGTCAGCTTGGAGGCCGAGCCGCAGGAGAGACGTCTCGGACTTGATACCCTGCGTTCCAATCGATTCATTAGAATCTTTGCCTCCAGACGGACTCAATTTATTGTGCTCAATGTTACCGCTGTGGCCTCTGCCAATGCAAGGAGGCTATGTGTGCTGACGCTCTATAGGTTAGCTGGGCTTCTTGGCTCCGTTACTAATTTTGCCTGGTTAAAACTTCAAAATTGTAAAAATTTTCAAGTTGTCTTGAAAGTGGAAAAATTTTTTTCTGATGACTTTCAAAGTCGTGCTAAAGCATAATGCTTAGCGAGTAAAATTCGTAAACTGAGTTAGTCAAGCACGTTTTGATACGAGTTGGACGATTGCTGGCTTCAGAAGTTGGTCTCCTTTCTTGGAGATCTCTTCCTTCTGTCATCATCTCTCCTTCGCCTTCCCCTCTCTCTCCTTCGCCTTCCCCTCTCTCTCCTTCGCCTTCCCCCTCTCTCCTTCGCCTTCCCCCCTCTCTCCTTCACCTTCCCCCCTCTCTCCTTCACCTTCCCCTCTCTCTCCTTCGCCTTCCCCCTTTCTCCTTCGCCTTCCCCCTCTCTCCTTCGCCTTCCCCCTTCTCTCCTTCGCCTTCCCCCCTCTCTCCTTCACCTTCCCCCCTCTCTCCTTCGCCTTCCCCTCTCTCTCCTTCGCCTTCCCCCCTCTCTCCTTCGCCTTCCCCTCTCTCTCCTTCACTTTCCCCCCTCTCTCTCCTTCACCTTCCCCTCTCTCTCCTTCACTTTCCCCCCTCTCTCTTTCACTTTCCCCCCTCTCTCCTTCACCTTCCCCCCTCTCTCCTTCAACCTCCCATCTCTCTCCTTCACCTTCCCCTCTCTCTCCTTCACTTTCCCCCCTCTCTCTTTCACTTTCCCCCCTCTCTCCTTCACCTTCCCCCCTCTCTCCTTCGCCTTCCCCTCTCTCTCCTTCACTTTCCCCCCTCTCTCTCCTACACCTCCCCCTCTCTCTCCTTCACCTTCCCCTCCTTCACCTTCCCCTCTCGAACACAAATAGCCAGAGAGTCGCACATTTTTTGTCAAAATTCCTCACTAAAACACACTATAACTCTCCGAACCAACAAAACACCCACAAGCGGACCCAAAGCCCAGTGCATTCGGCCAGTGAACAGTGTCTACTCAACCAGCAGCTCTGTGGCCTTCATCATGGTGAACGATAGACGCCAGCTTGCCTACATCAGGCAGCTCAACATCGGCTACAGATCCGAAGAGGCCCAGGCGTGCAACGCCCGGCTGGACATGTGGACTAGCGGCATGGCAACCGCTTTTATAATGCCGTCACTCGCCGGCCAGTACGTGCCAGTTGAAGTTCAGCTCTGCCGGACTCAGCTGAGCATTCCATCGGGCAATCGGCTCAACATTAGCAGCAATATCGACTGCCCCGTGTTGACTGACAGTGGCCGAACTCTGCCTGTTGTGCGGGTGAGCAGTTTTTTGCTAATGTTATTTATTATTCATTTGGCCTCTTGTTCGGCTTGGTTGATAGTTTTATAGAGAGATGAATGGATTGATTAAATGACAATCTCATTCACAAATCAGATTGACGAATTGATTGATTGATTGAAAGCTTGTCAGATTGACTAATTGATTGATTGATTGAAAGCTTGTCAGATTGACGAATTGATTGATTGATTGAAATCTTGTCAGATTGACGAATTGATTGATTGAAATCTTGCCACATTGACAAATTGATTGATTGATTAAAAGCTTGTCAGATTGACGAATTGATTAATTGATTGAAAGCTTGTCAGATCGACGAATTGATTTATTGATAGAAAGCTTGTCAGAATAACGAATTGATTGATTGATAGAAAGCTTGTCAGATAACGAATTGATTGATTGATTGAAAGCTTGTCAGATTGAAGAATTGCTTGATTGACAGCTTATTGAAAGCTTGTCAGATTGACGAATTGATTGATTGATTGAAAGCTTGTCAGATTGACGAATTGATTGATTGAAATCTTGCCACATTGACAAATTGATTGATTGATTAAAAGCTTGTCAGATTGACGAATTGATTAATTGATTGAAAGCTTGTCAGATCGACGAATTGATTTATTGATAGAAAGCTTGTCAGAATAACGAATTGATTGATTGATAGAAAGCTTGTCAGATAACGAATTGATTGATTGATTGAAAGCTTGTCAGATTGAAGAATTGCTTGATTGACAGCTTATTGAAAGCTTGTCAGATTGACGAATTGATTGATTGATTGAAATCTTGTCAGATTGACGAATTGATTGATTGATTGAAATCTTGTCAGATTGACGAATTGATTGATTGAAATCTTGCCACATTGACAAATTGATTGATTGATTAAAAGCTTGTCAGATTGACGAATTGATTAATTGATTGAAAGCTTTTCAGATCGACGAATTGATTGATTGATTGAAAGCTTGTCAGATTGAAGAATTGCTTGATTGCCAGCTTGTCAGATTGACGAATGGATTGATTGATTGAAATCTTGTCAGATTGACGAACTGAATAATTGATTGAAAGCTTGTCAGATTGACGAACTGAATAATTGAATAAAAGCTTGTCAGATTGACGAATTGATTGATTGATAGAAAGCTTGTCGGAATAACGAATTGATTGATTGATTGAAAGCTTGTCAGATTGACGAACTAATTAATTGATTGAAATCTTGTCAGGTTGACGAATTGATTGATTGATTGAAAGCTTGTCAGATTGACGAATTGATTGATTGATTGAGAGCTTGTCAGATTGACGAATTGATTGATTGATTGAAAGCTTGTCAGATTGACGAATTGATTGATTGATTGAAAGCTTGTCAGATTGACGAATTGATTGATTGATTGAAAGCTTGTCAGATTGACGAATTGATTGATTGATTGAAAGCTTGTCAGATTGACGGATTGATTGATTGATTGAAAGCTTGTCAGATTGACGAATTGATTGATTGAAAGGTTGTTAGATTGAAAAGTTGTTTGGGTAAGATATGTAGGTTTTGGAGCATCCCGATTAATTTCAAACATAGAAAGATTCAAACACCCTCATCAAATCCTTAAGGTGTCGGAACGCATCGGTCGGGATCAAGTGCCCGTGGCTTGGCTGCCCTGCTCCCAGCAGCCGGGCCAGACTGCCAGCACCCTGTTCAGCGGCGATTCATTCTACATTGACTATGTTAAGCCGGCTGGAGTGGTGGCTCCGCTGGTCAAGCTGAGAGTCACCGCCCGCATTGGTGAGTTCGAGCTTCAAGTTGGCTGCGATATAGAGGCAAGACAATAGCAGCTAGGTTGCGAAAGTAGTCTCTCTTTCCATGATCCCAATCCTAGAAGTGGCCTCTCTTCGTGATCCCGATCCTAGAAGTGGCCTCTCTTCGTGATCCCAATCCTGGAAGTGGCCTCTCTTCGTGATCCCAATCCTGGAAGTGACCTCTCTTCGTGATCCCAATCCTAGAAGTGGCCTCTCTTCGTGATCCCAATCCTGGAAGTGACCTCTCTTATTGATCCCAATCCTAGAAGTGGCCTCTCTTCGTGATCCCAATCCTGGAAGTGGCCTCTCTTCGTGATCCCAATCCTGGAAGTGACCTCTCTTCGTGATCCCAATCCTAGAAGTGGCCTCTCTTCGTGATCCCAATCCTAGAAGTGGCCTCTCTTCGTGATCCCAATCCTGGAAGTGACCTCTCTTCGTGAGCCCAATCCTGGAAGTAGTCTCTCTCAGTGAGCCAAATCCTGGAAGTAGTCTCTGTCTTTATGATCCCATTCCTGGAAGTAGTCACTCTCTGTGATCACAATCTTGGAAGTAGTCCCTTTCCGTGATCCCAATCCTGGAAGTAGTCTCTCTCTCGATCCCAATCCTGGAAGTGGTCTCTCTCTCGATCCCAATCCTGGAAGTAGTCTCTGTCTTTATGATCCCAATCCTGGAAGTAGTCTCTGTCTTTATGATCCCAATCCTGGAAGTAGTCTCTCTCTCTGTGATCCCGATCCTGGAAGTAGTCTCTCTCTGTGATCCCGATCCTGGAAGTAGTCTCTGTCTTTATGATCCCAATCCTGGAAGTAGTCTCTCTCTCGATCCCAATCCTGGAAGTAGTCTCTCTCTCGATCCCAATCCTGAAAGTAGTCTCTCTCTGTGATCCCGATCCTGGAAGTAGTCTCTGTCTTTATGATCCCAATCCTGGAAGTAGTCTCTCTCTCGATCCCAATCCTGGAAGTAGTCTCTCTCTCGATCCCAATCCTGAAAGTAGTCTCTCTCTGTGATCCCGATCCTGGAAGTAGTCTCTGTCTTTATGATCCCAATCCTTGAAGTAGTCTCTCTCTCGATCCCAATCCTGGAAGTAGTCTCTCTCTCGATCCCAATCCTGGAAGTAGTCTCTCTCTCGATCCCAATCCTTAAAGTAGTCTCTCTCCGTGATCCCAATCCCGGAAGTAGTCTCTCTCCGTGATCCCAATCCCGGAAGTAGTCTCTCTCTGTGATCCCAATCCTGGAAGTAGTCTCTTTCTTTATGATCTCAATCCTGGAAGTAGTCTCCCACTGTGATTCCAACACTCCATATAATTTTTTAAGCTTTTGAATGAAAACTAACAATGTCTAAATTTTCTATTTCAATTTACAAATTTCCAATTTTTTCAAAGACTGCAACGTAACTCTGACGGGCACAAGCGGCAGAATTCAGTCTCCACCAGGTGGACCGTGCCGTTGGGAGTTGAGACCGCGGCTCGCCTTCGCTATGCAAATTGACATTCAGCCTACAAACTTGACGAATTCGCTGCAGAGACAGGAGCAGAATTGCACCGGAAGTGCTAAGGTAGATAATTTTTTGCCAACGCTAATGAAGTTTATTCTTACGCATTTTGTTTTTGATAGTCAAGTGATCAATTATTGATATTACTCGTACAATGCTTAAACTTGAACACTTGAAAATCGCGTTGACAGATCACTGACACATTCGGTCGGTTGCTCTACCAAGAACAAGACTGTCGAGCATTAACGAATATCTCCGATGGAATCAGCACTCTGGCTGGCTCTGTCATTATCGAATGGAATTATACAGCAGTGCAGTACTACTCGGGCTTGGCGTACAGATTCAGTCTGACTTATGACGGGCATCGTGAGTTGCTTTCGCTTGAACATTTGCTTGATGCTAATTGCGAATGGTGTCTGCCATTATTCAAAGTGCTTTATTGCTTTTTCCTGGAGAGGGGGCGTTTTACGAGTACACAGTTGAAATTTGAGAAGCATTGTCCTACAAGCTTGAAGCTTCACCAGCTCGAAGCTTCACCAGCTCGAAGCTTCACCAGCTCGACGCTTCACCAGCTCAACGCTTCACCAGCTCGACGCTTCACCAGCTCAACGCTTCACCAGCTCGACGCTCCACCAGCTCGAGGCTCCACCAGCTCGAGGCTCCACCAGCTAGAATCTTCACCAGTTATACACTGAGCTTATGAAATGCATTAACTTCGAAAATATGAAATTTCGAACTTTGAAAGCGACTCACTCCGTGGTAGCTAATCTTCAAGTCTTCTTCAACTCCAAGCCGATACCGATTTGGCAAAAATTATTGAACCGAAATCCTTTATGCTGATCAAATGTTTTTTAGGAGTCTTACATAAATTTCTTATCTATGTATACACACTTAAATGCTAGATTCCTACTTCTCTACTATCAGTAGGCGACCGCAAATAATACCATGGAAATTTAATCCACTAATATATTATTTTTTTGACCTTCAGCCTGCAGTAGATTGATGCGCCAATCGTCCGGAAGCATCCGGTATCCCTCTGACGCTGACAGGCGACGATTCGCTGCAATCCTGCGAATGGCAAATCGAAGTTGAGCCCGGCTACCAGATCCAATGGATGGCCAAGATTCGATTCGGCAGCACGCACGCCGAGCAAGCCTATCTGGCCGTGTGGGAGGGCACCAGGCCGCCGGGGCCGGACTCCGGCGCGACCGAGGCCGAATGGAAGTTCACGGGGACGGCGGACAAGTCTGGCAGGACTAGCGGCAGCTTTCTGTACGTGCTGTTCTACGCTGATGCCAGTCACCTGGCCGGCATAACCGTGTCGTTCAGCTTCACCTACTGGAGCCAGCACTCAAGTGGTAGGTTAAAAGAACAAATTTCTACAGGTGGGCTTACAACCAGACGTACAAAAATAAAGATGGATTGTGGCTAAATGGCTTTGTCTGTCTGCCTATAGGACCTACATGTACTTTTGTTAGCTAGCAGGCGGGCTTGCCCCAATCGTTTTCACCCTCAGTCTTGACCTTGTTTTCGTTATCAGCCCCCTCTCTCTCGCGCTCAGCCCCATTGTACGTTCGCTTACTGTCCTGGTCGCTCTCCCCCTCCTACCCGGCCTCTTATCTCTTTCCTTCTCTATACCTAATGTTATCTACGCTCGTATGTTCGTGCTCCCGCCACCAGCACCCCTTCTCTAATTCGCTTTATCGATTTTCACTGCTACTTAACAATAAACTGTGACCACTACAATGTTTACAAAGGGTTCAGGTTTTCATTCAGTTACTCGTTTTCTGCCGACTGAATATTGATTGAATTAAACCACTACATGGCGCCCTATGTGGTGAAAAATTTTCAAAACAGTCTGCGGAGGTCATTTCCAAAGCTCGATCGGCAGATTCGCCTCTCACCGCGATTTTGGTCATTCGCGCTATCCGAAAAACGCGGATTGCGCCTGGATGCTGGCCAGCGATCCGCATCATTATTTGAATCTGACGTTTGTTAACTTTAGCACTCCGTTGGATGGAAGCGACTACATGACGGTGCGTGTCATCGACATTTTAGCAGTTTTGCTCTAATCAACTAATGATGTGTGTACACTGCCTGACCTTGAGATCGGCAATGAGCATATTGATAGTGTGTACATTGCCTGACCTTGAGATTGGCAATGAGCATACTGATAGTGTGTACACTGCCTGACCTTGAGATTGGCAATGAACATATTGATAGCGTGTACACTGCCTGACCTTGAGATTGGCAATGAACATATTGATAGTGGGTACACTGCCTGACCTCGAGATTGGCAATGAGCATATTGATAGTGGGTACACTGCCTGACCTTGAGATCGGCAATGAGCATATTGATAGTGTGTACATTGCCTGACCTTGAGATTGGCTATGAGCATACTGATAGTGTGTACACTGCCTGACCTTGAGATTGGCAATGAACATATTGATAGCGTGTACACTGCCTGACCTTGAGATTGGCAATGAGCATATTGATAGTGTGTACACTGCCTGACCTTGAGATTGGCAATGAGCATATTGATAGTGTGTACACTGCCTGACCTTGAGATTGGCAATGAGCATACTGATAGTGCGTTTGACCGTTATCATATCTAATTTTAATGAAAAAATTCCCGTAAACACACTATCCTATCCCGCAGACGTACAGCAGCTGGAACAATGACGCAGCTTTCAGCGTTGCTTTTCCATCAAACAGAAACGTTAGCGTTGGCCAGGCAGATATGAGCGGACAGATCAAAGGCAGTCCTCGCCTACCGGTAGAATATATAAACGAGAGGCAGTCCAGACTGAAGACTGTCTTTATTACTGACGACAATCAGAATGGAGAGGATCCAACTCGAGCGGGCTTCTTGGCAATCTTTCAGCAGCGTAAATTTATTTAATTCTTAAAGTTGATAGCACCGGTGGGCGCCCCCTCCCCAATATCAAGGGTTGATAATAACTTGTGCGCGCCCCAACCCCAATATCAAGGGTTGATAATAACTTGTGCGCGCCCCAACCCCAATATCAAGGGTTGATAAAAACTTGTGCGCGCCCCCTCCCCAATATCAAGGGTTGATAATACTTGCGCGCCCCCACCCCAATATCAAGGGTTGATAATAACTTGTGCGCGCCCCAACCCCAATATCAAGGGTTGATAATAACTTGTGCGCGCCCCCTCCCCAATATCAAGGGTTGATAAAAACTTGTGCGCGCCCCCTCCCCAATATCAAGGGTTGATAATACTTGTGCGCGCCCCCACCCCAATATCAAGGGTTGATAATAACTTGTGCGCGCCCCCTCCCCAATATCAAGGGTTGATAATAACTTGTGCGCGCCCCCTCCCCAATATCAAGGGTTGATAATAACTTGTGCGCGCCCCCTCCCCAATATCAAGGGTTGATAAAAACTTGTGCGCGCCCCCTCCCCAATATCAAGGGTTGATAATACTTGTGCGCGCCCCCACCCCAATATCAAGGGTTGATAATAACTTGTGCGCGCCCCCTCCCCAATATCAAGGGTTGATAATAACTTGTGCGCGCCCCCTCCCCAATATCAAGGGTTGATAATAACTTGTGCGCGCCCCCACCCCAATATCAAGGGTTGATAATACTTGTGCGCACTCCCACCCCAATATCAAGGGTTGATAATACTTGTGCACACTCCCACCCCAATATCAACGGTTGATAATACTTGTGCGCACTCCCACCCCAATATCAAGGGTTGATAATAACTTGTGCGCGCCCCCACCCCAATATCAAGGGTTGATAATACTTTTACATGGTCCGCCTATGTAAAATAGTGTTTATAAGTTAAAACGAAAACTCTTCAGACTGCGGTGGAGAACTTACTGCCGGCAACGAGTTACAGGCTATTGAGTCGCCAAAAAATCAGGAACGAATATGCAGCTGGACCATTGTCGCCAACGAATCTTTGGAGGACTGTAAGTTCTCACTATATCATAAATTTTTCTTCATGAGAGAAGATCGTAACCAGAAGAAGTAAAGAAGCATCATTCACTCGAATCACTTTCAGCATCAGTACTGCTCTACTTCTCACAAGTACACTGCCGCTTCATAGATCTAGTAGTAAACTATACCTATGGTAGCGGCGTTTACGAGCGTCGAATCTGCAATCGAGACTACAGCAGTGACTCGGAGAGCCAGGACTTGGCATTCACTTTGAATCGGGCGAGAGTTTATTACAGGGTCTATCCGCACTCGTTCATGTTCACTGCGGCTAGCGGCTTTGTGCTGCACTATGGAATGTCCAGATCGAGTAAGTCGTCAATTAGTTAATCAACTAGATAAAAATAACAACTCTACAAACCTCATAATTGTTAGATTGGCTATAGACAACAACCAACCAGGACGACCCCTTATCTGACCATAGAAAACCAGAGGATATTCAACATTTAAGAGAATCCAGCGAGGGACAACCCGACCAACGACAACCCCATCATCGACAACCCGATCATAGAAAATCCGATCATAGACAACCCGATCATAGACAACCCGACCATAGACAACCCGACCATAGACAACCCGACCATAGACAACCCGACCATAGACAACCCGATCATAGACAACCCGACCATAGACAACCCGACCATAGACAACCCGACCATAGACAACCCGACCATAGACAACCCGATCATAGAAAATCCAACGAGGGACAACCCAACGGTAGACAACTCAACTGTGAAAAATCTGACCATAGAAAACCAGAGGATATTCAACATTTAAGAGACAACATTTTAACTATTGGCTTTAATCTCGGTCAGTAAAAATTTAGCAAAAATGTTTCGATTGGCTTCCTTTTTTTCAGGCTGCGACTTCGACTTCAGTAATACATTCAGCGGCTATATTCAATCTTATCCAAACATCGAGAGCATCAGCCCCGCCGAGCCATTCTTCTGCGAATGGCGTTTAAAAGCTGGCGACGGTTGGATTATTAAACTAGAAATTATGTAAGGAACTTGCAAATGATGCTACTGAGAGCAGGCATAAGTAGTAGAATGATAAAAGTAGCAGAATGATAAACGTATTCAATTTTACATTTTCAGAACTCTGACCATCGACGCCACAAGTGACTGTCACGATAACTACCTGGAGATGAGAAGCAAGAACGGCACCAGCTCAGAGATCACCAGGTTGCTCTGCAGTCCAACACTCAGCAACAGCGACTCCCAACGCATGTTTTGGGCTGAGGAAATTCGGTTGAAACAGCGCCGCGGTCCAATCACTACCCCGCGAAATTTTCAGTTTAAACTGAAATTCACAAGGGAGCCGTTTGTCAATACGAGAGCGTACCGTGGAGTTTTGACATCGCCGCTCTATCCGAATAGTTACATGTCTAGCCAGGAGTTCGTCTGGCGGCTGCGCGCTCCCAGCTGGATGATTCTAAAGTTCGAAGTGGAAGACTTTCAGATTGAGCCGAGGTGCTTCGATTATATTGAGGCAAGTTTGATTGGAAGAGACCATGGACTTCCGACAGAAGAATGTAGGAAAATTATCATAGAATTACTGAATTGGAGGGTGTATCAACTGAAGGGTGGCATTTTGGCTCTGGAGTTGATAGCAAGTAGGAATTTCACACGAATACAGAACGGCAAGATCAACAAAAAATGTTTTTAAACTTTTCTAGATAATCGAGAGCGGCAGAAACCAGCGCTACTGCATTAGAAGCTCCGGTGTTAGCGACATTCCAGAGAGCGGTGCATTCTACTCGGCCACGTCTGAGGTGCTCTTCAAATTTCACACTGACATTTCAATTGATCACTACGCTGGCTTCAGAATCCGATGGTCAGCTGTTTCTAAGTCTCAGAAAGGTGATTATTATGAAGTCCTAAATGGTGCGAAGTGAAGCTACGGTTTGGAATGGGTTGCGCAATGCACAAGGCAGTGCACGTAGAGTATGTACACTGCCTTCCGATGTGAAAGTCTGGCCAGATGTACATTTATTTGTGAGGGTATGAGTATCAAGGGGTGAGCGCGAAGTGCACAGGAATTTATTGGACGAAGTAAATGAGCACAAATTTCGAAAAAGTAATTGGCCCCAATTTATGAAAAATCATTGCATAATATTTACCGAATGTTAGAGACTTAAACATGCAGATGGAAAATTATGCACTTTTTCTGGTCAGGTGTGATTGTGATTCACGCAACCAATCATCAAGTTTTTATCATCAAATTCTTTTCAGACTGCAACCAGGTGCTCAGAGCTTCACAGGTGCTGCAGACTTTCACTTATCCATTGCCACCCGCCTCTAACTATGAGAACAGCATCTCCAACTGTCGATTCTTGATCCGTCTGGACACCCGACTGCTGCCTACTGGACACTCTGTATTCGTCAACTTCACCAAGGTCGACTTAGAGGACTACTATGACCAGTTGAGGATAACAGTTGGTATGTTTGTTTATGATTATTAAAATTTGGGAAGTTCCGTGTTCTCTCCTGTACCAATCAGCCTTACCCAAAATCTCCGCACATCCAGACTCTGCCAACATTCGGTCCCAATCAGTCACTGGCAACCTCGGCTACTTTGAAACCAAGCCATCAGCTGTTGAAACGGATGCCGTGATAGTTCTGAGCTTCAGCAGCGACTATTCGATCACTAAGACGGGATTCACCTTCACGTTTGGAGTTGGTAAGAGTTTTCGGATGGTCATAGTTATGATTCATGCATTGCTGAAGCCTTTTGGGTGAGTTGCAATTGAATTTAATTGCAATATTCATTTCAGGCTGTCGGGGATTTTTTGCCAGCACTGTCAACATCGCCCGCCGTCAGTTGATCCTGCGAGCTCCGACACTTCCCAACTCAAACTACAAACCGGGCTATGAGTGCAAATGGACGATTGAAAACTTTGAAAACGACGTGCTAGCTGTTCGATTTAATTCGTTTGATCTTGCCGCCCCAACGTCTGGAGGAGGCAATTGCGAATCGGCTGACAGACTGAACCTGACCGACTCAATCACGGGATCTCGGACGCTTTACTGCTCATCGAATCAGCCAGTTATTAGACAGTCAATCAATATGACAGCCAGGCAGCTGACTGTGCAGTTCATCGCCGTCAGCTCCTCGCCAGGAGCTCGAGGATTTAACATGGAGGTTCGCCGATTACTGGCTGGATGCGACAGAGAGATAGCCCTGACTCCGGGTAGGCCAGTGGTTTCTATCACGGATGGGCTGTTCAGGCAGCACAGATTGTGCTCCCTGACTGTGTACGGACCTGATTTGGGTGCAGAAATTGTCGTCAGGCCGGTCAATGTTGCCTTCCCTCCGTGAGTTGGTAGCTCTGAAACAGTTATGATGTGATTTGGACGCATTTTTTTCTAGATCATGGTTCGAGTCTAGGCAAAATAGATGAAGGAGCCTTGGATAAAGTGTCCAATACAAAAATACATTTCAGTTCATCTGTCTGCAACTTGAACAATGTCTACTCCGGTAGCTATTTGAAGATTACAGAGGACTTCAATTCTGGCAGTCCGCCTCAAGTTCTGTGTCGGAATAATGTGCATGACGTCATTAGTAGGGGTAGTCCTGTCACCCTGACAACTTACACAGACGAGCAGGTTCAAAATTTTAATATCTCTGTCTCACTTGGTGAGTGATTAGCTTAGAACACTAGCTATTTACTAAACGTGGCTACAACTTAACTCATTTGTTAAACCATTGAAGCTACCTGCGGTGGCCCCATCCTAAGCGATCGAATGTCCAGCCCTAACTTCCCGGAAAATTATGGCAACAATATGAACTGCCTCTGGCGAAGCGAGTTCTCCACACCAATGAACATCAAGCTGCAGTTTAATTACCGGATTCCTTGCAACAGTGACTTGATCAAGCTGACCGACTGTTCAACACTGCCGCAGAACTTCAGCAAAGACACTTTCTGTTCGTCAAATTCAGGACACGATTTGTTAAGCGAGACACTGAACATCGAGTCAATCCAGTGCCTACAGGTCCAGTTTACGTCGGGCTACAGTCCGCGTGGGGCAGTTCGAAAGTTTGAAATAATTGTTGAAATGTCTCGATCAGGTAAGTAACCTCAAATAAGCCTTCAAACCATAAATTCAAGCAAATTGCCAAGAGGAAAGACAAAATTAGAGGATCTAGAGGATCACAAAATCTTGTTGAGAATTTATGATAATTTTTCTGCGCAATTCGATCACAATTCGATGCGCAAACTTTAGGCTGCTACAGAGTCGCTAGTCAGTCGCCAAATCAAATCATTTTCGACTTGAACTCGGGTCCTGGTCTCACCTCGGCTAGCTGTCTGTTTGACCTGCGCGCTTTGGAAGGCTACGCTGTGAGGGCTAAGATTGTCGAAGGCACTCAGTGCGACCAAGGCTGCCAATCGAGCTGCCGCCTCGAGGCTCTGCAGCGTCCAGATGACACCAGACAGTGGCGGTATCTACCAGATGAGCTACGTCGAATCTCCACTCGTATGCGCTTCCCAATTACGGTTGGGAAAGAGATCAGCGGCTGGACCTCCAAGCTGCTGGTTCGGGTGCGCTGTCGCAACCGTGTCTCTGGATATCGACTCAGATTGCGCGTGGACTTTCCCTATCAGCCAGCGGGTGAGAGGATCAACGTATTTTGTGTCTTCTGAAGAAATTCAAGTTTCTTCAACAACGCTTTCAGCTACAAAGACTTAACGGACAAAATCGGAACCGGTTTTTCCCCATTCTAAAAGTTCTACTGAAACATATTGTGCTAGTTAATCTCGAAATCAACTCTAAGTGCATCTGATCCAGCCAAAATAAAGAGCCCTGCTTTAATGTTTAATAAACTCTTTCAACTTCAGGTTGCACCGAGCAGCGCCAGGTGCCCAGCAATGCGTTCGAGCCGCTACAAATTTCGAGTTTGAAAACGCTCTCAGTGAACGGCTCTCTGCGACGAATGTGCGCATGGAAGCTCGTCGGCAGTGGCGATCAGAAAACAACGGTGCTGCGTGTCCGCGTGGCGGGCGTAGGCAGAGGAAGGTCGCGTCGCTGTCGGACATACGTCGCCGTAGCGGCGGTGCACACCAGCCAGTCGGGTAAGTGCCGATTTCTAATAAATTTTCATGCATGACGGATTCTCCAATTACACATACGAGTAGCTAAATTCTCTGATTTATGGTTTCCAATCAGATTCGAGCAAATATATTACCACTCTGCTGTCGAAACGATGCCCATTGGAGGCGATCAACGAAGTGCTGCTCACCAATGCCGGAGAAGTTTACGTCTACTTCATGGGACTAAATAGTGATGGAGGCAGAGCTCGACAAGCTGACTTAAGAGCAGATGTATTTATGCAAGGTGAGATCGAATGATTGATTTCAATGGTTCTTTTGGTTTTTTATTCGAATTAATAATTTCTATTAAGCTTTAGCTATCGTAATGTAACAAAGTGGAGCTGTTATTTAGTATAATGCCTCTAAATTAATCATCAATACAACTACGCTCGTAATATCGACACTTCGACGATCACAGACAAGCTTCACTTATTTATTTATCTTTAACTTTCTTCGGGAATCACCTAACTGTTTCGTTCTTCTATACTAAAAATCCGATAATTTACTGTGGCATTCAAAATTGCTGCTGTATTTTTCAAAACAAGTCTGATTTCCTCAATACAGACTGCGGCGGTTTCATCCGGAGTCCAAGGTACAACCTGGATTTTACATCGCTGCCTGCACAGAACACGGCCAACGGGACGCAGTGCGCGTGGACATTCGGACACGCGCAAGTCGAACATCCAAGCATTATTCACAATCTCACAGTGGTTTCTAGCAACTTGTCCAGCTCCAGCTCTTGTAGAGAGCTTGTTACAGTGGATTTCATGCAGTCCCAGCTGCACGGTAGTCAAACATCAACAAGCTACAGTCGTGTGTTCGACTCGTGCCGAGATGCTTCGCATCTCACTGGCAGAACATTCTTGCAGCGTGCAGCGATGATAAAGCTGTCATACCAGTCGTACCTGAGCACAAGCGGTCACTTATCCGCTTCGTACGAGTCCTACATGAGCAACTCTGGCGCCTGTTTGAAGTCAGTTTCCGGTCGGCGAGGCAACTTCAGCTCGGACAATTTTCCGAGGGCCTACGAGGCACGGAATTGCACTTGGATTATTCACTCTGAAGCGGGCACTGCTGTTATATTGACGTTTTATAATGAAAACTTCGGCGTCGGAATGACAGGACAATGCGAAAGATCGGTCAGTGTCGCGATGAAATATGAATCTTAATCGATTTTTTGCTACAAATTTAGTCCATAATCAAAATCATTGCAGGATCGACTTGAAGTTTGGGATCCTAATGGACGGGAAGGAGCTGAGAAGTTACTCACCTACTGCCATACATCTCAAGCTCCGAGCGGAACTGTGCGATCCATTGGTAATCAGCTAATGGTCAGGTTGGTGTCTGCCACTAGTCACCCCGGCACCGGCTTCAAAGCCAAGTTCAGAGCCGTGTGCTCTCGGATCCTGCGACGCTCGCACGAAACAATACTTCACGATGGAAGGTATCAGCTGGGTAGGACTTGCACATACTTAATCGAAGGGGATCGCAGAGACACGGCCATCATGACATTCAATTCTCTAAGCCTGATTGACGGAGATATAATGATTACCAGCAAGACAACTTACTGGCCTGGTCGCGCTTTATCCTACAAAACCCGCGACGGGATAGTCAGCAGAGCTGCCTATTTGCGCATTAACTCAAGAAACCAGGCCAGGTTCAAGGATGCTGTCATCTTCTCGACTGGTGGCATTAAGCTCCGGTACAGAAGACCAAGAACGAGGCGACTTCAGCGGTCTGGCCAGTTCCGTTTTAGATACTATATTGAACGTAAGATAGTTCAAGATAGTTTTTTGTGCTTTCATCGTCAGCAACAGCCACACAGCTCTTGCTCATTTCAATTAATTACAGGCTGCAACGAAAACGTAACTCTACACGAGGGTGACAGACATCACTATAAAGATCTATTCAAGAGTACACGGTATTCTTTCTTCTGTCGGAGTCACATTACAATACCGCCAAACGATCGACTGTTTGTTACGTATGTTTATAGTGTTTTTATATAATGCCTCAGCTCTTGAAATCTAAAATTGAAAAGAGCGACAAAAATGCCCATTCCTTCTAGCCTGCGCATTCTTCTACCGCCGAACTACCAGAGAGCCTGCAGCCGGTACGGGGGCAAACGAATAATCACCCTATCAGAGCCGCAGAACCGGAGTTTGAGCTACTACGAACTATTAAACTCGAACTCTATTGAGCACAATATTTGCGTAGACAGTGCTCAGCACTTGTACTCGTGGTGGTACACAGATGTGCAAGAATATTCTGTCTACCAGTTGAGCACTAGAGAAGATTTGATCTATTCCAGCGTTTCGGTTGATATGTCGTTGTTCATCCTGCCCGGTAAGTGAAGAAAATTGAACGATTTTAACGACTTCAGTATGTAGCTCGTAAAAGCGTTCTTTCGAACTTTCTTTCGAATTTTGTTAGTTTTCTCCATCAATTTCTTACTTAGCTTCCTTTCAGTGATTTATAATAACTACCAGAGCCTATCATGAATTAAAAAAATTTGCTCCTATACTCAGGGACCTTAAAAATCGACAGAGCGACAGAGAGATTTAAAAATCAAATCGCCAAAACACGAATTTAATGGACTGAAAATAATTTCTCTGAGCATTCATAAACACTCCGAACCAACTACACAGGACCCAACCGAGGCTGCGGTGCCAATATCCAGGCAACAGACTCGTGGCAGACTGTACAGTGGAATCCACAGGTACTCAGCGATCTAAAGAGACACGTACTCTGCTTGTACCGCATCAGTGCTGGTCCAAATAAATTGGTGGAACTGCGCACTAATGAGAGTCTCAACTGGTGGGTGAGTACCAATTTGAGAAGTCGGCAAGTAGTGTCAGCCACTGATGTAATTCCACTCGCCAATAAAAATTCTAGGCTTGTTTTACTAATCGTTTCGTACCCCCCAGGTTTACGTTCGCGGTGTCGACTCGTCGCCGTTTTCAAAGTCAGCCTCGCGCGATACCAACGGAGTTTATGGACGAACAGTCGAGGTTTTGCTTAGGCACTATGGCCAGCAGGTTTTACCGCTGCAGTATCGAGCTGTGTCTGACACTTGTAAGTCAAATAGTTGTTCATTAAGCTGGACTTTCATATCAGGAGAATCCCAACAAATTAGGTTTCCAGTTTCGCTACAACTGCCATTTATTTTAAACCTACAACAGACCAGCAGCTGTCAGTCAATGCCACGGAGACAGTTCAGCGCTACACAGTGAGCGGCATTTCGCCAGAATTTCGTCTGCGTCTGCGAATCTCGGGACCGGCTCAACGGCGTCTATTAGTGACGTTTGAGAATGTCAGCCTGGTGGAGTGCCGGTCGCAGTACTTCACGGCGCACGACATCCCGTCGAACAACTCGGCTGAAAACTCGCTACTCAATAACGAAGATTTCTTCTTCTGCTCGGCGGCCGACTTCTCTCACAAGCAGTACGAGTCGGTTGGCAACTCTCTGGAGGTCTACTTTCACAACTCGAATGCCACTTCAACTGGCGGCCGTTTTACCATTGCCTACGTGATTGAAAGTAAGCTAATGAAAAAAATGAATCCACAGGTGCCAGTAGTCACTTTTTTGGCTATATGGACTAACCACGAAGCATTCGCAGTTAGCAGCAGCGCAATTATAGTCTTGGAATTGCGGAAATAATTAAATTCATCAATAAGTTTTAAACAAATTGCTGCAGGCTGTCAGCGGTCAGTGTCATCTCCGTCCGGCCTCATCTTGTCTCCGAGCGGAGCTATGCTAATGCAGCACGGGAATAATCACGACTGCCAAGTTACAATTCGGCCGCCCAATTATCGCTACTTACATGTGCACTTTTTCATGTTTAACGTAGAATCGCACTACAGATGTAGCTACGATAGTGTTCAGGTAAGTGAATCATGGTTTATTCGAGTGACAGTCACATGGCTCTAATTGAAGTAAATGGGGAATTTTTTTCTCTGTTTTAAAGTTCTTCAACTCGACAGCCAATGGAAATCGGGGCGCCGCGGTTACGCAAAAACTCTGCGGCACCTCGCTGCCAAGGCCGATAGTTCTGTCGGCCCCGGCGTCTGGAATCATCATGCGCTTCCTCACCGACTCCTCCGTTGTTCACCTTGGCTACCGGCTAACCTACTTCACTTCCAACAGTTCTGGTATGGCGGTTGTGTCATAATTGATTTTCAAAAAAGCCTAGATTTTTATTTTAATACAAAATCTCTCTTCCAGCTTGCGGAGGCAGCGTTCAGGGTCAACTTCGAGGCGGGCTTCAGTCGCCAGCGACGCCATCAGCTGGCACCAGGTGTGTCTGGGACGTGTCTCTGCCAGCTACCAGCAGGTTCTGGACTTATCCAGTGCTGCACGTGACTACTAATAACATTGTGTGCCAGGTGGCGGCTCCGGTGCTGCAAATTCAAGTCAGAAATAGCTCCAGGACGATTTGCTCGGTGAGTTCAGACGGGTGCATTTTTTGCGAATAGTTTTTCAGCCACTGTTTAACAAACATCATTCTGATATTTCATTCACTACAGACCAACACCGAATTCAAGGGCGCTGTACTTTCTCAAGTAGAAAGATTTCGTGTGATATTTAATTCAACCGGAAATAACGAATACTTCCTGTTGACCTGGCGATTTAATTAATGATTTAAACAAAAGCTCGTAAACTAGCCCCCTGACTGGCCAACCAAAATTGATGCCAGGAACATCTGAAATTGTTTTAAGAATCGAAATACTTTTCAATTGATAAAATTTACAAAAAATGGACGGTCTCAATTTAAATTTGTACAAAAACTCGTAATTGATGGGCATCGCTTTGTTTTAAATTATAAATTTTTTAAATTTCGATTTTGTTACACACGCTCGTAGTCGTAGCTTGATGAAATTATGCTAATGTTTCTATTCCATAATTATGGAACTGTACATGTGATTAAACGGAAATTGATTATTGAATTTAATAAATAATGATATAATGTGCACGAATCTCCCATAACTCTCATATTCTTCCCACTGAAATTTAACGTAGAAAGATGTTAAATCTTACGTATTTACTTTGTTTTTTTTAAAGTCACTGTCAGCTATGCCCGTATGTACATTCCAACGTCGACCCATTGTTCCTAGTATTTCCTTCAATCTGGGGCCTCCGTCCGCTAATGTACGCTTACATGTACAGTCGTCAGGAAAGAACAACAGCTGTTATGTCTATAAAGCCAACTGCCAAGTCTTTCCGCTGGATTGATGTCAGCTAGAACGACATTGAGGCTACTAAATTTTATAGGGATGCTGACGATCAGGAAACTAAAGTACATGTACCTTGCCGTCAGCAGCTTGACTACCACGGCAGTCGTGCTAGTGATTCGTCAGTCTACCGAAATTCGCTCTAATTTCTGCTAGCTCTAACGCTGGTGGTGCTATATTTTGAAATGCCACGTGAAACAACCGTCCTCTAATACACTCATAGATTCGTGCTTCCATCGTCGGCACACCTGCAGGCAACTGCGCCAGTTGCTACATGTAGTTGCTGGATGACCGAGTAAGCGAACCCATCCCTATAAGATACATGAGCGATTGCTCAAATAGAAACCCATGTTTTTCGAATTTTCGACGTAAACGTTTGCGCAACACTGCGTTAAACATCTAGGGTTTTCAGATCGAGTAGTTTAAGTTGCCATGGCAACGACAAACCCTTTTTTAAGTCATTGACATATTTTTCCTAAAAAAATGTAAAGCTTTCGTATATGGTGTCCCCTATGACTGTTCTATTTGAGCTTAGATGCACATTTAAGCGAGGATTTTCGTCCTAAAATAACATAGTGTAAAAAATACTGTAATTAAAAAATAAATGCAAATTTATTATGCTTATGTGCATCCGCAAGCACAATGGCCAGAGAAAGCCTTGACTCGTAAAGTGCCCTTATACTCGTAAGTATTTTCCAATGCGCTTGTATAGTCCAATGGTTACCATCAGACCAGGACGTCGGAGTCAAAAAGTATCTATAGTGGCTCAGTGCACAGCGAATAGTCTATATGACACCTGTACGAACTGCTTACTATCAAAACCGGGGGTGCAGCCCTGAAGAGTTTTTTTAATTGAGCTGCATTTTCGCCCTAAAATATAAGACCGCAATTTTTTAATGCATGATTTCTATCGTGTTTTTCTGGGTTTAAAGTGTATATTTTTTTAGTTTGGCTCGCAGCAACTCAGAGCGACCTTTAAGCTTCTCTGTCACTGTTGGTACACCTGAAGCTGTGCAATCAAGGTATTCGTTGTTCCAGGCCAGCAATGTTGCAAAAAAGTACATTGTGTGCCTTGTCACTCCCACTCAGTCCCTCGTGGACCCGCAAGAGCTGCTCTGCCGGCCTTCAACAACTTCTCTACGCTTAACCTATATCTTAGGAGGAGCTTAGCACGCCCGTGATCGCTCATTTGAGGAATGTGGACAAAATTATTTAAAAATTTGATCGGTTTCGGCCTTTGTTGCCTTAGCAACTCGGACCTCAGTGTACCGGTCTCCACCTAAAAGTACACTGGCCTCCCACTCCGGACTCGAAGCCGGCCCTAGGTAGCTGATAATAAAGAGATTGTGGCGAGCGGCTACATGTAGGTCCTATAACAGGAGGAGACAGCGATAGACAAGCAGGGAGATAGAGGAAAGGTAAGAATTGACAGCCCAGAGATGACCTATATCTTCTGACAACCCCGCCGCCACCAGCTTGTACGGACCGCATCACCAATCGGCCCTGTCGCGATCAAGCTCCCAACTAATAGAGGATTATTGCCACCCCCAATTAGTGTCTTTTAGCTGTCTACCCGTGCCATAGCCGTCTAAAGGGACTCTGCAGGGACAAGATCGCATGGCTAGGCAGGTACAGAGAGGACTTGCGCAGGGGGTTCTTGCTAGGCGGGTCATAGGGTCGGATTAATGTACTATGGGATTACCAGGGGAGGATTATCTCGCTTTTGGCCTCAATGCGTCAACGAACGGATCCCTCAGCGATGAAATGAATAGCCCGAACTTCTAGAGACGCACGCTTTCTTATTACATTAATTTAGCCTCTACTGCACCCAGGGCTGGGCTAAAGTGCATCCCGGCGCTAATCTTATACATTCCGAACACTGGGATCTGTGTGGCCATGCGTCCACCGTGGCCGAAGCCAAACTGTTTAGCCGCTCATTGGCGCGCTGAAGAAATAATCTTTAGCGCAGCTTTATCGCGCGCGCGATAAAGAAATAACGATTTAAAAAGCTAATGAATTTATGAATAAATCAGATGATGTTACAGTCGCCAAGTCACTAATCCGGCTAGTCGTGCGCCAAGTCGCTGCAGATCCAAGTCCTCCGCTGATGATGCCGCTGGCTCAAATGATGATGGTGTTGGCTTCTTTCTCTAACTATTGATGATGGAGTTGATGATGATGCTGGATGCTGACTTCTTCTTTGATCCGGGAAAGGGGAAGTGGCAAGATAAAGGGGGGAGCCGATGAGCCCAGCTTAGCGGCAGAGTGACGATCCTCTAGCGTGAGCGAGGAGCCGAGAAGCGTCGCGGGGACAGCGAAGCGTCTGATCGGAGGGCGGCTCCGAGCGGCGCTACTTATAGGTTTCCATGGTGACGATTTGTTATAGTTAGCGCCAAATTTTCTGATTGATTAGCGAAATTTTGTTATACTCGGCACCGATTATTCTGATTGGTTTAGCCAACCCCCACCCAACCAGGGAACCTCACCGGGGACCGGGGGTAATAAAACTGGCGCCAGATTGTCGCATAAAAAACATGATTTTTGATAAAAAATGATTTATGGCTTTTTGGATTAGCGCATCGTACACTAAAGCGTAAACATATATTATAAAGTTTAGGATTAGGAGAAGGTGAAGGTGTTGAAGAGGAAAGGATTAGAGTAAATCCCAAGGTACTAAATTTTAAGGGTAAGAAAGTTAGCTGTCAAATTTGACAGGAAAAAGGTAAAAAGAGAACAATAGAAAGGGAAGTCATAAATTATCCAACTGTCTAAAGTATTGAAATAAAACCCCAGTCACGTGAATTCCCAGACGCCGCCTGGCGCCTTGAACCAGAAGTCACGAGACACGTAAACAGTCCTGAACGTCTAGAGGTCAAAATATTATAGCTTACTAGATTAACTCGGTGATGTTAGAATAAGTTACAGGAAAGGTTCATTAAAAAAATTGTGTTTTATAAAGTAATATGCTTTCCATGATATGAAAATTAGGGTTTGTAATAATGCTCCGCCAGGAAGAGAAACGCTCAGAGATCCTCCCGCACCAAACCCTTCAATCAGATCAAGGACCAAGTTACGCTACTTAGATGTCCTTGTAAGTGATGTAACTTTTTGAATCTATTTACAAAACTTTTAGCAAAATATAAAAATAATAAAATTCTGGGCAGAGTGGTATGTTACAGAAAAAAACCTGCTTCCTTTTGTAACTTTCCTTATTTTAATAACGATGTTGACAACGACTGGCGTGAAAATTTACTATGCGCGAGTTCAATTTGCTCTCACCGAAAAAAAGTACTCTTTAAAGAAAGAACTAGGTGCTAAGGATCATTATAATATTGTGGCCGTCGGCGTCACGTCATGATTTTGTAGGTTTTATGCGAAAAGAATTAAAGTGAATTTATTTATTTTTCACATTTTTTGTTATCCTAGGAAATATTTTTTTCTGACTGGCTTATAGCATCATTCTTATACTCTATTTATACTGCACCATTACAATATTTGAAGAAATATAAAAATTAAAAAGTAGGCCTAGACTATAGTCTATAGAGTGTGGATATTTTTTGCTTTCTTTACATAAAGGTAGAGCTTTTTCGATTGAAAAGGATCAGTAATTGCCCCCTCTTTGCAGTTTGAATATTAGATATTGTATATTGATGTAATTTATTACTAATTGTAATATTACTATTTGTAGTTTGTGAATAATAGAAAAAATTGTGAAACAAAGAAAAATTAGAAAAAAGGAAAGAAAAAAGACCTAAGCCTAAGAAAAACATAAAAAAGTCATTTTAAAATTAAACTAAGTTGGAATAAGAGTAAAAAGTACAATTATACTAAAATAAGTTGCAATTAGAAAGCTAAATTTCATTGGATAATTTTACTAGTAATTTGGATATGCAGATTCTACACTATGCACCAGAAAAAATGGATACCCTCTTGCCCTGTCTCAATTTGCACACTTCAATTCAATTCAAGTGGCAGGCTGGCTTTTGTTTGGTGGATGGGGTGGGTAGGTAGTGGGATGACTGGCCGAGATGATTTTCACTTCTCCTTTGGTTCCTCCCTCTCTCGCTTTGTTATTTACTTTGTTAGTCATGTGACCATGTGGTTGAAAATTTTTTCCAAAAGGCTGCTTTCTAAAAGGGGTATCCATTTTTTGGCGCATTGTGTATAATAGTGTTATCTTCTACTATACTAAATGTCTAATGTCTGTGTGTCTGTCTGTGTGGAACGATGTAGAGCTCAAACGGCTCAACCGATTTTGATCAAATTTGCGCCAAAAGATTGCAAATTCTTCAAGGATGAGACCGTGAAAGTTTGCAAGCTCTGCTCCAAGTGGAAAGGGATTAAATATTCGAAAAACGAGTTTTTCCTATGCTTTCAATGCGAGGCCAACAAAGGTCAAAGTCGGCACTGTCAGAATGATGATTTTATTTTAGATTGCGTCATAAAGTTTTGTGCTCAGTTAAAATTCGCGGGCCAAAAATTCTCAAACTCTGCACTGTCAAATTTTTTATTTTAAAAGGTTGCGTCATAAAGCTAGAGTACACTGCTCCAAGTTTACCTAAATTATCGCGCCGGTAAGAAGAGAATATAAATTTTCTCACCTAGCTAGAGTACACTGCCCCAGCCCTAGCTTAATGGTTTTGCACAAGGGCAATAGAAAAACTGCTCAAGCGATCTGTGTACATTTTATTTGCGATTGATTATTTCTCGCCCAGCTGGAGAGCCAACATTGAATAAATTGGCTTGAAAGTGTGGATGCTTGAGCGAAATATTTTTATTTCGTGGGTCGTTCTGCAGTGAATTTGCCAATCATGTCTCGAGTCAGTAAGTAAAGAATGTTAGATTGCCCTGTTAGATTGAGAAAACTTTTCAAAGAAGCAAAAGCTGTTTAAGAGGTCTTCGTCGAGCACGATACTGATCGGTAAGTCTGATAGCCTGCCAAATCTTAAATTATGATTTAAGATGCTTAATTTTCTTAAAGCGCATGTGTCTTTGATAGGCGTTATAATAGCGAATTCCTACCTGCTCGCAGGATTTTTTAGCTGCTGTAGTGATTTTCCTACAAGCTCGGGAACAATTTTCTACACTTTTAGGAATTTCCTAGATGCTCAGGGGGGTTTGCAAACTGCTTGGGAGATTTTCTAACGACTCTTATAAATTTTCTGACTGTTAGGGTGCTGGGAGACTTTCTAACTGCTTGTGGATTTCTGACTGCTCCAATGGGACTTTCTAAATGTTCTGGGAGACTTTTTTACTGCTCAAGGAGGTTTTCTTACTGCATCGGGAAGTTTTTCCAACCGCTAGAAGGGGATTTTCTGGGAGATTTTCTGTCTGATTGGAGGATTTCAAGCTTCTCGGGGAAATGTTCTAACTGATTAGGGGATGTCTACTCGTAAGTGCTTCCAAGGGAACTTTTTTAAGTGCTAGGGGATTTCTTGACTGCACGATTGGTATTTTCTGCCTTCTTCTGGGGATTTTCTATATGCTCGGGGAGCTTTTCTGTCTGCTTGGGAGATTTATAACTGTTTTGGGACATTTTCTATCTGATTGTGGATTTCTAATGGCCCGAAGGGGAATTTCCAACTGCTGGGGGGATTTCTAACTGCTCGAAAGAGATTTTTTGTCTGCTTGGGGGTTTCAGACTGCTCGGGGAAATTTGCTGTATGCTTGGGAGATTTCTAACTGCCCGAGGGGGGCTTTTTAAATGCTCGGGGAGATTTTCTAAACTACTCGAAGGATTTCAGACTGATCGGGGGAAGTTTCTATTTGATTTGGGAAGTTCCGACTTCCCAAAAGGGATTTTCTAACTTTTTGGCGGATTTCAGACTGCTCGGGGAAGTTTCTATTTGATTAGGGATTTCTAACTGCCCGAAAAGAGTTTCAAAATGCACTGGAGATTTTCTGTCTGTTTTGAGGATTTTTTATCTGTTTAGGGAGATTTTTATCTGATTCCGGGGATTTTTGACTGCTGGGAGGTTTCCAACTGCTTGATGGAGATTTTCTAACTGCTCAGGGAGACTTTCTAACTGCTCGATGAACTTTTCTATCTGATTAGGGGATTTCTAACTGCTTGGTTGTTTTTCGGACTGCTCGAGGGGGATTTTCTAAATGGCCCGGGGGATTTTCTGTCTGCTTTGATGATTTTTTATCTGTTTAGGGAGATTTCTATCGATCGGGATAGGGAGATTGCGGGGATTTCTGACTGCTAGGTTTCCAACCGTTGGGGGAGATTTTCTCACTGCTCGAAAATTTTTTAACTGCTTGGGGAACTTTTCTGTTAGCTTTGTGGATTTGTAACTGCTTGGGGTAATTTTCTATCTAATCAGGGGATTTCTAACTGCTCGAAGCTATTTTCTTACTGTTCGGAAGTTTTCCAACTGTTTAAGGAGATATTCTTACTGCTCGGGAAGATTTCTAACTGCTCTGAGAAATTTTTTTATCTTATTGGGACTGCTCGACGGGGACTTCGAGCTGCTCGAAGGGAACAGCTTGGAGAATTTCTGACTGATCAAAGAGGATTTTCTAAATGCTCGTGGAGTTTTTTCTGTCAGCTTAGTGGATTTTCGAACTTACTCGGGGGAGATTTTTCGGCTTGGGAGATTTTGTACCTCCTATTGAGATTTTTCTGTTTGCTTAGGGATTTCTTGCTGTTTTGGGAAATTATCTTTGTGACTGGGGATTTTTAACAGCTCGAACGGCACTTTCCTAACTGCTTGGGAGATTTTCTAACTGCTAGGGAACTTTTCTGTCTACTTGGGAATTTCTGACTGCTCGAAGAAAATTTTCTAAATGCTCGGGGGGACATTTTCCTTCTGCCTGGGAGATTTTCTACCTCTTCGATTTCTTACTGCTCGGGGAAATTTTCTATGTGAGTGGGGGGTTTCTAACAGTTCGAAAGGGACTTTCTAACTGCTTAGGAGATTCCTGACTGCTTTAAAGGTATTTTCAAACTTTTCGGGAAGATTCTCTAATTGCTCAGTGAGATTTTCTGTCTGCTTGGGGGATTTTCTGTCTGCTCAAGGAGATTGTATAATTGCTCGGTGTGATTTTCTATCGGATTGGTGGATTTCTGAGAACGCTGCAGGGGAATTTCCTAACTGTTTGGGCGAATTTTTTCTGCTCGGGGAATTTTTTGGTTGACTTGGGGATTTTTTAATGCTGCAGGGGGATTTCTTAACTGCTAGGGAATTTTTTCTAACTGCTCTGGGAGATTTTTTACTGCCCGGGAACTTTTTTGTCTGCTTGGGGGATTTCTAACAGCTCCGGAATATTTTCCACCTGATTTGGGGATTTCTGACTGCCCGAACTGGACTTTTTTACTTCTTGGGGGATTTTCGACTGCTCGAAGGGTCTTTCTAAATGCTCGGCAAGATTTTCTGCTTGCTTGGGAAGATTTTCTAACAGCTCGAAGAGGACTTTTTAACTACTTAGGCGATGTCTGACTGCTCGAAGGGTATTTTTTATCTGCTTGGGAAGGTTTTCTAATCTAATCTAATATCAAATCTAATGCTAAGGGAGGTTTTCTGTCTGCTTCGAGGATATCTTCTTACTGCTCAAAGGGGATTTCATAAATGTTCGGGTAGTCTGCTTGAGGAATTTTCTGTTTTCTTGGGGGATTTCTGACTGCCCGAACTGGACTTTTCTACTTCTTAGGGGATTTTTGTCTGCTCGAAGGGTCTTTGTAAATGCTCCTGGAAGATTTTCTAACTGCTCGAAGAGGACTTTTTAACTACTTGGGTAGTGTCTGACTGCTCGAACGGTATTTTTTGTCTGTTCGGGAAGATTTTCTAATTGCTTAGGGAGGTTTTCTGTCTGCTTGGGGGATTTCTTCTAAGTGCTGAAAGGGGATTTTATAAATGTTCGAGTAGTCTGCTTGGGGAATTTTCTGTTTACTTGGGGGATTTTATAAATGTTCGAGTAGTCTGCTTTGGGAATTTTTTGTTTACTTGGGGGATTTCTGACTCCTAGAAGTGGATTTTCTAACTGCGGGGGGGTTTCCGTCTGCTTGAGGGGCTTTCTACCTGACTGCTGGGGAAAGATTTTCCGACTGCTCGCAAAACTTTTTTCTATGTTTAGGGGATTTCTGACTGCTCGAAGAAAGTTTCTATTTGATTGGAATTTCCGACTTCTCAAAAGGGATTTTCTAACTGCTTGTGGGATTTTTTCTGCTCGTGGGTTTTCTACCTTATCCTGGAGGAAGATTTTTCGGCTGCTCGAAAAATTTTTTAGCTGCTTGGGTGATTTTGCACTGCTTGAAGGAGATTTTCTAACTGCTCAGGGAGATTTTTAGTCTGCTTGGGGATTTTCTAACTGCTCGAGGAACTTTTCTGTCTGATTAGGGAATTTCTAACTGCTTGGGTGTTTTCGGACTGCTGGAGGGGGATTTTCTAAATGGTCGGGGAGATTTTTAACTGCATGAGGAGTTTTTCTAACTGCCTCGGATAGATTTTCTAACTGCTGGATGGGGATATTCTAGCTGCTCATGGAAATTTTCTGTCTGCTTAGGGGATTTCTTACTGTTAGGACAAATTTTCTATCTTATCGGGGGATTTCTAACTGCTTTGGTGATTTCGGACTGCTCGAGGGGGGTTTTCTAAATGCTCCATGAGTTTTTTAACTGCATGATAAGTTTTTCCAACTGCCTCAGGTAGATTTTCCAACTGCTTAAAGGGGATTTCCTAAATGCTCCGGAAGATTTTTCAACTGCCTTGGGTAGAATTTCCAACTGATCATGAGACTTTTTTCTTCCTGGGATTCTTTGTCTGGTTGGGGAATTCTCTGTCTGTGGGGGTATTTTTTACCCGAAGATTTTTCTACTGTGGGGGCTTTTCGGTCTGCTTAGGGGATTTTTAACTGCCCGGGGAAAGTTTCTATTTGATTGGGGGATTTTCTGACTTCTGGCGGGGCTTTACTTTACTGCTGGGGGAAGATTTTTTGACTGCTCTCCAAAAATTTTCCAGCTGCTCGGAAAGATTATCTAGCTGTTTGGGAGATTTTTTTTTTAAGTGCTTGGGGCAATTGGCTAAATGCGGGGAGACTTTCAGTAGATTTTCTGAATGCACGGAAGGATATTATGTTTCTAGGGAGACTTTAATTTTGCTGCAAAGATTTTCTAGCAGCTTAGGGAGATTTCCGTTGGGTACAGGCAGGCCCAAAAAGGGTGCTGGAGTTGGCTTAGGAGACTTCTTTATTTTTTCATTGCTTTCCATTTACCTGCTAGATGAGGTTTTTTACTTGCTAAGTCAATATTAGTAGAAATCATTACATGGAGGTCTTGTAGGGTGAAATATGTTTTGATGGAATTCAAGCTGGGGGAAAAATTGGGTTGGAATCACGAGGGGGCTTGGGGCAATTGGCTAAATGCGGGGAGACTTTCAGTAGATTTTCTGAATGCACGGAAGCATATTATGCTTTTAGGGAGACTTTAATTTTGCTGCAGAGATTTTCTAGCAGCTTAGGGAGATTTCCGTTGAGTAAATGAGTGATTTAAAATGCCTGTCTGCGCCCCCCCTGGGGGGGGGGGCACCGAAGAGCTAGTATTATCTAAAAGCTATCTTTGCTTTTTATTACATAACTTTATATGATGCTACTATTTTATTCATTATTTATTTTAGGCTTAAAAAATTTCTCTTACTATACATATGTAAATTAGTAATTATGGAATTGTTTACTATTCTAAAAAATATTGTTTTTTTCTTGTTTTAAACAGATAGCATTACTTAAATTCTTTTTTCTAAATAATTTTTTTATAATGCAATTAATTTTTTGGACATCATTTTTATGGTATCAGTTTATTTAAAAAATTATTTTAAAAAATGTAGCTTAGAAAATTATTTTTTTGGCATAGTATGAGTATATGCATAGAATGGTTATTTGATTAGCTAGCTGATACATCTGTACTTTATTTTATGCAATTAGTTAGTTAGCATTAATTTTCATTATGTTGCATTTATCAAGTTAGGTAGAGTATTCTCTAATCTTTCTATTAGTTAGTATAACAGACCAATGGAATTTTTACTTCTTTTAGCTATGCACTAGAGTTTGTCTCTTCGAACTAAAATTTATACTAAGCTTTTTCATTGCTTTATCTGGTGATTCATTCTTAAAGTTTGTTTCACTCAAATTTCAGTACATTCAGTTTAGACTGAAGGCATCAGCTACAAGTCTGCTACGAGTGTACAAAAAATTTAGCTGACATGTCATCATCATCACCCGAGACAGCTTCCAGGCCAGTCAATGGCAGTTCAGACGGCTATGCATCAGACAGCGATGCTGGCAGTTGCGACCTATTAGTTAAAGATAGCCAACTGCCTGAGCATTTCAATAGGCTTAGCAAATTGCGTCGAGAGGGAGAGTTTTGCGACGTGCAGGTTTGTGAATTCCTATTCAAATCTATTGGGTCTGATGTTTTTTTATTTGGCTGAAAGTATTTTTAGAAGTTGGCTCTCAACTTAAGGTTGTTGTTATCAGACTTAATTGCCGATAGCATTTCGTTAGAGTGTTTCCAAATTTAAGTAAGTGTCCATTCTGCATGACCAGTTATTAATAATTACAATCTGGGAAGTTTACAATTGAGTAGAATGCAAGACGGGGCTTTCAGGACAGTGAGAATCGCCCTTTTCTATATGCGCCTATAACTAAATTAAATATCCCCAGGCACTTCAGCAAAAATAGGGTACCTCCCCTTTTTGACCAAAAGTCACCAGATCCCATTCACTAGCCTAAATTTAATATGTCCCCATAGATTCGTATCTTTTCCCCAATGGGTCCTCTGGGACAGAGGAAAAACTGGGTCAGTCACAAAAACCTCGTAACATGCAAAAAAAATCATAATCCATAATCCATTATTTTGTTTATCCTGGCGAGTTCAATGGACCTCACGCTATTATCTGGAGACATTAAACCTAAGCCTCATTCTAGCAACTTGAACACATTTAGGAATCAACACAGGGTACTCACCCCGAAAAAAAAATTATAAATTTTCAATAAAAATGCTTCCAACTGTCTCTCCAGGATCTTACTATGTTAAGCCTCATCCCAATTACAAATCTAAGTACCAATGCAAGAAGGAATGTGAATTTTATATGAAAAAATATTGGCCTAATGTCCCACTAACTATTCCGAATCTTAATCAGGCAGTTAAGACTCACTGGCATTATTTGCATGGAGTAACTATTAAAGATTACGACAGCTATTACAACTTCGCTGAAATTATTAATCAGTTGTAATTTGTTTTTTTTTTAATTTTTTCTCACATTCTTTCAATGATAATTGTCATTGCGAACTCTTCGCCGTTAAAATCAACAGCTTCTCCATCCTCGGTCTCAAACTGTAGCAATATTTCATTAATTTCTTTGTTACAGAGCACAACTCTTTTTACTGGATTAGGTTTCTCAACAATCATCTGTCCACCAGCAACAGAGTTAGAAATATTGTACAAAATATTTGTTCGCTTTCCCTTGAAGACCCAGTCCAGACTGAGATTGCTTCGGATCAAAATGTTCAAACTTTTAACAATGTCTGCGATATTTTCTGCCATAAATAAACCGCGTGCTGGCTGGCGGCTCAACATAACTGCCCCCGGCGAAGGAGTTGCGGGTGGTGCTGCGGTTTCAGCCTTGTAAACTTTCTTTTCAAATCCCAACTCCCGATACCAAGTGCCATCTTTAAACTCTACCTCTGCGTCTTTATGAACTTGCATGACCACTCTCATTACAGTGAGATCATAGGACAATTTAACAGGAAATAGTTTATTCTCGGGTTTGCTAGCATCAGGAGTTTCAAAATGCCCCCTTTTGGTAAAAACGTTCTCCAGAAAGTAGTTATAAGTGTCCACGCTCTGTGTGCTCACAGGGAATTTAACCGGAAATTCTTTCACTTCGCCTCGACTTTGTTTCCATTTGTAATAAAACATGTTATTCTTTTCTGTCACGTTGGGGACATTTGACCAGCCAGTAAAGTCATTGAGATAAACATGGTAGTTTGCCTCTGGGTCCAGACGAATGGGTTGCTCAAGTTTTTCAATAAAAGTTCCACTTGAATCTGTAAGTCGACCAGTTATTGTAATTGGGATACTTTCCTTCGAATGCGACACGATATTGTTTAGTCTTTCAGCAATCGCTTCCATTTTTTTACAAAAAAATTATTTTAAACCTTACTCGAAGAATTATTAATCATGTTCAGCTTAATTTTCCTCTCAAATGCATAGATGATAAAAAGGTCAACGGGGGCATCTCGTTCTGTCCCACTTCTGTCGATATTGGTCACAATATTCACCGGACTGTTGTCAGTAGGCATTTGCCTGGCCGACACGTCTGCACCGAAAATGGGGAAAAGAGTCTTGTACTGCCATGCCGTAATGGCGATTCCGTTGTTCTCCTTTACGGCTAAGTCAACCAGCTCGCAGTAAAATTTACTAATTTTGTTTGTTGCAAACTCTCCATTCTGTGGCATTGGCGGGTAAAGATTATCACTGATTTCATGCTGAATTGTTCGCACATTTCCATGTTCATAACGACTTATAGTTGATGAATCTCTCAAACTGACAATAATGTACCTTGGGTTGCTGCAAGAACCCTCCTTAATACAAATCTGTTGCCTTCTTTCATTGCGTTCATCCCTGCACATGTAAGCTGTGTAAGCAACATCAATGTCTTTTTCAATAGCCTTCAAATATTCAGCTTTCAGTGCTGTCTTTGGTTCAATGATTTCCAAGTACAGCTCAACTCCCGCTAGCTTAACTTCCATACTAGTATGCGCAGCTCCTGTCCAAACACTCCTGTTGCGATCGTCCCTGGTAAGCCTAAACGTGTAGCTAAAGTTGCTGGTCAGGCGATTAAAAGTATTGCAGAACCCGCTCATGAATCTCAAAGGTACAAATATATCTACATGTCTATACTGAGAATTCTTTGCGCCATTATCAGCACCCGTCAATGCATAGTTATATATCCCCTTTCTCTTTGTATAACCTGAATCATTTACGTCTCCTTTCTCCTCATTAGGGATGAAGCCAGCGCCGCTACCAAGTTGAATAAAATCTGGGTTTTCAATGAGACAATGAGTGTCATACACTACACCAAAGTTGGCAATTCTCTCCAGCTCTGTACTCCCGTTCGACACGCTAAACTCCTTAAACATGTAGGCCCAGAAGTTGCTGATTAGCGTGACATCAGCGTCATGCTTGTCAGTATTAGCACCATCAGCATTTGTACCACCTTTAGTCTTGTATTGGAATGTCATGTAAAACCCGCTCCTTAGACTGTGAACGCTGACCAGAGATGAACACCCAGTGTAAGTGAATGTTAGCGTTTGACCAGAGCCCAAATTAGTTTCATTCTGATTTTCATGACTGGGGACTCTTACTTGAGTCGCTTTGATTGTGCTGTCATCACTCAAGATAGGCTTGTTGATTTTATAGAAAACTGGCGTCAGAGGATCGTTCATTTTTTTAGTTTAAAAATTAAAATTAAAAAATGAAACGAAAAAATTCTCATTACATCTCTGACTTAGAGAAGCTCGCAGAAGCTGAAAAACGAGTCACTGGGTTAATTAACAAAGAGCAGCAGTCCTACAATGAGTTTATCCAAGCCGCCACTGAGTTTCACAAACCAGGTTACACCGAAGCAAAGAAATCCATTGAAACAGTTAAGGAAGCTGTTGATGAGATTCAAGAGAGCCAGTTTCAGAATACGCTGAATAAAATTCCATCTGGCGAAACGTCTCCTCAAGCATCTCAGCAAAAATTGAAAGTAACAGATAACTTCTTTGGGCCAGTAGAATATGAAGGCAAACGCGTCTTTGGTGTTAGTGTCTGGCGTAAAAATATTTCTACTGATCCTGTGGATTATCATCTTGAGATAACGAAAGAAAGTATTGGAGTCATCAAAGAAGGCGCGGCCGGGGAAGGAGAAAACGCCTCAAAGAAAGTTGCTTTCACCCAAGTATTGCTCAACTTCATGACTAAAAATCAAGAAACTATTTCTGCGAAACAGCTAAAAAATTATAAAGATCTGGTGACTTTTGCTTTACAAAGAGACATAGACATCCTTAAAGTCCCTGATATACTCAAATTTTTACATGACAATGGGGTCGACCTGAACAGCTTTAGAAAGTATAAGCACTTTAAACAATGGTTTGACCTGCCAGATCAGCTAGAAGTCATAAATTACCAGGAACAGCAAAAACAACTCTCTCAGCAACAAGAGATCCCTCAGCAACAAGAGATGCCTCAGCAGCAACAAAGCCCTAAAAAATTAACAGAAGAAGATGTACTCTCTCAACTTGAGACAGCAGATCCAACTCAAGTAGCTAATTACAAAACGGCAAATCCACAAGTATGGAGGCATCTAGAACAATTCTCACCAGATAGAATGCAGCGAATTTCAAACAGAGTTTTCACACCAAGGCAAGACATTAGATCACCAGAAACATCACCAGAGACATCACCAGAGACATCACCAGATACATCAGCTGCAAGTACCGGCACAGGGATGCCTGAAGTCTACAAGCGACTAGTCGTTCTCCTAGGAGCAGCAAAGACAGGTTTAAAGGATGAGAATAGAAAAGAGTTTGTTCATATTCTTGATAAAATGCTAGAAAAGAAGTACATCGATAAAAGAGCAAGAGAACTTTTACTTTCAAGGTTCAATAAAAAATAATTTTTTTTCACATAAAAAATGCCACTAATCTTCGAAAAAGACGTCCCTAAATACTACGATGAGAACGAATTAAAGCTCATTAAAAGAGGATCTGGACTTTTTCCAGCAGGTCATTATCCAAGAAAAGAGCGATCGGGTAACGGTATTGCTGATTTGATCGCCCAGGGGGCAAAGATTTTCAAAGTCATCAGTGAGAACAAGGAAAATATTAAAAATGCTGCCGAGGTCGGGGCCCAGGCGATGGGAAGTGTAGTCACAGCTGCGAAGAAGATCAAGGACACTATAAATGACGGTCAACCACTCGCACCAAATTCATTGGCGTCAAATTCATTGGCACCAAGCGCTGATAGCATTGATCCATCTGTTTATGCTAAGATGAGAGCCGATCTTAAAAAAGGCAGCGGTTTTAAATACGACTAAGGTGCTTTCTTGGGGTACAAGACATGTGGGGGTACAAGACGTCTTGCAAAAAGACATATATAAGTAAAAAAAAACACACGCACCGGTTATGGACCCAGTGCCAGAGACACTAACGTTGTTAAAGTAAATTTGGGAAGGTTTGCGTTCGAATCACAAGACGGCCTGCCGCGGTTGCCTCTTTTCAAATTTTTTATTTCGTGTAATAAAGTTGACCAGGATTGTTTTTCATGACCATATGTCTTTATCTGTAGTGCCGATATTGCGTCCATAAGTGCAGAAAATATAAAGGCCGAATGTATTTTTACACAGTTGCTTTCTACTGCCGCGTCGGCGATGCCTTTACGGTCCGCGGCCGTGAACTCAAGGCGATTTGCCAGGCGGCGTTCCAAGACAATCGCCTTTGATTCTAGGGCATTTGTCTGCGGTTCCAGGGTATTTGTCCTTATTTCCAGGAGATTTATCTCCGATTCTAGCGTAGTGACCCTTGATTTCAATGCAGAATTCTCCGATTCTAGGGCTTGTATACGTTTTGATAGGTCACTGAGTTTTGCGTTTTGCGAAATGTCTTGTCTTGTGATTTCGTCTGTGTTGATGTACCTAGAATCTAGGAACGACAGCTTGTAAGTATTGGAAGGTTGATTTACGACGCCAGCGAAATTCATGTTGTTTTTTTTTATTTTAATTTTTATTTTTAAAATGGATTTTTCAAATGATTTCAACCCTCATTGGATTCGGAACCAAATCAAATTTACTCATAACGAGGCAATTCCTGGTCATTTCAGATGTATTGTTGTTGGAGAATCAGGCTCAGGGAAGACATTCAGAATCTTTAACATGCTTCTGAGACCAGGATTTCTTGACTATGACACACTGCACATCTACTCACCCACTCTGTACCAAGATGAGTATAAGATGTTGATTGCAGGTCTACAGAACAAACTAAAAAAGGAGCATATCATTCAGTGTTTTAATAACCAATCCAAGCTGCCAAGTGATCCAGAAATTGTCGCCAGAGAATATGCTAACCATATCCCAGATAATGAAAAGTGGCACGACATTAAAGTGTTCACTTATGGGGACCCGCAAATTGATCCTAAAACTAAACTTCTCCCTCAGCCTGATGAACTGGAAAAGGGAAGGAAGCACTTGATTGTCTTTGATGACTGCATGACAGGGCCCCAGAAGCAAATTGAAAACTATTTCACCAGGGGTCGACACAACAACTGTAATGTAATCTATATTACCCAAAACTGGTTTGAGTTGCCAAATAAAACTATTCGTGGGAACTGCAATCTGATCCTCTTGTTCCCAACCATACCGCAAGACCGACTGAAGAGGTTAAGTAACGAGGTGATTGCTCCAGCTCATTTTACTAAGCCTCCATTTGATCGAAAGGACGATGGTCGAAAGGTATCGCAGGAAGAATTTGTTAACCTATGCTTTGAAAAGTGGAATAAACCTTATCAGTTCGTGATGATTAACAAAGAGAAAAGGACAGTAGCGTAATTTTAAAAAAAACAAACAAAAATGTCCATAAACTTTGCTGGTGAATCTACTAGTGGCTCCACTGCACACTCGCTTGCTTTCCTTGACAGGCGCTACATTAACGTTGACGAAAAAATCCCGGAGATCGGACCAATCAAAGGCCGCTTAAAACCATTGGAACGGTCAGCACACCATCATCAAATAAACATTGAAGACTTGCGGGCAAAAATAGCAAAGCTGACCGCCATCGTTGAGACTCTAGCTCAAACTCTCAGATCGGAAATCAATGCAAAAGACATTACTATAAGAACAGCGATTAATAAAAAGCGAGACATCCTTGATTCCTATTCACAAGCAGAGACTGATGCCTTATTTACCGCTTGGAGAACAACCATTAATCAAAATGTAGCAAAAATAAAAAAGATAGAAAGAGATGTTGCCACGCATACGCTCTATCTGGATAGAATTTATAACAAGTGGGGGAAAACTTTGAGACGAATTAGTCGCCTGGAACGACAGCACAATCTCCCTGACATTGACATTGAAGACGCCCGATCGTAAAATAGAAAAAAAATTTTTTACCTATAAAAAATGGCCGAAAATGATTCTCTGTATGACCCACCTATGGCACCTAGTGCGCCAAATCTCTATCCAACAATCAAAACTTTTACCTGCAACTCTCAACAGTTCCGACTTGTAGAGATTCAGAAAATGCGAAATGACATTGAAACCGCCCTTATGAAAAACTCTAAAAAACTGAAACGCTTCAACAGGCAGTGTCAAGCTTTCGAGTATATTAATATGGTTCTCGGGTCAGTGTCAATTCTAAGCGGATCTGCAGCTGCTGTTTCTACACTTCCCATCATCACCGCACCAGTCGCTGTTCCACTTGGAATTATTGGGGCCTCGTGTGGTCTCATTTCAGCGGTTACAGGAGCTCTAACTCGAAACAGACGCCAGAAGCTAAAGCATCTGCAGGAAATGCAAGCAAAACAGAAAAGCATCCAGTCGGCAGTCACCGGGTACATTTCAAAAGCAATAGAAGACAAGTTCATTTCAGAGGATGAGTTTCAAAGCATTCAAAAGCTTTATGAGCAGCTTAATGAGCAACAAAATTTGAATAGCATTGATGACATGAGCCAATTAAGAAATGATATTGAAACTGTCTTCAAAAACTATGCAAAAACTAAACATTTAAACTTAAAATGATTTCCCTGTAGCTTTTTCGAGTCTTAGTCATTGCATATAAAACTGTCATACACAGCTCACCGCAAATATCACTGCTAAGCCCCTGCAGAATAAAGTCTGAGCGGTAGATTTTTATGTTCCCGAGTGTCGCTCGCGACCGAGCTTGTATATATTCCCTTAGCTCATCAGGAACAGCCGTCCCATAGCTATCAAAGTAGTAGTACTTATGCTTTCTGTTTGGATCAATCACCCAGCAAACCCAGTGAGACCCTGGTTTCTCGGCAGTGTCAAAGTTCATGATGCCACATTCTTTCAGTGCGTGGGATTCAGGTAATGTATCCTTCATAAAGACGCCTCTAAAGTTTGGGATTTCTAGTTCTTTTGCCAACTGTTCCAGAAAAATATTTGTCGTCATTATTTTTTGTCATTTTTTTTAAAATTCAGCCTACGCTTTTTAGCCTCCAGTGCCCAAATGGAAGACTCGTAATATTGTCGAGGTAAAATCTCTTATTATCTGCCCCTGACAGGCCTATTTTTTTTCTGGGTTATTGTAAAAACATCATGGTTCTTAGACTGAAACTTCACAAACTCATGTGTAGTTTTCTTATTATGTAACAGGGCATCTCTGTAGGCTTCTTCATGTAGAGAGTTCTTAACTACATGTTTCGGAATTCCCTTGGACTTCTTAATTACACCGCTTTCACCACACTTTACAAAATACGATTTTGATCTCAAACCAATGAACTCGGAGATAACATCACCTGCCTCTACATCTTTCATTTTACCAATTACTTTTTTATTGGATGGGTCGAACACTTGATCCCCTTTCAAAGTTTTAAATGATTCTGGATACTCTGACAAATCATAAGGGTTTTGGGGGCCCCGGTTTTGTTCAAGCATGTCCTGATAGATGTCCCCAGTCTGAATGTCTAGAATTAGGGAGTCGGTGTCAGTGTAAAGAAGTTTTAACCGAGTGTCGCCTGAGCTCCGATCCCCATATTGTCGTTTCATGTCATAGAAGAAACTGTACATAAGACGCTTCGATTCATCAAGCACAGTGACACCTGTAAATATAGGTTTGCAGAGTGTTGCTTTTGTCTTATAGAATAGAACAGCCCCTAAGTAATCGTTGAAGACGTGAAGTTCCTTAAAAGTCGGTTTAGAAATATTTCTCTGAATGATGTCACGCTCATGAACGGTGACGAGTTTTAGATTTGTGCGGTTGCGCTCATTTTCAAGAGTCTTGCCGTATACAGAGTTGTTTGCCAGCTTGAACAGATCCTTGTCAAAGTTGTTGGTTGCTTTGGCTCTGAACTGGGTGTTCTTTTCTATGTAGGGTTTCATCCACGCTTCTTCTGTGAATTTGAGGGCCCTATGTACATGTGTGACCCTACAGCCTAAGGATATGAAGTACTGTAGCAGCTTATAATGAATTTTGTAGCGAGTCTTGTTGTGTAGGTTTTGGGTGAGTTTAGCTGTGTGTTCGTTTTCTGTAGACAGGTTCCATGAGCCATCTGGGTGCTCGATAATCTTTGGGCAGTTAATATTCTCCGGGAATGGCGCAAAGTCAGAGAAATGATCATGGAGTTCATTGGGAATTTCTACGTCAACCTCGTAAATCGCAGGTATCGAAAACGCTGATGCTGAATACTCTAAAGGAATTTGTGATACGGGGAGCCACTGGAAGTCTCTCACAGGTAAGTCTTGACTCATTGCCCAACCATAGAGATTGTTGGCGTCTAAATAAACGATATAATTTGTGGGTTTCGTTGGGTCATAAGATTCGAGATACGGATTGTTCGCCTTTCCATATCTGTTCACGCAGATTGATATGCCGCCTCTTTTCGCTGTGTCTATAAAATTGTACATGTCAATGTCGGTTAGAAGTTCAACATACCAGTCTGGGTTTTCATCCCATTTCATTTTAAGTAGAGATTCCCAGCTGGTAGCAGGCAAACTTACATAATGTGCGGGATCAAGACCATATGCTGTGTACCAGGTGTTTCTGAAGGTTTGAAACACATCGGCCAAAAGAAACACATCAGTGTAAAGATAAATCATGTGGTATTGAAAAAAGTTTTGGCAGTTGAAATGTTTGTAGACTGCTTGTGCGTGCTCATAGTCTTTGTCAGAAATTCCTGAGTTTTTTAGCTGCGAGAAGAACTTTTCTTTTGGTGGAAGTTCACCTTCAAAGATGTGCGAGATATGCGACCCAGTCACATACTCATAAGGGTAGAAGCCTTTCTTTCTGAGTAGCTTGAAAGATTCGGGATCTTGTTTTGCTAATATTTGTGCCAGGATTTTTGTATAAGTGCATTGCTCATCTGTTAGATTTTTACTTAATGCGCGTAGACTGGCTGCTAGGAACAGATAAGTATCCTTGATTTTAACCAAACCAGAACAACCACTTAGTGACCCGGACGCCCCCACCTCTGTTATGTTGAGGCATTTAAACTTTTCCTTGTTCTCTGCTATGCAGTCGAGGTGAATGCCCTCTATTTCACCTATTCTTTCAACGATTAGGTGCAGGTCGTATGAACGAGCGTTATGTAGAAAAATATTTAAATCGTGGATGTTATTTTTTAGCTTTAGGTTGCAGGTTTTGTGTGCGGCACCTATGAAGCCGCCGTCGAAGTGCGAATGGTCTCTAACTTTCGGATTCTTTAAACTGTCTTCAAATGCTTTTCTGCATATGTAGCAACGGGTCGCTGATTGAAAAGTGATCTCATCCTGTTCGGTCATATTGATTGGCACAGGTGGGATTGAGCTAAATTTTCTACGTAACTCTAGCATTTTAAATATAAACTGTTTAACACAGTCTTTCCCAAAGAAGTGGTTATACTCGATGACATCAGAATTTCCAAGATGTCCATGATTATTGTATTTCCGATTTCCAATGCAAACGTATGCTACTGAATTTGGGACGTGTTTGCCGTTAACATTTGAACATTCAAAGTCGGCAAATACAATAAAGGGAAGTTTCTCCATCTTGTGATAATTTTTAAACCGTAAATACTTCTGGTTACCGAAAGGAAGAGAGCAGTTAGTTGGATGGTCCTCACAGGTGAGTTCATGCTCTGTGAGTTTTGCCTCCCGACTTTCTTTACCACCACAATAATACTTAAGACACAATCTGCAGATAGATACGGCTTCTTTGTGGTTTGTCATTTGCTTGTGGAGAAGCCTAGAAAGATCTTTAATCCAAACATAATGAGCCTCAGACTGTAAGTTTCCAATTATGAGAAGATCGACTTCTATGCGCCTGGCTGCTGGGTGTCGGGTCGGGTCTTCGTCTAGAATATTCTTGCTACTCCTAACAATTTCAACTTTCTCTTTGCTTTCATTCCACTCGAATACGGTGATTCTGATTTTATTATTAAACACTTCTTCTAGTTTGGGGATTTGAGAGACTGCTAAACCCCCTTTCTCAAATAATATTCCTTTGCTGATACACTTGGTAAAATACTCGTCAAAGTACGTCTTATAATGTGAAGTTCTTTCAGGATGGGCTCGATCCTTGTCGTACAATAATGCTGACAAAACCGCCCATAAAGCGCAGCAGTTGTCATAGTTCTTTACGTTGATACAGGCCTTTTTATTGGCGAGCTTTGTTGGTAGTTCCAGGTAAGAAGAAGCTTTAAGGGGATCGAATTTGAAAATCATAGCTGAAACTTTTCGAATCCCAGTAACAACCCAACCAGAACCTCTTGATGTAAAGGCGTCAATCTTTTTACTAACTTCTTGTAGAAAAGGGTCTGGTGAATCGGTTGGACTAAAGGGTGAAGCCTTAGTGGTCATGTAATATTCAAGATGTTCGGTGGGTTTCGTAGGCATATAAAATTCCAATAAAAACGAGAGCTGAAGCTTGAAGGTTTTGCGAGTTTTAAGTGTGTGATTGATAACTGATTGAATGTCATCTCTGAAGTCATTTACGTCAGGAGTCGTTGTTGTGTTGGATGTTGTTGTGGATGTTGCTGTGTTGTGTTTGGCGGGAATGGTGTACTCTATGTAGTGGTCTGTAAAAGTTCTCTTTGCAAATTGAATGTCTTCTTGGTTCATATCTGACTCAATTTGGTGGATTGTTCTTTCCAGGTCATCCTGTTCCTGTTTATTCTGTGGGTATTTAGGTACATTTTGCCCTGTGAGAGTTTGGTACTTGTTAACTAGGTTGCGGCTCTTCTGTTGGTGTTCAGCTGCTGGGTTTTTTACTGGAGTGTACTGATCTGATGACTGTAGTTGCTTTATTACTTCTAATTGTTTCTCATAGCTGCCTAGGTATCCTGGGTCTGTATTGAACTTTTGCTTACAGAGTTCTTGAAGATATTTGCTTTTGTCCTGAAATGAAAGATTTTGGCTTCGCGAAAAATCTTTAGAAAAATAAGAGTTTACAGAATCTTTTGCTGGATTTGCTTTCGGCATGTTTTTTTCTATAAGTTTAAAAAAAATTTTTGGGTGGTCACCCTTAGCTTTTGCTTGAACTTCTCTGGACTAATAACTTTTGATTAATTTGAGTATTACTGATCAGATCCCTGCTTTTATCTTTTCACATCCGGAGCATTGTAAATCCTGCTTTGTGCAATGTCATAATGGCTTTAATAATGTCGGATTTTGAAATGCTTTCGGTTACCGAGGGATTAGGTTCCAAAGGGCATCCTTCACCTGCTTTAATTGTGACTCCCTTTTCTTGGGCAATTTTCTGCATCTCTAACTGGTGAGCCCTGTCATTGCCCGCTTTCACAGCCGTTGCAACACCTCCAGCTACACCACCGGCAGCACCAACTGCACCCGCAATGATTGGAATCAGTGCAGCGAGGGGCAGAATTCCACCTGTCTTTTCATCTGTAATGCTGCGGGGGTTGTGGGTGTGGTTATTGCAATCTTTACAATGGATTTGCTGCTGTAACGGATCGACTTTCACTTTCATGCCCTTAATAGTTACAAAACCTGGTTGTTTAGAGTCGATGATTTTGCTAATTTTATTAACTGTTCTGGTTTCGATCATTTTTTGTACATTTTTATTTTTCAATTTATTTCTGTGTCACTTGGAATGACGAGAAGTTCTGCTCTGGCAAATGATCTTGTAGGGGATTTAGGATTAAAGACTTGAGACAGAAAATAGTAGTCACCGGTGGCTGTTGTAAAGTGTCTGTCTATTTTATGTACATCTAAACTGAAATAGGGGTCAGTTGCTCGTCTCTTGGTGTCCTTTTCTAATTCTCCCGGCAGGTAAAGGAATCGAACAAACTCAGAATTTGTGAGAATTTCCGGAGAATAAACTCCTGGGAGCTTTGGATATTTTTTTTGTTGTGGATTGGGAGATTTAAGCTGAACTTTGTCTTGTTTAATTGCAATTGAAGGTTTTAGGCCTGTCATGCGAGAAACTTCATTGTTAAGCTGACTGATTACTACTGGGAGTTGGTCTTTCCATTTCGTGTAGTATTGTCCGCTCTTCAGTTTGAGCTCCTCTGCTGTCTGCTTAGTAAATAGTCGCTTGGCTAAAGTTAGATTAAATCTTTCTACGAAGGCTTGATCTCTGTGAAGCTCGGTTCTACCGTAACGAATTTTTGTATTATTTTTTTGCATTAGAGTTTTAACTCGACCCATGAATTCTTTACCCGGGTCTGTCATCAATGTTTGGGGGAAGGTTAAGGGTGAATTTTCGTAAATATCTTGAAAAGCAGTTGCTACAACTTCTGACTTCTTTGTTTTCAGCGGTCTTGCTTCTTTATAACGCGAAGCTAAATCAATGACAGTGAGAGCGTACTTATACCCAGAGTCGTTTGGGAGAAACAGAAGATCAGCTTGGTGCGCCTCATTAGGCTTATAGATGTTGAAGTGGGGTCTTGTAAATTTAACAGGAGGGAAATAGACTTGATAGACAGCCTGTTTAGACAGCCATTTTTCTACTATTTGTTTTGGTTCTTTACTGAGTTCTGTTAATTTGGAGACGGCATTATTTCCGATAAAATAACCATTGTCACGGTAATAGATTGCTTGTAATTTGTTCTCAGTCATTATTTTTTAATTTAATTTTTAATAAAAAATAAATTAAAATGCCCGACATTCACGGAATAATTGAAAAGCTTCCGAAGCCAAGCAAAGGGTGGACAATCCCTGGATATAAGTATTGCGGCCCTTTGAACCCTCTTGAAATTCAATTAGATGCCAACAATGTGCCTAATCCGGGTCATGAGCCTGTGGATGAACTTGATGAGGTATGTATGGAACATGATATTAAGTATCGCGACTTCCCAAATGAAAAGCATCGGTGGGATAAAGAGATGCTTAAAAGGCTAGACAATATGGGGGCATCGAGTGGTTGGAGAGAGAGTATGGCGAGGAAATTAGTTAAAGGAGTTATAGCTGGAAAGACTAAGCTAGGGCTGGGGATTGGCGGGTGCATAGGGGAAGAGAGATCAGTGGGATTTGTATTGCACGCGCCGTACAGGGAATTGGGACGACTGCTCAAAGAGATTGGGCTAAAGAGAGCTTGGGCTAGAGAGACGAAAAATCTTTCCTTTTTCTTCTGAGCAGTAGAAGCAGGAAACAAAGCAGTAACTCAATTATTGTACAGTATTGTATTGTACAATTATTGTACCTTGCTCAAAAATTGCACAGGTTCCCGCGAGGGACTGGGCCAGATCGATCAAGGGAGAGACAGACAGACCGCGCAACCGCTCGGCCTGAGACCGAAAGAGACAGGAAAGAAACAGGAAAGAGCATGGGAAAATAGGGGAAAAAAGAGAGACTTTATTGATTTGCACACTCCATTTTGTACATAAGTGTAACAAATATGAATTTCGATCATTTCTGCTGAATCGGCTCTACTCTGCTCTGCTCTAGTTTAAGCAAGACTTTCAAACAAAAAAAATGGCTCAATCGCAATTGAAAAGCATTAAAAAAATCATTGTCGGCCTGAAGGACCTCCAGAAGAAGGACCCCACTGAAGTAGCTCTGCTAATGAACGATTGGACGAAGGAAGAGGTAGCATCGTTTGAATCTGGAATTGAAAAACTTTGCAAAGCAAATGTCAAGGAACGCGGTACAACGGTTGGGCATGCTGAGCGGCAAGAGGAGGCTCGATTTCTTCGGAATCTCGCCCTGAAATTGTCGGCCATTGAAGATCAAGGTGTTAAAGTCCAAACAAATTGTTTGGAAATCATTAAAATGTTAGCCCTTGACCTTGCTAAGGAGACTCAGCAAGAACTGCTTCAACGTTGGAAGGCATTGCAGAAGGGCATTGCCAATCTCAACGTTGTCAAGGCAATGGCCCAATATGAGCAAGCAAGAATAATAAATCATTTCGGGAATTCCAAAACAGAAGAGTCCCTGGCTTTGGAATTTGCCATCACCATAAGAAAGCTTCGCGATTACCTAGCTTTCTATAAGCTATGTAAAGAATACCCGAGTCTCCTGTTCACTGGCTACACCATGAGCACCTTGCTCAGGTTCAAGAAAACAATTGCAAGCCTGGCGATGGAGGACGATCGGTTCGGGGATCAGCTAAGAATGCAACATGAAACTATTGAGCTGGCGGACAATGATGGAAAGCGCACAGAGAAGAGCCTATCAAACTGGTGCGAAGAGCAGTTTGTTGAGTTTGTTGATGAGGATACTGTTGCCGCTGGGGAGGCTGCTGATGAGGCCGCTCGTGAACAAGAAGAAATTCACAACGACATCGCTGAATTTGTGAAAAATTAGTGAACTGAACACCATAACTTGACTCACACTCGCAGCTCATTGGCTGGTTTTATGCTGCGTGTGTGTTGTGTGTGTTGCGCGGAAAATCCGTAGCTTTCCTATCTATTTGTATGTGCGTGTGTGTGGGGGGAATATTCCCCTGGCACACACGCAGCTCATTGGCTGGTTAAATAAAACGACATTCTAGTGTTTAGCCTAATGGAGTCTCACGCTATTTAGTCGCACGCTATTTCATGGCTTGTGTTTTGTGACTTAATATTGTAAACAGTTTAAATATTCATGAAAAACCTAATCCAGTAAAAAGAGTTGTGCTCTGTAACAAAGAAATTAATGAAATATTGCTACAGTTTGAGACCGAGGATGGAGAAGCTGTTGATTTTAACGGCGAAGAGTTCGCAATGACAATTATCATTGAAAGAATGTGAGAAAAAATAAAAAAAAAACAAATTACAACTGATTAATAATTTCAGCGAAGTTGTAATAGCTGTCGTAATCTTTAATAGTTACTCCATGCAAATAATGCCAGTGAGTCTTAACTGCCTGATTAAGATTCGGAATAGTTAGTGGGACATTAGGCCAATATTTTTTCATATAAAATTCACATTCCTTCTTGCATTGGTACTTAGATTTGTAATTGGGATGAGGCTTAACATAGTAAGATCCTGGAGAGACAGTTGGAAGCATTTTTATTGAAAATTTATAATTTTTTTTCGGGGTGAGTACCCTGTGTTGATTCCTAAATGTGTTCAAGTTGCTAGAATGAGGCTTAGGTTTAATGTCTCCAGATAATAGCGTGAGGTCCATTGAACTCGCCAGGATAAACAAAATAATGGATTATGGATTATGATTTTTTTTGCATGTTACGAGGTTTTTGTGACTGACCCAGTTTTTCCTCTGTCCCAGAGGACCCATTGGGGAAAAGATACGAATCTATGGGGACATATTAAATTTAGGCTAGTGAATGGGATCTGGTGACTTTTGGTCAAAAAGGGGAGGTACCCTATTTTTGCTGAAGTGCCTGGGGATATTTAATTTAGTTATAGGCGCATATAGAAAAGGGCGATTCTCACTGTCCTGAAAGCCCCGTCTTGCATTCTACTCAATTGAATTGGAAAACTACTGCGGTGCTTGAGCAGTTTTGAACTTTGGAATTTTCATTTTATTGCATAAATGGCGCGCACTGTTAGTAGCACGGTTAAATGCTATGCTTGCTGATAATAAACTCGGGTTTGAGTCGCTTTTCCACTAACTAATGGCGTGGAATTACCAAAAATCGAAAGTCACTTTAACGGCTGAGTGATTATTCTGTCGGTTGCCATGGTAACACTATTAGCACTAATTAGGTCTAAACTCAATATTCCCGCAGGTGAGAGTTTCCGGTCGGGATTTCATGGCCCACCGTTGCATTCTTGGCGCCGCGTCGCCGCACTTTCTTCGAATGTTTCTGGCCGAGCCGAATTGCGGTCATTTCACTCTGCCGCGCGGCTATTCACCCGACGCATTCGCCCTGCTGCTGGAGTTTGCCTATACTGGCCGTCTGATGGTGCCGGACCGGCTGCTGCCGCAGGCCTGCTCGCTGGCCCGCCTGCTGGCTATGCGGCCAGTGTTGGACGCCTGCACTGGCCGGCTACTGCAGGCCTGCTTGGTGCCGCGCACCGCCCTGGGTAAGGCCGACTGCATCTTCCGGTTTTGTTTGACGGCTCTTGGATAGTTTGTTTCATGCTTATTCACAATCTATGATGCTTATTTCCGGCTCTGGCTAGCCAGTTCCGGACCTTGTTTCATGCTTATTCACAATCTATGATGCTTATTTCCGGCTCTGGCTAGCCACTTCCGGACCTTGTTTCATGCTTATTCACAATCTATGATGCCTATTTCTGGCTCTGGCTAGCCACTTCCGGACCTTGTTTCATGCTTATTGACAATCTATGATGCCTATTTCTGGCTCTGGCTAGCCACTTCCGGACCTTGTTTCATGCTTATTCACAATCTATGATGCCTATTTCTGGCTCTGGCTAGCCACTTCCGGACCTTGTTTCATGCTTATTGACAATCTATGATGCCTATTTCTGGCTCTGGCTAGCCACTTCCGGACCTTGTTTCATGCTTATTGACAATCTATGATGCTTATTTCCGGCTCTGGCTAGCCACTTCCGGACCTTGTTTCATGCTTATTCACAATCTATGATGCCTATTTCTGGCTCTGGCTAGCCACTTCCGGACCTTGTTTCATGCTTATTGACAATCTATGATGCTTATTTCCGGCTCTGGCTAGCCACTTCCGGACCTTGTTTCGTGCTTATTCACAATCTATTATGCTTATTTCCGGCTCTGGCTTGACACTTCCGGACCTTGTTTCGTGCTTATTCACCATCTATGATGCTTATTTCCGGCTCTGGCTAGCCACTTCCGGACCTTGTTTCATGCTTATTCACAATCTATGATGCTTATTTCTGGCTCTGGCTTGACACTTCCGGACCTTGTTTCGTGCTTATTCACCATCTATGATGCTTATTTCCGGCTCTGGCTAGCCACTTCCGGACCTTGTTTCATGCTTATTGACAATCTATGATGCTTATTTCCGGCTCTGACTAGCCACTTCCGGACCTTGTTTCATGCTTATTCACAGTCTATGATGCTCATTTCCGGCTCTGGCTTGACACTTCCGGACCTTGTGTTAGCTTTCCCCCTAAAGCCCTATCTATATACTGTCTAATTGTGATTGTTTGATATTTTAATAATTCATGTCCCTGTCTTAAAAATCGATAATCCCAAATATCCCCATTAAATAAAAATCACTGCAGAGCTTCGAGCCCAGCTAAGCGACTGTCAACCCCTGCTGGACAGAATCGACGCGTACATTACAGCTAACCTAGCCGAGGTACTCAGCCACGATACAGCCAGCCTGCCAAAGATTATGATCGACTTGCTAGGTAAGCCGTGACACTTGTCATCATAATCTCTTTTAATTTTGATTGTTCGACAAAAACAATTGCCATCGCGGACCGCTGCTGTACACAGTGAGTGGTGGCGGGGCTGGCGCCGGTCTCAATCAGCTGTGCGACCTCCTTGCCGATTGGCTAGCCAGGAGTGTACACAACTCGTCGTCGTTAGCCGCCGCCTCCTCCTCCTCTACCTCTTCCGGTGGCGGCGGCGGTGGCGGCTCTCCTACTGATGCTAAAACGCTCAGCAGCGACTGCGACGCCGGCATCAACGGTGGAGGAGGCGGCGGCAGCGGCGGCGGCGGCTTTGGGGTTGGCGACGCTATCGCAATGGTGGACTTGGACTGCCTTGAGCGAATGTCGTCGCAGGTTTGTTTATAAATTATTAATTAGGTATTGATTTTGTTTTAATAATCACCCTACAGCGAGCCAGAGGATTGAAATAGGACAGCAAGAACACGTTTTAATAAGACACGCTCAAACTTAGTTTCCGCTTCAAACTCACACAGACGCAGACTTCAATTCCATCTAATTAGTTCTGAATTGACCTAATTTGAACTGCACTTTTCCGCTAGTTAATTGTCCCGTCTTTGTCACGGGCGTCATGATTAACTTTTTTTGTTCCCTCAATCTGTTACATGGGACAATTAGTTGTCGTCGTAAATAAAGTAAATTAGTGTTGTAATTATTTTGTCGTTACTTGTGTTAAGCCTTTATAGCATTATTAATAAGAGTGCGTCGCTATGACTATAAAGTTTGTATGATTATAAAGTTTGTACTTTTATCCGAATATCAAAGTTCTTTCCAAATCATTTTGATTTTTTTCGTTGCTCTTTTCCAATTAATCCGATTCGATTTTTCTCAAACAGAATTACTTCTTTCTGTCCGTAACAGCCTCACCTGTTGTACCTGTCACCCGGTGGTGTTCTAATCGACTGCGACGACTTGCCTGCCGCTCACTGCGGCGGCGGCGGCGGCGGCGGGCCGGATGGCGACCTGGCTAAACTGGTGCCCCAAATTCGCGACTATATTGATAGCAAGCGGCTGCAGGCTAGGATTCTAGGTGAGTTGCTGCGGTTTGATCGGCAGTCAGTGGGTCATTTTACTGGCTAACAGTGTCTGTCTGTCTGTCTATCTTTGTAGTCTGTCTGTCTTTGTAGTCTGTCTGTCTGTCTGTCTGTCTGTCTGTCTGTCTGTCTGTCTGTCAATCCGTATGTTTTCTTTTTGTCTGTCTCTTTCTGGCCGTCTGTTTATCTCTGGGTCTCTTAGTATTTTTTACTTATTCTTCTGCCCCCTCCCTCCACTGGCTGTTTTCCATGCCTCTCGTATCTCTGCTCGGGCATTCGCTTTTTTAACAATAGTTTTTGTTTAACAAAAAGTCTAAGCCAGTGAAGCGAAGTGTGGCCCGTAATTACGCTATTCATGGCACTTGTTATTCGTTAAAATCTAATTTTGTTTTGAAGAGGAACTCGCTAACCTTTGCTGTTTTTTTAACGCTTGCCTACTGGATGGGCCTGTCCAAAAAATTGCTTATGAACGAAGCCTTGGACAAGAAAGATAGCGAAAACACGAAAATATGCTTTTTAAAAAAGTTAGTTGCCATCCCACCCTAACAAGTAGCTCTAAGAGGATCATTTTTTTCTGCTCCTAGGAGTGTCTGACAATACTCCTAGTCAGCCAATCGATAGTTCTTTTTGCTCTCCTGAATCCTTTAAAAACTCGACACTGGCGATCTACAGGTTGATCAATATTAGAAAAAAAATTCCGTCTGCTTTTTTTCTGGGCGCGCCGCCCACCCCTCTCCTCGGGGACGGGATGACGTAGCTTGTCACGCAAAAAAAGACGAATAGAAAATCTAGCCAAGCGGGAGAAGCAGCGAATGAAATGTACTTTTAACTCTAACCGGGCGTGGCTAGTGTAGATGTATGCTCAAGGCCCCTGGGTAGTAAAAGCTAGGGCAAAAACTGAATTCTTAAAGCACTGCTACATTGTGGCTTGTCATTAATGAGCAAGGGAGGGAGAGAGCACAGACTAAAGCTGGTTAATAGCGTCTATTCACGTGATTAATGTAAGAAAATCAACTTCGTACGTATTTTTTAGCAAACAAATATTTTTTAGAGGTGGCTGGCTTTTCAATGCCAAGAAAAGAAAAAAATCTGCCGGACAGTTAGAGTTTCAGTTAAAGAATTTTTGGAAAGGTTAAATTTCATAAATAAGCGCTAGTCTATATTTTATAGATATTTATCAAACTGCTATTCAATAATTTTTCACTATATGCAATATTGTTTAACAATGTCTGGCTTGTGTAGCTAAGGCAAACAAATACTTGTAACTGTAACTTTTGCTAAATATGATGAAAGCTAGGTCTAATCTGATGATAACAATTTAACTTCTGATTCGTAAATCATGTCAAGATATTTTTGTTGAATAGATTAGGCTTATATTTGCTCTAGCCTGTAAAAATTCCATAGGGCCATTTTATGCAAACAGTTTTATAACTTAATTTCTATTGCTACGAGCTATTAGCGGGACTGTTAAAGTTGCTTGTTACGGTATTTATCTCTGTTCACGATCGTATTGTTATTCCCTGCTATGTTTCAGCTTTAGCTTGTCTGTCTGTCTGTGTGTCTGTCTGTCTGTCTGTCTGTCTCTGTCTGTCTGTCTGTCTGTCTGTCTGTCTGTCTGTCTGTCTGTCTGTCTGTCTGTCTGTCTGTCTGTCTGTCTGTCTGTCTGTCTGTCTGTCTGTCTGTCTGTCTGTCTGTCCGTCCGCCTGTCTGTCTTTCTGTCTGTCTGTATTTGTATGGTTTTCTCTTTGATTATCTATCCCTGGACCCTGCCTATTAATCAGAATGTCTTTCTCCGACAGGAGGCCGCTTCTATCTTTAAATAAGTACATTATTCCAGTATTAAAAAAATCTATCGTTCTCAATTGTCTGCACCGCAGAGCTCGCGTCATCGCGGTCCCAGCCCGCTAGCTCGCTCCGTCCTGGGCATTCTGACCCCGGCTGCTAGCGGCAGCAATGCCGACTGTTCAGCAACAGGGCGACCCGACTTGGCTGAGGCCAATTGCGAGCGGACTGCCGCCGCCGCCGCCGCCGCCGCCGCCCAATGTCTGGTGCAGGTGGGCTCCGCCCTGGCTCTGCTGAGCATTCAACTGCAGCCAGTGTTGCCAACAGACGATGCTGTGGCTGGCATTGGCGCCAATCCCGGCGGATTTCAACGCCAATTATCGGCGCAGAGCAGCGGCAGCGGCGTTGGCGTACAGCGTCAGCTATCCGGACAGAGCGGCAGCGGACTGGGGACCAACAGCGAGTCGGAGTTCGCCGCCGGCAGCTACGTGTCCGATTCGACTTTGAGCAGCGCCGGCTCGCCAACACCCTCGTCGTCTTTAGCGGCTTCCTCGGACTATGCGAATTTTGCGGCCATGTCGACGCCTCGTTCGGCATTTGGTTTCGTCGGCATAGGCGGCAATTCGGACGACGATTTTTATCTGCTAGCCTGCGGTGGCTACAATCGGGGCCAGTGCTTGAACAGCTCGGAGATTCTCCGGCCCGGTTGGAACGCCGGCTGTTGGTCGCCGGCGCCGCCGCTGCTCACTGGCCGAAGTCGATGCTCAGCAGCTGTGCTGTCTAGCGTTGACAATTATCGGGTGTACGTGTGCGGCGGTTCGGACGGCGTGTCCGAGCTCAACACGGTGAGCTTCGTTTGTCTGTTTTATTGTTGTTTCTTAAGGGTTTAATTTCTCTTTTTTTATGGTCAGGATTTAGGCTTTTTACTTCCTACTCGTACTACAATAATTGCTATCTAAATGCGTCCTGTACAATAAGGTTTTACCTTATTAAGGTTAAACAAATATTCAACATAAAAATTGTTTTGTTAAGGTGATATTGACCCACACAAGCGCAAGCTACGCGATTATATGTATTTATATCCCCACCCCAGGATCGATCGCACAGCTCCAACCCCTCTATCCCGACCCCAGGATCGATCGCACAACCTCAACCCCTCTATCCCCACCCCAGTATCGACTGCACAACCTCAACCCCTCTATCCCCACCCCAGTATCGACTGCACAACCTCAACCCCTCTATCCCGACCCCAGTATCGATCGCACAACCTCAACCCCTCTATCCCCACCCCAGTATCGATCGCACAGCCTCAACCCCTCTATCTCCACCCCAGTATCGACCGCACAGCCTCAACCCCTCTATCCCCACCCCAGTATCGATCGCACAGCCTCAACCCCTCTATCCCCACCCCAGTATCGATCGCACAGCCTCAACCCCTCTATCCCCACCCCAGTATCGACTGCACAACCTCAACCCCTCTATCCCCACCCCAGTGTCGACTGCACAACCTCAACCCCTCTATCCCCACCCCAGTATCGACTGCACAACCTCAACCCCTCTATCCCCACCCCAGTATCGATTGCACAACCTCAACCCCTCTATCCCCACCCCAGAATCGATCGCACAGCTCCAACCCCTCTATCCCCACCCCAGTATCGACAACTGCACAACCTCAACCCCTCTATCCCCACCCCAGTGTCGACTGTACAACCTCAACCCCTCTATCCCCACCCCAGTATCGATCGCACAGCTCCAACCCCTCTATCCCCACCCCAGTATTGATCGCACAACCTCAACCCCTCTATCCCCACCCGAGCATCGATCGCACAACCTTAACCCCTCACAATTTAAAACCCTGTAGGATCAGTCTGTCAGTGGCTCTCTTGGAAAGCAATGTACTTTAGGGTAGAAAGAATAACGCCTGCTATTTACTGACAGACTGACTGACTTGCTGGCTCAATTAGTGTCAAAACGCTGGCGATTTTGTAGGCTAGAGTGATGCCAATCAAACTGACTGTTTGATAAATTGTTGATTCTACGCGCATTCAACTGGACTGGCTAAAGCTACTCGAGTAGCAAGGTTAGCATAGCAGCTCGACTCAAACTGTTGAATCAAGGTTTCGGCATTGTCAAGTATCTCTAGGTAGGTTAAAAACCAGACTGACAGAAACAATGCTGGTTATATTTTTCTTAATTAAGTTTTTTTTATTTGTTTTGTTGCCGTTAATGCTATAAGTAAATAAATTATCAATAGTAATTTTTTATTTCTAGCTTGCTATTTATTGCTTGCATGATCAAAAAAAGAAAACATTCTACAGATTTTTAACAAGAACTACGTAGCCAGTTTCTTCTTACCGCCTGCCCGCTTATTGCGTTGCCTAATCATTTAGTTTTTTTCAAGTCGGGCATGTTGCGTTAGTGTTTTTTTTCAGCTTGGAACATTGCTCGATGATTGATTGATTGATTGATTGATTCGCCCTGTCAATCCTCCTCGGCAGGTTGAAGTGTTCGACGGTCAGCAGTGGCTACCCGGGCCGCCGATGCTGCAGGCTCGTTCCGGCTGCTGTACAGTCGCTATGGACGGCGTTCTTTACTGCCTAGGCGGCCGCTACGGCGCCGATTCGCTTCGCCAAGCCGAATTGCTCGATCCTCGGATCGGCCGCTGGCAGCCGCTGCCGCCGATGCTGTCCTCCCGTAACGAATGCGCCGCCGCGGCTAACGCCGGCCGAATCTGGGTAGCCGGCGGCGCCGACAACTGGGGCGGCCAGTGTCTAGCTAGCGTTGAAGTCTACGAGCCTCGCGTTGCTAGTTGGATCCGGGTGCCTCGTCAGCTCAGTCAGCCGCGCCGCGGCGCCGCCGTTGCCGAATTAGCCGGCAAATTCTGGCTAGTTGGCGGCTCCGACGGTCAGCGTCCGGCTTTGTCGGCCTGCGAGCCGATCCCAGCCGTGCTTGATGACGACGAAGCCGACGCCCCGGCGTTGAATAACATCGGCGGAGGCGAACCGGCTATGCGGCTGGCGTCGCCGCGCGCTAATCTGGGTCTGGCCGCCCTGCCGGCCTCGTTGTCAGCTGGTTTGACCCGTTCGCCCTCCTGCCTACTGGCTGTTGGCGGCTTCTCCGGCAAAGTGTTTCTCGACTGTTGCGAATTGTTGCACCTGTGACCGGCGCCTAGCTCAAACGATTAACTTTTTTTAATGCCTGGTTTTTGGAATGTTCGTACCTTCTGGATGTTTGTACTATCGTTAGTTCTTTCTACTACTGATTAGCTAGACGCCTTTTGTCATTTACTGTCTTCTTCTTAATCTTGACGTTTTAGTTGTCAGTAAGGCCTCAGATCAACGACAGCTAGGTGTCAGGTCAGCTAGGTGTCAGGTCAGCTAGGTGTCAGGTCAGCTAGGTCTCAGGTTAACTAGGTGTCAGGTTAGCTAGGTGTCAGGTCAGCTAGGTCTCAGGTCAGCTAGGTGTAAGGTCAGCTAGGTCTCAGGTCAGCTAGGTGTCAGGTCAGCTAGGTGTCAGGTCAGCTAGGTCTCAGGTCAGCTAGGTGTCAGGTCAGCTAGGTGTCAGGTCAGCTAGGTGTCAGGTCAGCTAGGTCTCAGGTTAACTAGGTGTCAGGTTAGCTAGGTCTCAGGTCAGCTAGGTGTAAGGTCAGCTAGGTCTCAGGTCAGCTAGGTGTCAGGTCAGCTAGGTCTCAGGTCAGCTAGGTGTCAGGTCAGCTAGGTGTCAGGTCAGCTAGGTCTCAGGTCAGCTAGGTGTAAGGTCAGCTAGGTGTCAGGTCAGCTAGGTCTCAGGTCAGCTAGGTGTCAGGTCAGCTAGGTGTCAGGTCAGCTAGGTCTCAGGTCAGCTAGGTGTCAGGTCAGCTAGGTCTCAGGTCAGCTAGGTCTCAGGTCAGCTAGGTCTCAGGTCAGCTAGGTGTCAGGTCAGCTAGGTCTCAGGTCAGCTAGGTCTCAGGTCAGCTAGGTCTCAGGTCAGCTAGGTCTCAGGTCAGCTAGGTCTCAGGTCAGCTAGGTGTCAGGTCAGCTAGGTCTCAGGTCAGCTAGGTCTCAGGTCAGCTAGGTGTCAGGTCAGCTAGGTCTCAGGTTAACTAGGTGTCAGGTCAGCTAGGTCTATAGTAGCTAGGTCTAGGTCTTTGTAAATTTTTGCGACTTTTTGGCCGGCTTGGTTTATGCGCTGAAAATTGATCCCATCGCTTTTTTCTCCCATTCAGGCATTGCAAACTTAGATTTAGCATGGCTTTAAAAAAATTGCGCTGTTTTCGTTTTAACATCTTTTTGTTCAAGTTTTGTAATTTAATATTGAATGAAAACTCTGTTAAACCATGATTAATATATCGAATTAAAAATCTTCAATGACCGTTTCTCCACCCCATTTTTTTGCCTTTGCTTGACTACTGACAGGCTGTTTAAGTGCTGGCTGTCAGCTCAGTCTTCAATAAAACAAACCAGGAGTACATTAACTTTTTGTTCTGTCTCCCAGCTTCTCTTGGACTAGATTAGAACTATTCTTAGCCTTGGCTTTAGCCATTGTCTGATTTAAGTTGAGCTGTGCATTTCTTTTCTGTTTGGACTTAGCAATGATGGCACTAAGAACGGACATTGTCTATCTGCGCCGTTTTTGCCCCAAAATCTGATTGATTTATTACCCAGCCCCAGTCCGGTTGCCTCGAATTTGATTATACTTTTCTCCCACGGATTTAAAAAATGATGATGATGATCCCATATTTTTTTGCGACTCTGTCGCGTCTATTTTCTACAATTGTTTCACCTGTTTTTCCCGTTGCGTGAATCACTGCGAGGTTATTTTCTTCAACTCCTGGCATATTAATGGAATCATCAAATATACACAATAAATCAATTTTTTTATCAATAAATTGATTTATTTGACTGCTTAAATTGTGTTAACATGTTCGTTTTTTATTAGGCTTGCTATTAATAAAGTGACAAGGACACTTTGTCGACATAAAATTAAAGATTGCGCTCGATTGGAAGCAGATGAAAATATTATCTTTTGATATGTGCTTCTTGCCCTCTTACTCTATCGAACAAGTACGTCTTAATTTTTGAAAGATTGATCTTCCTATTATCAATATTTTATTGATATTATTTCACTTGCGTAAAAAACTATTAAATGACAAATGGCCAATCCAGAGAGAATCGGACATTGAATCAACATGTGACTGGACCAGCAAAGTTATCCAAAATACTGATTTATAGAAATATTCTTTGAATAAAACAGACTTGATTAGAAGAGGATTCAGAACCTACGCAGCTGCTAAAATACCATTTTATTGAATTTATAATTTTCGACATGTTTTACAGGGGAAATTATTTAAAGATTATTATTTTACAGATTTATGATTTGTAAATAGTTCGATAGAGTAAGAAAGCGGAAATGCAAAACTGTGGAAATCTAAATATTGATGGAAGGCTGTTATTGATGCACTTTTAATGTGAAGCAAGTGGCGCTGTAGCCTGTACAGGGATTAGCTAACGCCCTTTAGATGGCGTTCGCCTGGACTGGAAGCTTGGGCAGTAACTACAAAACTTGAACATATTTTTAGAAGACCTCGTAATAGGCCTCGAAATTATCTTTGCTTATTCGCTTATTACAAATGTAATTTGTAATTTCAAGTAACAGTTCTTGTCTAACAATAAATTCTGTGGTTTGGGGGCTCGCATATACTTGGCGAGGCCAGTAATTGCGACGAGAAGTGCCAGAGCATGGCTGACGGTTTATTTGCTTTTATACGTGCAAATTAGCAGCGAGACCATATTGGGCGCGTGGGTTCCCACATACCAATAAGTGGGCAAGTTATCAATGCCAACCCCCAGCCAATCAGAACCCCCGGCTTTGTCAGCAGGGGTTGGTGCTCACTAGCCGCGAGGAGGCGTACGCCATTGGTCGAAGCTGGCTAGGCTGTTGCGGCTACGCTCTTGCAAGGCGCCGCGTGCCGATGCATGACCACCACAGTGGTACAGCCAATTCAAATATTTAATGTCACGTTTTCAACCAAATTTTTCTACTTACTAGCACTGAAGTTTTATGATTTGCAACCAAGTAGAGGAGTCCCTTCGAACATTTATATACACTTAAATACAAGTACAAGCAATCAAAAGTATGAGTTAAAATTATTTAATATAAGTAAATTGACCTGAAAAGTAAATTACACCAAGTTTAAAAAATAAAATCATAATTTGCATTAGCGCTCTTTATTATACATTCCTAGGATTTCGGAAGGCGATTTAGGGAGACCGTCTCTAGGTGTCAAGAAGCGTAGGCGAAATTCTAATGTATTGGAAACTGCCGGCATCAAAGCAAAAAATCAAATTTATTAACGCAATTATCTAGCCCTTGACGGAGACAAAATAATATATAAAAATAAATTTCTTATTTAGATAGTGGATAATTTTATACTTTATGAATAAATTTTTTAAAGAAAAAAATGAATATTTTTAATTTTCACTCTTTACTTGACAAATTTGCATCAACGCAACGCTTGAATAAATTTATTGAGTTGGAGTTCATTGCCATATCTTTATTTGAAAATTTTAAAGTTGTGGTTTTCAAGTTATAGAGAAATTTCGCTGATTGTTTTATTTTATTCATGTATAGGCCTGATTTTCAGGCTGTGAATGTGTATACTATTATTAGTGCCTAAATGGCGGATTCAGAATCTATAACATTGCAAAGTATTAATTCTATGCCAACTGAAAAAATGTCGTCCCATTTGCTTGATCATGATGAATTAAATGAAACGGCACAATATTCGTCATTTGATACTGGCAGTACAGAAAATGGCACTGAAATTGGTAGATCATCTAGATCAGCATCGACCTCTCGACCTTGGTATGAAAGGTAGGCATAAGCCGCATAGCATAACAAGCCATATGGCATGTTTGTGTTTTAGCTATAAATAAATATTAAGTGTGGCCTAGGCCTACAGTATATAGATTATGAATGAGATCACCAATTTTGCAATTCACATCACCAATTTTATGACTTACATAACTGGTTTTGTGACTTACATCACCAAGTTTGCAACTTATGTCACTGATTTTGTGATTTAAATTGGCTAGTAGCCACTTCACTTATCTGGTTTGGACATATGTGCACAACTTGAAAATTTTGGTTGGCTAGTGTGACTTAGTTGAAACTAAATTTGTGACTTACTTGGGGTCAAAGTTTGAATAACCAAAAAAGGTCCCGCTGACCACTTTTGCCTAAATCTTCTCAATTCTTCTCCATTTTGTGACATACCCCCTTCATTTTGCGACTTTCATTGGCAACTTTGTGACATCCCTTGCTTGGCAGTCCTGTCACCTGGCTGGTTTGGCTAGGTCATCCGGGTATTGCGCATGTATGTGATTTGGATAGGTCAAATAGATACTAGGCATGAATTTTCATGATTAGCTTATTTGTTTTATTCTTAGCTTCATTTTAGCTTCACTGAAGTGCTTGTAGCATATGTCCCTAGGGTTTTAAAGAACTATAGCTTTTATCCATAGGATTTTTTTACATCTTTGGCACATGTCTACAAGATTTAGAGATTTATTCCAATAAATATAGGCCTATAGGATACAAAATGATATTCTATTCCCAATAAAAAAACCCAGCCAAGCCCTATACTAAAAATTATATTGATAGGGACTTAGTTTTAGGCTTAGCTAATATAGGCCTAGTGCAATTTTTTAGGTTTAAAAATCAATTTTACATTCAATATACTTTTTTTCTTTTAATGGTACTTTTATATAACTAGCCATAGGGTCTATGATGTTTTTTGTAGAAAAATCATATAAAATTGCAATTTAAAATTACAAAATTGCAATGTGGATAAGTTATACTTTTCTAGTATTTTGATAATGACCTAGGTAAAATATACTCCTATAAAAACTTATTTTAATCAAAACCAGCAAGTTTTTGCCTATATTTTATTGCATATAAAACTTTTTACATTATTATTAATTAATATAAAAATAATCTTATAGTAATGTGGATAATGCTTGTATGCTTATTCAAATTTAAAGGCCCTAAAATTAAGCAATTGTGTCACTTTTAAATATATTCACTTGTATAACCTTTTCATTTATATAGCTATCATATATACCCAAAATTACTATAAAATTACTTGCCAGTTACAAAATGCTTCATATTTTATAGGTCTAATATAGTTAGAGTTATTGAAAAAAACTCTTGGATCTTTTTGTTGGTTTTTTTTAAATTGCATTGTAATTCATGAATATTTCTTGAGCTCTTAACTTTCAAAATGTAAAATTTTTGAACTTATAGAAAGCACCTAGTAACAGTTCAGTTACTCTATTAAAATAAATATATGCAGGATATATGCACCCCTGATGCCATTATTCTATAACTAGTAACTCGAGGCAATTCACTAATATTATTGGCTTATAAGCAGGCCAATAGCAATATAATGTGCAGGTGCATGCTCACACCATGGCATATAGCTATCCAACAAAAGTTTATAATCTAAATTTATTCTTAATTAATCTTTTTGCAAATCAAGCATCTTTCATTGAAAGTAGAATTGGTAGGCAACCGACTAATTGGTTCTAAACCTTTCACATTATGTATTTTTTGATTCTTTAGTTCTTATTGAATTAACAACCAACGCATCCCAGGTGCTGGGCCAAGTGCTGCTCGTGCGCCAATCGCAAAAAGCACTACCTGCCGCGTGTGGTACGCATCGGGGTGCCCGACCGCAAGTCGCACTATCCTGCCAATGTCATACGCAATCAGAAGTACTCCGTGCTTAGCTTCCTACCTTTAGTGCTGTTCGAACAATTTCGAAATTTTCTCAATTTCTGCTTCCTAGTAATGGCGCTGTCGCAGTTTGTGCCGCAGCTTCGCATAGGCTATTTGTACACCTACTGGGGCCCGCTGGCCTTTGTAGTCTTTGTTACTATGGTGCGCGAAGCTGTTGACGATATCAGACGCTACCTACGCGACAGAGAATTGAATGGCACCGCCTACGAACGGTTGAGTAGGGCCGGAATTCAGACTGTGCCTAGCAGCGCGCTGCGGGTAAAGATTAAAATTACATAACTTCCTTGGTTTTTACTAGCAATCAATTAGACTAAAAGCTTAAGTGTCGTGTCTGGCTTAAAACATAGTTCTTAGTTCGATTCCGATACCGAATTTAATAATTCGTGTGTGCTTGAGGCAAAATGAGTAAACTATCTCATCCTTTGTCTGCATTCAGCGGCGCTACATCTGGCCAGAAATTAGGTTCATAATGAGATCTAAATACTTACCTTGTCAGTATTATAAAGGTGCGCTGTTTAAACTATAATATGGGGCTTATGGGTCATCATGATTCAAGGCTTATGGGTCATCATGATTCAAGGCTTATGCGTCATCATGATTCAAGGCTTATGGGTCATATTGATTCAAGGCTTATGGGTCATCATGATTCAAGGCTTAGCTATGCGTCATCATGATTCAAGGCTTATGGGTCATCAATCATCATGATTCAAGGCTTATGGGTCATCATGATTCAAGGCTTATGGGTCATCTTGATTCAAGGCTTATGGGTCATCATGATTCAAGGCTTATGGTCATCATGATTCAAGGCTTATGGGTCATATTGATTCAAGGCTTATGGGTCATATTGATTCAAGGCTTATGGGTCATCATGATTCAAGGCTTATGGGTCATCTTGATTCAAGGCTTATGGGTCATCATGATTCAAGGCTTATGGTCATCATGATTCAAGGCTTATGGGTCATATTGATTCAAGGCTTATGGGTCATATTGATTCAAGGCTTATGGGTCATCATGATTCAAGGCTTATGGGTCATCATGATTCAAGGCTTATGGTCATCATGATTCAAGGCTTATGGGTCATATTGATTCAAGGCTTATGGGTCATATTGATTCAAGGCTTATGGGTCATATTGATTCAAGGCTTATGCGTCATCATGATTCAAGGCTTATGCGTCATCATGATTCAAGGCTTAGCTATGCGTCATCATGATTCAAGGCTTATGGGTCATCAATCATCATGATTCAAGGCTTATGGGTCATCATGATTCAAGACTTAATATGAATCTTAATAATTCTAGGCTAGATAGTTTATATGGTAGAGAAAATTTGTTTGTCAACTGAAATGGGTGGTAGAGAAAAGCTAATAAATTCATTTCTGTTATTGAGCTGGGATTTTTATTTGGTGTGAGGGTATCGCTAAAAGTAGTATTATTACGAGTACGCAAGTACGTCCCCATTAATTTATCCCAATGGCGCCGGCCCTAGGTTGGCGATGTAGTTCGCGTCAATAAAAATCAACGCGTCCCAGCTGATTTGGTGTTGCTGCGCACCTCGGAGCGTCAGGGCACCTGCTACCTGCGTACGGATCAATTGGACGGCGAGACCGACTGGAAGCTGCGTCTGGCGCCTACTGTTACTCAGTCTGTTGAACGGGACGAAGGCCTTCTTGACCTTGGCGGCAGTGTTTACGCTGAACGGCCGGGTCGGGATATTCACGGCTTTATCGGCACTCTGACGGTCACGTCTAGGCAAACTGAACAGCAGCAGCAGCAGCAGGTGGCTCTGTCTGTTGAGAACACGGCCTGGGCCAATACAGTTGTGGCATCTGGCTGGGCTCTTGGCCTGGTGGTCTACACTGGCCCGGAGACTCGAGCCGTTATGAACAATTCTAAACCGAGGAGTAAATTTGGCCTCACAGATGTCGAAATTAACAACATCACCAAGGTGCTGGTTGCCTGCGTACTGGTGCTGTCGCTGGTCCTGCTGGCTTTGAAAGGCTTCGGCGGACAGTGGTACAAATATTTTTGGCGATTTTTTCTGCTCTTCTCCTACATAGTGCCGCTTGCGTAAGTCCCTTTTAATAATAATTAAATTTAGACACCCAACCTTTCGACCACGGCACAGTCGCATAGAGCTGTGTACAGCTGCTCAGTCCTGACGGGCTGGAGGGGCCGCAACACCCACTCTCATTTACCCAGCTCAAACTGGTACCCGATCTCAGCTGGGTGGGACTGAAGCAATGCGGGATTAAGTGCCTTGCTAAGGACACAAATTGTCTTCTAGAGCCGGGACTCGAACTCACGACCTTCCACTAGGCTACAACTCCAAATGCGTAAACATGAATAAAGTAAACTTAATCACGATTTATAATTAATAAAAAAAATTTACTGTAACGATTTTTTATTACAGATTGCGAGTAAACCTGGACGTGGCCAAGATCACCTATTCATTTTTCATTATGCGAGACAAGAATCTAGACGGCAATATAGTGCGCAATACCACTATACCGGAGGAGCTGGGCCGTATTAGCTACCTGCTTAGCGACAAGACTGGCACCCTAACTGAGAATGAGATGGTGAGTCGATTGCTCTTTCTTAACTATAGTAGCAAAAACTGCCTGTAAAAAATTGTCAGCAAGCTATTGTAAGTAGTATATCTTATTGGGGCTCGAACTCACGACCTTCGCTGAAAAATCTGTCGCCTGAAACACTATGCAACATCTGCTCAGTAGTATGTAGGGCACTAAGCAAATATTTTTTGTGTGATATTCGCCTAAATTATTTAACGATCAAATCAAATCGCAGGTGTTCAAAAAGCTGCACCTCGGCTCAACTGTGTACACTGACGAAGCCGACTCCCAGGACGAGGTTCGAGCGCTTCTACAAGCCGGCCTAAACTCTAGCGGCGCCGGCGGCGGAGGCGATTCCGTCACAAGGCTGGGCGCGGATCTCGCCGGCCGCACAGCCGATGCGGTCCGCGCTGTCGCCCTGTGTCACAACGTCACGCCGGTGTTCGACGAAGCCAATGGAGCTGCCCCGGCCTATCAGGCCAGCAGTCCGGACGAGGTCGCTCTGGTGACGTGGACAGCCGGGGTTGGGCTGGCGCTGGTGCACCGGGATCAGACTAGCATTCGGCTGCAGGCTGACTCGGGGCTTGAACTGGCCTACACTGTGCTGCACCTGTTCCCGTTCAGCTCCGACACCAAGCGGATGGGCATCATTGTTAGGGACGAGGCCACGGGCGACATCACTTTCTATTCTAAAGGCGCCGACACTGTCATCGGGGCTGTTGTACAGCCTGTTGATTGGCTTGAGGAAGAGGTCGGCAATCTGGCTAGGGAGGGCCTGCGCACCCTGCTAGTTGCTAAGCGGCGGCTTCGGCGCGATTTCTACGAGGATTGGAGCAAGAGGTAACAGTTGATATAACATTTTATAGTGATTGTCTCCCCGTCTGTCTGCCTGTTTCTGTCTGCCTGTGTGTCTGTCTGTCCGTCTGTCTGCCTGTGTGTCTGTATGTCTGTCTGTCTGCCTCTGTGTCTGTCTGTCTGCCTCTGTGTCTGTCTGTCTGCCTCTATGTCTGTCTGTCTGCCTGTGTGTCTGTCTGTCTGCCTCTCTGTCTGTCTGCCTGTCTGTTTGTCTGTCTGTATGTCTGTCTGTCTGCCCGTCTGTTTGTCTGTCTGTATGTCTGTCTTTCTGTCTGTCTGTCTGTCTGTCTGTCTGTCTGTCTGTCTGTCTGTCTGTCTGTCTGTCTGTCTGTCTGTCTGCCTGCCTGTCTGTCTGTCTGTCTGTCTGTCTGCCCGTCTGTTTGTCTGTCTGTATGTCTGTCTTTCTGTCTGTCTGTCTGTCTGTCTGTCTGTCTGTCTGTCTGTTTGTCATTATGTCTGTCTGTTTGTCATTATGTCTGTCTGTCTGTCTGTCTTTCTGTCTGTTTGTATGTCTGTTTGTCTGTCTGTATGTCTGTTTGTCTGTCTGTCTGTCTGTCTGTGTCTCTTTATCTCCGTCTGCGTATCTTTTATTGGTCGGACTGTCTTCTGTCTTTATGCCTGTCTGCGTGTCTGTCACGAAGTCTGTCTCCATATCTTATCAACTCTTATCTTAGCTGCAAATGGTGCCGTCCAACGATTCAACTAGGAGTCGTGGCCGCAGTTTTTTTGACAGCCCCTGGCAATTAAGTATCGCTAAAATGCCATTTCTTAATCCTAGCTAAATTTCCCTCGCCGCAGATACGAGCAGGCCCGTCTAGCCGTAGAGAATCGCGTCGAACGCATGCAACAGCTGCAGCAGCAGCTTGACAACGGCCTGGAACTGCTCTGCATCACCGGCGTCGAGGACCGGCTGCAGACCGGCGTTCGGGCCACCTTGGAGACGCTTCGCAACGCCGGCGTCCGGGTCTGGATGCTCACCGGCGACAAGATGGAGACCGCCTGTTGCATAGCCAAATCCTCCCGCCTAGTGGACAGAATCGCCGGCCTGTACGCCTTCCAGCCGGCGTCCCTGCGCAGCGCCGATCTGGACAGAGAGCTGCGGAATATGGCGCGACGGGTGGAGGCCGGGCAAAGCGTCGTCATCAGCGGCGAGTGCTTGCAGGTTTGTGTGACGAAGTACTTTTGCTGACTTGTGTGCTGATTAACATCTTGCCTAACTGAAAGTCAGGAAACTAACATCCATAAATCTTCAAAGCTGATCTATGAGGATAATGATCCTAAAAAGTAAGTTTTATGATCCCTTTACGATTCAGTAAATAATCCCAATCAAGGATAATAATCCTAATCAAGAGGATAATGATCCAAATCTAGGGTATAATGATCTTAATCATGAGGATAATTATCCTAATCAAGAGGATAATGATCCCATTCAAGACAATAATGGTCCCATTCAAGAGAATAATGGTCCCATTCAAGAGGATAATGGTTCCAATCAATTAGATAATGCTCCTAATCAAGAGGATAAGGATCCCAATCTAGAGTATAATGATCTTAATCATGAGGATAATGATCCCAATCAAAGGATAATGTTCCTTATCAAGAAGACAATGCTTTTAATCAAGAAGATAATGCTCCTAATCAAGAAGATAGTGGTTCCAATCAAGAGGATAATGATCCTATTCAAGAGAATAGTAGTCCCAATCAAGAGGATAATGATCCCATTCAAAAGGATAATGATCTTAACCATGCAGAATAACGGTCCCAATTATGAGGATAAAATCCTATTATAGTTTTTTATTCAATCTAAAGGATACTTATTATTAATGACCATTTATATTTTGATTTCTATCGGGACCATATTCCTCAATTGGTATCATGAATCACGGTGTTGATGCTGTTAGCAAGTGGATATTTTCACGAACCGCGAGTAATATGCGTTATATACTACTAATTCACTTATTGTCAGTAGTCAGGTACCAATAATAATCAATTAGCCAGCAATTTCAATTTCAATTTCAGGCCGCGGTGGAACAGGACGAGCGGCGTTTCGTTCAGCTGGCTTGCCAAGCGCCAGCCGTCGTTGTCTGCCGTTGCTCGCCAACCCAGAAGGCCGAAGTCGTCCGCCTATTGAAGGACCACACCGGGAAACGATGCGCCGCTGTTGGCGACGGCGGCAACGATGTGGCGATGATTCAGGAGGCCGACTGCGGCCTGGGCATCACTGGCAAGGAGGGTCTGCAGGCATCATTGGCTGCTGATTTCAGCATTGCCAGGTTCCAGCACGTGACTAGGCTGATGCTGGTTGGTGTTTTTTTTGTGTTTGCCACCGTGTCAGAATAGATTTTTAATGTCAGATTTCTAGGTACATAATGTGTAGATTTCTAGTTATATCATGTGTAGATTTCTAGGTAGATCATGTGTAGATTTCTAGGTGGATCATGTGTAGATTTCTAGGTAGATCATGTGTAGATTTCTAGGTGGATCATGTGTAGATTTCTAGGTAGATCATGTGTAGATTTCTAGGTGGATCATGTGTAATGTCTAGGTAGATCATGTGTGGATGTCTAGGTAGATCGTGTGTAGATGTCTAGGTAGATCGTGTGTAGATGTCTAGGTTAGATTACATCGTGTGTAGATTTCTAGGTAGATCATGTGTAGATTTTTAGGTAGATCATGTGTAGATTTCTAGGTAGATCATGTGTATATTTTAAAGTAGATCATGTGTAGATTTTAAAGTAGATCACGTGTAGATTTCTAAGTTAGATTAGATGGTATGTAGATTTCTAGGTAGATCATGTGTAGATTTCTATTTAGATCATGTCTAGATGTCTAGGTAGATCATGTGTAGATGTCTAGATAGATCGTGTGCAGATTTCCGGGTAGATCAAGTTTAGATTTCTACTCGTACTAGGTAGACTGCGTTAATATCTTCATATCATGTTATCCTTGATGGCATTGTCAACAATGTAATCGATGAAGCCTCGCCATCACTGCGCAGGTTCACGGTCGCCGGTGCTACAAGAACACGTCAGTGCTGGCCCAGTTCATAGTCCATCGCGGCCTCATTATCTCCACTATGCAGGCCACATTTTCGGCCGTGTTTTTCTACGTAGCCATCAGCCTATTCCCCGGCATCCTGATGATTGGCTACGCCACCGTCTTCACCATGTTCCCCGTGTTCTCGCTGGTGCTTGACGAAGACGTAGCCAGTGCGACTGCCGAGAAATTCCCGGAATTATATCGCGACCTGTTGAAGGGTCGGGAATTGTCGGCTAAGATTCTGTGCATCTGGGTGGCCATTTCTGTCTATCAGGGTGGAGTCATTATGTACGGCTCCTTGTGGCTGTTCCAGGGCTCTTTCCTGCATATAATCAGCATTGGTTTCACCGCTCTGGTCTTCACCGAGCTGATCATGGTGGCCCTGACTGTGCGCACCTGGTGCTGGCAGATTGTTGTGGCCGAATTGATTAGCCTGGCTTCCTACGTGACTGCCGTGTTCATTCTGACTGAGTATTTTGGTGAGTTTCCTCTGTGATTTGTGCTAGCACTGGTAGCTGGTCTACCTAGATTAGTGGTTGATCTATAAGAATAAGAAACTGATCTAGGTAGATTGGTAGCTGATCTAGATAGATTGAAAGTAGATCTAGGTAGATTGGTTGTTGATCTAGACAGATTGGAAGTAGATCTAGGTATATTGATAGCTGATCTAGATAGATTGGAAGTAGATCTAGATAGATTAGTAGCTGATCTAGATGGATTGGAAGCAGATACAGGTAGATTGGTAGCTGATCTAGATGGATTGGAAGCAGATACAGGTAGATTGGTAGCTGATCTAGATGGATTGGAAGCAGATATAGGTAGATTGGTAGCTGATCTAGATGGATTGGAAGCAGATATAGGTAGATTGGTAGCTGATCTAGATGGATTGGAAGCAGATATAGGTAGATTGGTAGCTGATCTAGATGGATTGGAAGCAGATCTAGGTAGATTGGTAGCTGATCTAGATGGATTGGAAGCAGATCTAGGTAGATTGGTAGCTGATCTAGATGGATTGGAAGCAGATATAGGTAGATTGGTAGCTGATCTAAATGGATTGCAAGTAGATCTAGGTAGATTAGTAGCTGATCTACAAGGATAAGAAGCAGATCTTAGTAGACTGGTAGCTGATCTAGAGATACAGCGCAAATCTATCTAAAATATGAAGCATAAAGTCGTGCATTCCTAGAAATTCTCGCGCACAAAAGTTAGTCACCAGCTGTAAATGTGACTCATAATTTGTTAATTTTGCCCCCCCCCAGACCGAGCGTTCATCCTGACGCCCGACTTCCTATGGAAGGTTGCGGCCATCACAGCTGTCAGCGCTATACCCATCGTGGCGCTGAAGCTCATCCGTTACCTGATGAGTCCACCTATTGCTCGCAAACTGCAGGCGTAAATTAATACAATTATTTTTCATTTTAAAAAATGTATCGCTTCAATTTTACCATAACACCAATTTAACCTGAATAATAACCCTATATAACATTAGTACAGGTGTGCAGTGCGATTTTTCTATTAACAATCTTAACACGAGAACCCGCCATTAAATATTTTTCAGCTCTGTTGGACCACCGATTGCGGTGTTTACCGTGTGATTTTCAATCAATCGATGACGTCATCTAATAGACTAACCTTGAACAGCTCTCTCTGACTGGCTGTATTAACATTCCCCAAACTTGGCATCAGAACAGTTTGATTGTATCTGTCTTTCGAATTTATATTATTTTAAATTAACAAACTAACAAGCATTAGTTGGTCACAAAGTTTTTTTTATGCTTTCCCGTTATGCTTAACATTCCTGTGTATTTTCAATAGTTTTATACCCATCTTTATATCAACCAGAGTTTAAACAGTTATGTGCTATCTATTTATATATTATTCAGCTGTTTATTAACTAACTATTAATTATTAACTAATGTATATTTAGTGTAGTTCTTTTCATACCAGCTTACTATATATTTGATAATATTTACAAAGCGTTTTTTGCCGTTAATTGTTCAATTTTGAGGGACTTTTCGTCTTATTTGACAAATATACCGTGAACAAAATCGGCTTTTGACTGTTTTTAGGCTTTTTGCTTAATTTTTTCTTTTTGCTTTTCAAAACAATGAAAAAAACAGAATCAACTAAAAAATGAGCCACAGAATCAGCCCCAACAGGCCACAGAATCAACCCAAACAGGCCACAGAATCAGCCCCAAACAGGCCACAGAATCAGCCCCAACAGGCCACAGAATCAACCCAAACAGGCCACAGAATCAGCCCCAAACAGGCCACAGAATCAGCCCCAAATAGGCGACAGAATCAGCCCCAAATAGGCCACAGAATCAGCCCCAAACAGGCCACAGAATCAGCCCCAACAGGCCACAGAATCAGCCCCAAATAGGCCACAGAATCAGCCCTAAACAAGCGACAGAATCAGCCCCAAATAGGCCACAGAATCAGCCCCAAATAGACCACAGAATCAGCCCCAAACAGGCCACTCAGAACCAGCTAACCAGTCCACTTCAATCCGCCCCGCCCTCAGCCAAAACAGTCGCCATGGGTCGCCGCCCCGCCCGCTGCTACCGCTACTGCAAGAACAAGCCGTACCCGAAGTCGCGCTTCTGCCGCGGCGTCCCCGATCCCAAGATTCGCATCTACGATCTGGGCAAGAAGAAGGCCCGCGTTGACGAGTTCCCCCAGTGCGTCCACATGATCTCGGACGAATACGAGCAACTGTCGGCCGAGGCTCTGGAAGCCGCTCGCATCGCCGCCAACAAGTACCTGGTGAAGAGCTGCGGCAAGGACTCCTTCCATCTGCGCGTCCGCCTCCATCCGTTCCACGTGACCCGCATCAACAAGATGTTGTCCTGCGCTGGCGCCGATCGCCTTCAAACCGGCATGCGCGGCGCTTTCGGCAAGCCGAACGGCCTGGTGGCCCGTGTCAACATCGGCCAGGTGATCATGTCCGTGCGCGGCAAGGACAGCAACGTCAACTCTATGGTTGAAGCTTTCCGCCGATCCAAGATGAAGTTCCCCGGCAGGCAGAAGATTGCCGTCAGCCGACGATGGGGCTTCACTAAGTGGGACCGGGCCGACTACGAGCGGATGCGCGCCGAGGGTCGCCTGCAGCCTGACGGCGTCGGCTGCAAGTACCTGCCGGAGCACGGTCCGCTGGACAACTGGAAGCAGGTGCAAGCCGCTATGCGAATGGCCAGCTAAACTGTTGGACCCGTGAATTTTTCTGAGAAGTTTGTGACAGGACAGTTTGTGACTCAGCGTGAGCCTCGGAGTGATTAGAGAGAAATACATACACTACTGACTAATGACTTAAAGAAGTAGTTTGGCGCGTTTTTAGTCTAATTTTTTTGGCGCTGATCTGGTGGAGATAAACGCCGTTTTACTGGTCTTCAATTTTGTGTGATTTATTTGGTTTAGAGTTTAAATAGTTAGGAATCTCTTTCCCACTGATACTGAATGATGAAGAATCTCATTCACACCCCAACTGAATGATGGGGAATCTCATTCACACCGCAACTGAATGATGGGGAATCTCATTCACACCCCAACTGAATGATGGGGAATCTCATTCACACCGCAACTGAATGATGGGGAATCTCATTCACACCGCAACTGAATGATGGGGAATCTCACTCACACCAAAACTGAATGATTGGGAATCTCATTCACACCGCAACTGAGTAATGGGGAATATCATTCACACCAAAACTGAATGATTGGTAATCTCATTCATACCGCAACTGAGTAATGGGGAATATCAGTCACACCAAAACTGAATGATTGGTAATCTCATTCATACCGCAACTGAGTAATGGGGAATATCAGTCACACCAAAACTGAATAATTGCGTACCTTAAATACTGTGTCTTATTGTTGATAAATCTCATATAGTTTTCAATGTTAGGCATTGGTTTATGCGCCAAGACATTCACCAATTTGTGAACTTCACTTTAATTTATTTCAACTAGTTTGACAACGGGAGATTATACATCCCAATCATGTCATTGATAGTGAAAAAAGTCTATGTATAGACTTATTGTCACTATCGCTTAGCATACTCAACTAGAACGTTTCTGATTCGCTGAGACATCGTTAAACAATCAATCTTTGACGGAAGCGTTGTTAGTACGACGAAAACGTGTATGGAGCTCGCAAACCATAGTAACAATGGTAAAAATTCACGTCTTCCAATTGGTCCCAGGATCTACGCTGAGAGATTCAGAGGGATCTAGCTATCTATTTATTCAAGGATGGAATTCAAACAGCCAGTGTGCAGTGCTGGCTTTCACATTAACGGTAGAAATTAATCATGAAATCAGTTAGAACAGCCGCTTTTGTGTTTGCCATTGGCAACGTTGCTGCTCTGCTGTTTCCGGTGTATGCGTCTGCATCTTGCGATCTGTGTAAGATATAGATTATTTATTTTAACTTATAGCTTGATTTCCACAATTCAATTTGGCTTTATTACTTTTACCAGTAAGAAAAATATCAAACTTTAATGCTATCCCTACTAGTCTTGCACCGAAAATTTCCCCTTAAAGTAAGAAACCAACCCCAACCGGAAAAAGACCCCTCTGAGATATCCCCAGCCGGATAAAGACACCTCTGAGATATCCCCAACCGGATAAAGACCCACTGAGATATCACAAACCGGATAAAGACCCCTCTGAGATATCCCCAACCGGATAAAGACCCACTGAGATATCACAAACCGGATAAAGACCCCTCTGAGATATCCCCAACCGGATAAAGACCCCTCTGAGATTTCCCAAACCGAATAAAGACCCCTCTAAGATATCCCCAACCTGATGAAGACCCCACAAAAATATCCTCAACCGGATAAAGACCCCTCTGAGATATCCCCAACCGGATAAAGTCCCGACTAAAATATCCCCAACCGGATAAAGACCTCTATGAGATATCCCCAACCGGATAAAGACCTCTCTGAGATATCCCCAACCGGATAAAGACCCCTCTGAGATATCCCCAACCGGAAAAAGACCCCTCTGAGATATCCCCAACCGGATAAAGTCCCGACTAAAATATCCCCAACCAGAAAAAGACCCCTCTGAGATATCCCAAACTAGATTAACGTACCACTGAAGTATCATCACCAGAACAAGACATCCCCTGCATGAAGAATCCGCTTGAGTCCCCAAGCCGCTCATCCCCGATCCCCGCCAGGGCGCTACAAGTTCCGCCCGGTCTCCAGCAACTCGTCGTCCTCCCAGCAGCCGGCCAACTCAACCAGCCAGCTCCGCCAGCTGCAGTTCGGCACCAAGTGGAAGCTGGGCGGCGCTGAGTGCGCGTCCGCCTGCGGCAAAATGTTCGCGTGCCGGGCGTTCGGCTTCTGTCCGCGCGACGTCGGCTGCGTCGGGCAGCGCCTGCGCACTGACGAGTCGTGCGGCGTGGGCGACTGCGTGCTGTACTGGGACTGGGGACCGCCGTTCCCGCCTTCTGGCTGCCAGCTGCCCGTCATGAGGAAGCTGGGTGAGGGAGCGGCGTAAGGGGTGATGCAGATGGATGATTGAGAGAGTAGCAGGGAGGCTGAGAGAGTGGCGGGGAGGCTGAGAGAGTGGCGGGGAGGCTGAGAGTGGCGGGGAGGCTGAGAGAGTGGCAGGGAGACTGAGAGAGTGGCGGGGAGGCTGAGAGTGGCGGGGAGGCTGAGAGTGGCGGGGAGGCTGAGAGAGTGGCAGGGAGACTGAGAGAGTGGCGGGGAGGCTGAGAGTGGCGGGGAGGCTGACAGAGTGGCGGGGACGCTGAGAGAGTGGCGGGGACGCTGAGAGAGTAGCAGGGAGGCTGAGAGAGTGGCGGGGACGCTGAGAGAGTGGCGGGGACGCTGAGAGAGTGGCGGGGAGACTGAGAGAGTAGCAGGGAGGCTGAGAGAGTGGCGGGGAGGCTGACAGAGTAGCAGGGAGGCTGACAGAGTGGTGGGGACGCTGAGAGAGTGGCGGGGACGCTGAGAGAGTGGCGGGGACGCTGAGAGAGTGGCGGGGACGCTGAGAGAGTGGCAGGAATATGCAGGTGACAAGTTCACTTCACTGACGTTGCGACCTTTCGATCTGATGCACAGCCCGCGGCACAGTCGCAGGTAGCTGCGTGGCGCATCCGAGGTCTGTGTGCAGCTGCTCAGTCCTGACGGGCTGGAGGCTTGCGAAACTGCAGATTTTTTTCTAAAATTGGGGCTCGAACCGCGGACTTTCCGGTCATGACATCCCAACCATTAAGTCTGCAATCTTGTAGACTCAGTCACATACACGTACTAAAATTCTAAATTTAGAACGTGGAATGTACATGTACACAAACTTTGGTCAGGTACAATGCGTCCGTTTATTTCTGCAGCAGGAAAATGCAGAAATCAACAATATTCTGCTTTTTAGTAGCTTATTTCAAGTTCTAAAAGCATTACGTGACTTCCCAGGTGGTTTGCTAGCTCAGACTAATAAATAATTTATCATGCTCTCCATTAGTTCCCGGAGCCTCTGCCGCTTCCATTGCTAACTGCATTCAAATGATTGATTTGCATGGAGTATTGCCGTTATAAAACTGTGCATTCCGATGCAGTGCTTTTGTTAAAATAGTTAGGGCGTTTTTTGCTGTCTAATGGGCAGATTAGCGCAACTGTATAGAGTGGGATAAGTTGGCATGCGGATGAGGATTCCAATATTTGATGGAATCCTCAACTTTTCACCGAGGCATAGCCTCCAATTTTGCATTCAATTAGTGGCTCTTAATAAGCTTTTAAGATTATCAAGTCAAGCCGCCGATCCATGGGATATAGATTGCTTCACGATCGATTCACATTGCCTATTAGTATCTTTGCGATACAATCTCGTACAATACATGCACAGAACCTTGCATTAGATAGGATCAAACAGTAAATTTTAATTAACTTAATTTTTGTCCCCCCTACACTCGTGGACTTAAGACAGAACAGTGGATTAAAACAAATAATAAATACGAGCTACCCTCAACTAAATGTAAGCCGCCAAGTTTGTAGATCTAACCGCACCCAAATGTACATCGTCAGCTTAATTGTACACCACCCTATTGCAGCATCAATTCAATGGGTACAGTGTCTCATAATTTTAGCATGCTTCTTTAATTGCTTAGCAGTTTGACGTACCGGATTTACAATCGGCCAAAAAATATTGATTGATTGATTTCTCTGAGCATCCATTTTAAATGTACTTTTGCATGGTAAAAAGCTCACCGCAGTTTACCTAATGTACGCTCGCATGTGAAACCCCAGGGAAATGAAGTGTATACACTCCAGAGAATTAACAAATTCACACGTCAGCCTGCACAAAATCAAATATATTATCGTTATTAATAGTCACTTTCTAATTGCATCTAGAATTCTCATGTATTGCTTGATTTTTTTTCGTTTAAGTGGCCCGCTACGAGGCCTGCATCGAGCGCTGGGTTGGCAACCGACGGTTCTGTCTGATGCAGCAGCGCGTCTCAGCTGGCGTCAGCTTCCGTCGCACCTGGGTTGAGTACGAGGAAGGCTTTGGAGATGCTGAAAACTTTTGGATCGGTAAGTTGCAAGAGTTAGGGATAGTGGGTGTTCTAGCCAATCAGAGGTTAGTTAGGGATAGAGGGTATTCTAGCCAATCAGAGGTTAGTTAGGGATAGTGGGTATTCTAGCCAATCAGAGGTTAGTTAGGGATAGAGGGTATTCTAGCTAATCAGACGCTACTTATAAAAAACACAGCAAATCTCCACCCAAGGCCTCAAAACGTTTCGCTCGCTAACACCAGCCACGGTTCGATTCGAGTTTACCAAGTTCAACGGCAGCCAGCATTACTGCGAGTACGACGGCTTTGCTATTGGCGATGAGGCGTCTAAGTACACGTTGAACTATACGAGGTAAATAACGTTTTGTCTTAACATCTTTAGCACAGGCATCTTTACAGCATTCTTGAACCCAATCTGAAGGTACGCCGTCGAGAGGTCGAACATTCTCACGGACTCGTTGGAGGAGCGCAGCCGGGGCATGAAATTCTCCACAACAGACCAGGACAACGACCAGTTTTCGACTTCCTGTTCAAACGATTACGGTGGCGGAGGTGGCTGGTGGTTCCGCGGCTGTTTCCGGGCCAACCCGAACGGGGAGTACTCCGATACGGAGGTGCGTTCGCAGAGCAAATTCATGAATTGGTTCCACATCGATGTAGAATTTGTGTCGCTGCGTGAGACCCGGATAATGTTGCAACTGGACGGTTGATTTGGACTTCTCTCGGCGGCTTCTGAGTTCCCCAAGCAGATATTTTTGACGTCAGGCAAACTCTCTCCTAACTTAAAATTGCTGGGAGGTTGACAGTCCTAACCACCAACCTGAGGATCGGCGATTTTATAAGTGTTTTGAGGATTATAGCTAATTCTGTTAAAACTTCAGCGAAAAAAATCTGGGAGATAAAATTACAGACTGAGGATCTGGGTGGGATTTTTAGTTTTAGTTTTTTCCTCTGCCGTCGTAAAAGTTGATTTGTGGAAAGACAGTTTGATTTTCCTTGGCAACTGACCCAAAACAATACAGACTTCGGCTATTACGCTCGTGTAACTAACAAAATATCTTCGATACTTCAACATTTATAATTTCTAGTATTTTTTCTCCGATAAATCATTGTGTTGTTATGATTTATTATACTAAATAAAAGGCCATTTAACATGAGAAACATTAAAGTTTAATTCAAAGAGCAACGAGTAAGAATACTCAACATTTAGAGTCAATACTTACCCGATTAGTGTTCGTTTAGTGTATTGAGGTTGATTGCAAGGTAGGAAAGTGGACTCCTCTACTACACCTGAGCTGATTGGCTGGGACAAGTCCGGCCAATGAGAAAAGGGTACCAGGGGGTCGGCCTGGGCTAGGGTTTTGGGGGTCGGCCTGGGTTAGGGTTTTGGGGGTCGGCCTGGGCTAGGGTTTTGGGGGTCGGCCTGGGCTAGGGTTTTGGGGGTCGGCCTGGGCTAGGGTTTTGGGGTCGACCTGGGTTAGGGTTTTGGGGGTCGGCCTGGGCTAGGGTTTTGGGGGGGGTCGGCCTGGGCTAGGGTTTTGGGGGTCGGCCTGGGTTAGGGTTTTGGGGGTCGGCCTGGGCTAGGGTTTTGGGGTCGACCTGGGTTAGGGTTTTGGGGGTCGGCCTGGGCTAGGGTTTTGGGGGGGGTCGGCCTGGGCTAGGGTTTTGGGGGTCGGCCTGGGTTAGGGTTTTGGGGGTCGGCCTGGGCTAGGGTTTTGGGGGTCGGCCTGGGCTAGGGTTTTGGGGGTCGGCCTGGGCTAGGGTTTTGGGGTCGACCTGGGTTAGGGTTTTGGGGGTCGGCCTGGGCTAGGGTTTTGGGGGGGGTCGGCCTGGGCTAGGGTTTTGGGGGTCGGCCTGGGTTAGGGTTTTGGGGGTCGACCTGGGCTAGGGTTTTGGGGGTCGGCCTGGGCTAGGGTTTTGGGGGTCGGCCTGGGCTAGGGTTTTGGGGGTCGGCCTGGGCTAGGGTTTTGGGGGTCGGCCTGGGCTAGGGTTTTGGGGTCGGCCTGGGCTAGGGTTTTGGGGGGGTCGGCCTGGGCTACGGTTTTGGGGGTCGGCCCAAAGCCGTGTGTCCCGGCCAATCAGAGCATGTGGCGCAGAGGGGACCATTTTCCTACTACTCTTTTTTTTAATTTTCAGTTTGCAGGACTTCAATGAATATAAAAAAAGAAAATGCCTAGCTACATAATACGTGGGCATCTAACACATTCAAGTGATCCGCATGTTGAGTGCGGAATGGGATGATTCTGATGCGCTGGACTCTCCCATTGGCTGGGGATTCATAATTTGGTAGCTTTTTTCTGTATTGCATTGACATCATCAAACAATGAGAAGAGTACACATATAATTGTTTGACAAACTGCTGTTAAGGACATAAAATTTAAAAAAACCTAGTAAGTGAAAAAGCAAGGCAACCACCAGATGCAGCGGAACAGAGGTCCTCTGCTGGCTATGTGCAGCCTCGTTTTGCTGCTTCACCGGCCTGCAGCGTCCGCTGAGTCTTGCGTAAAATGTGAGCGTTTCACTCAGTTCTGCTGTTTTTGTGTCCTTCTTTGCTGCTCGCTAACAGAGGGGTTTCTTGAGCAAAATTTAGGTTAATAATTGTCAACTACAAATAAAAGGTCTCTAAAATCGCCAAAAAGACCCACCGACATTTGAACACCTCATTGAGATAATCCCCAACAGAAAAAAGCCACACTGAGATATCCTCAACCGTAAAAAGACACCTCTGAGACATCGCCCAAACAGGATAAAAACCCAACTTGGATTCCAAACCGGATAAAGACCCCACTGAAATATTCCCAACAGGACAAAGACCCCTCTGAGATATCCCCAACCGGATAAAGACCCCACTGAAATATTCCCAACCGGATAAAGACCCCTCTGAGATATCCCCAACAGGATAAAGACCCCTCTGAGATATCCCCAACAGGATGAAGACCCCACTGAGATATCCACAACCGGATAAAGGCATCCCCTGCATGAAGAACCGCCCGAGTCCCCAAGCCGCTCATCCCCGATCCCCGCCAGGGCGCTACAAGTTCCGCCCGGTCTCCAGCAACTCGTCGTCCTCCCAGCAGCCGGCCAACTCAACCAGCCAGCTCCGCCAGCTGCAGTTCGGCACCAAGTGGAAGCTGGGCGGCGCCGAGTGCGCGTCCGCCTGCGGCAAAATGTTCGCGTGCCGGGCGTTCGGCTTCTGTCCGCGCGACGTCGGCTGCGTCGGGCAGCGCCTGCGCACTGACGAGTCGTGAGGCGTCGGCGACTGCGTGCTGTACTGGGACTGAGGACCGCCGTTCCCGCCTTCTGGCTGCCAGCTGCCCGTAATGAGGAAGCTGGGTGAGGGAGCGGCGTCGGAGTATGGGATTTTAGATCGTGCAATAATTTGGGATCTTTCGAAGTATCGAGCACCAGAGAAGCTCTAAGGCTCCGGGAAGGCTCAATTCAATAGCCCATGGATGCTCGGCAAAGTGGATAATTTGTCAATTGCATGCGTGGCAGGGTATTGCATGCATACGAGCGTACAGCCAAATATTTTGTGTCCCTGAGAACTTTGAAAGGCAGAACAAGACAGCTAATGCTAAATCCTCTTAAAAGCAGGTAACAGGTTTTTTAGGACGTAAACATTTTTTCTCTTCGGTAAAGGATTTGGCCCAGAAACCAAAGAAGGCATCTATTAAGAATTTAACACATAAATGCTGCCAAACGTGAAGGTTCTAGTATTGTAAGCAATTGGAAAACTCTAAGTAGCTGTGTGTAGCTATTTATAGTCTCTGCTCATGCTGGGATGAGATGCGTTGGCATGACAACCATTTGACTGGCATTAGAAAATCTACTGGAAGACAGCTGAAACAAAATTATGAAATTGTTAGAACTTATTAAAACTAAAAGGTTTATATTTATGATTTTTTTCATTTATCATTTTATTGGCTAAATTTATTTCGAATTCTTAATATCCATTTTGAAAGTTGCCAGCTACGAGGGCTGCATCGAGCGCTGGGTTGGCAACCGTCGGTTCTGTTTGATGCAGCAGCGCGTCTCAGCTGGCGTCAGCTTTCAACGAACCTGGGTTGAGTACGAGGACGGATTTGGAGACGCTGACAATTTTTGGATTGGTGAGTTCTGCAGGAGATGCAGCTGCGAGTAAATTTATTCAATTTTACAGAAATTCAGAGTTCGTAACAATACGAAACATTTTTGTCGGTTAATCTAGACTTTGCTAATTATAATAAAATGATAGTAAAAAATTTTGACACCCGACCTTTTCGATCAGAAGATGTACAGCCGCAGCTATAGTTGCGTGGCGCATCTGAGTGCTGTGTACAGCTGCAGCTCAGTCCTAACGGGCTGGAGGGGCCGCAACACTCACCCTAAATTTACCCAGCTCAAGAATCGGTACCCCAGCTCAGCTGGGTGGGCTGAATCACAATGCGGGATCAAGTGCTTTTTCTCAAGGGCACCGATGGTCTCCTTAAGCCGGGTCTAATTATCTCTGATTAAAGTGATCATAAGCAATTATGAAATACTAATTGTTTGATTAGCATTTTGTTATGAGCACAGAATTTTGTTAACTGAATTAAAAGCGTTTTTTAAGTGGTTTAACTTGCTGGGGCAGTTTAAACAAACAAAAATAGTGAATTTCCTTCAATTTGACGAGCAGAATGCAAAATTAAAATGTCAATTTAACGCTGTTAAGAGACAAGCAAGAATTTTTCTGACATACCGTGGGACTGTGATGCAAGTGTATTTTTTAAATTCACTTGTCTATCAGAAATCAGGATCTCTGCAGCAGACAGATCGCTCTCAGATATTTACCCTACAGTAATGGCAATAATGAAAGCAATAGATTGTTTGCCAAAAATCCCCGATTTTATGGCATATTCCATGCATGGTAAGGTGAAGATGAATGAAATCAGTCCTTAGGGTTCCTAATTTCAAGCTGACCTCTGCATGTTTTCTTTTTATTATTTTTGTTTCTGCTTTCAAAGGGATGATATATAAGTAAGTAGAATATGAGGATTTGAATACAAAATTAGGATAATTTTCACACACACACACACACGGAAAAAATGAATGGCTTTTTTCGCAGGGAACTTACAGTCCCCATTTTCAGGTGAATAGACAGGTCTCCCTCCAAATTCTTAACTAGAAAATAAAAGTCTACTTGTTATTTGAATCTGATGTCGCGGCTCAGACACTATTTTTTGGTTATATCAGTCAAATTACAACTGCTTTGTCTAAAACTCGCCGACTTTTGAGCATGGATATGACATCCTGAAGCATCGTGATTCGTGACATATCGATTGCATGAAATAAAAAAATAGAATTTAAATAATTCAACCAGGCCTCAAAACGTTTCGCTCGCTGACCGCAGCCACGGTTCGATTCGAATTAACCAAGTTCGACGGCAGCCAGCATTACTGCGAGTACGACGGCTTTGCTATCGGCGATGAGGCGTCAAAGTACACGTTGAACTATGAAAGGTCAGTGTAAAAGTAAAGATTAGACACAAGGATTCAAGATGATTCACTGTACTTTAGACACGAGGATTAGAAGTGATTCACTTTACTTTAGACACAAGGATTAGAGATGATTCATTGTACTTTAAACACAAGGATTAGAGATGATTCACTGTACTTTAGACACAAGGATTAGAGGTGATTCACTTTACTTTAGACACAAGGATTAGAAGTGATTCACTGTACTTTAGACACAAGGATTAGAGATGATTCACTGTACTTTAGACACAAGGATTAGAGATGATTCACTGTACTTTAGACACAAGGATTAGAAGTGATTCATATGTACTTTAAACACAAGGATTAGAAGTGATTCATGTGTACTTTAGACACAAGGATTAGAAGTGATTCACTTTACTTTAGACACAAGGATTAGAGATGATTCATTGTACTTTAGACACAAGGATTAGAGATGATTCACTGTACTTTAGACACAAGGATTAGAGATGATTCACTGTACTTTAGACACAAGGATTAGAGATGATTCACTGTACTTTAGACACAAGGATTAGAAGTGATTCATATGTACTTTAAACACAAGGATTAGAAGTGATTCATGTGTACTTTAGACACAAGGATTAGAAGTGATTCACTTTACTTTAGACACAAGGATTAGAGATGATTCATTGTACTTTAGACACAAGGATTAGAGATGATTCACTGTACTTTAGACACAAGGATTAGAAGTGATTCACTGTACTTTAGACACAAGGATTAGAAGTGATTCACTGTACTTTAGACACAAGGATTAGAAGTGATTCATATGTACTTTAAACACAAGGATTAGAAGTGATTCATGTGTACTTTAGACACAAGGATTAGAAGTGATTCACTTTACTTTAGACACAAGGATTAGAGATGATTCATTGTACTTTAGACACAAGGATTAGAGATGATTCACTGTACTTTAGACACAAGGATTAGAGATGATTCACTGTACTTTAGACACAAGGATTAGAGATGATTCACTGTACTTTAGACACAAGGATTAGAAGTGATTCATATGTACTTTAAACACAAGGATTAGAAGTGATTCATGTGTACTTTAGACACAAGGATTAGAAGTGATTCACTTTACTTTAGACACAAGGATTAGAGATGATTCATTGTACTTTAGACACAAGGATTAGAGATGATTCACTGTACTTTAGACACAAGGATTAGAAGTGATTCACTGTACTTTAGACACAAGGATTAGAAGTGATTCACTTTACTTTAGACACAAGGATTAGAGGTGATTCACTTTACTTTAGACACAAGGATTAGAAGTGATTCACTGTACTTTAGACACAAGGATTAGAAGTGATTCACTGTACTTTAGACACAAGGATTAGAGATGATTCACTGTACTTTAGACACAAGGATTAGAAGTGATTCATATGTACTTTAAACACAAGGATTAGAAGTGATTCATGTGTACTTTAGACACAAGAATTAGAAGTGATTCACTTTACCTTAGACACAAGGATTAGAGATGATTCATTGTACTTTAGACACAAGGATTAGAGATGATTCACTGTACTTTAGACACAAGGATTAGAAGTGATTCACTGTACTTTAGACACAAGGATTAGAAGTGATTCACTTTACTTTAGACACAAGGATTAGAGGTGATTCACTTTACTTTAGACACAAGGATTAGAAGTGATTCACTGTACTTTAGACACAAGGATTAGAGATGATTCACTGTACTTTAGACACAAGGATTAGAGATGATTCACTGTACTTTAGACACAAGGATTAGAAGTGATTCACTGTACTTTAGACACAAGGATTAGAAGTGATTCACTTTACTTTAGACACAAGGATTAGAGGTGATTCACTTTACTTTAGACACAAGGATTAGAAGTGATTCACTGTACTTTAGACACAAGGATTAGAGATGATTCACTGTACTTTAGACACAAGGATTAGAGATGATTCACTGTACTTTAGACACAAGGATTAGAAGTGATTCACTGTACTTTAGACACAAGGATTAGAAGTGATTCACTTTACTTTAGACACAAGGATTAGAGGTGATTCACTTTACTTTAGACACAAGGATTAGAAGTGATTCACTGTACTTTAGACACAAGGATTAGAGATGATTCACTGTACTTTAGACACAAGGATTAGAAGTGATTCACTATACTTCAGACACAAGGATTAGAGATGATTCACTGTACTTTAGACACAAGGATTAGAGATGATTCACTATACTTCAGACACAAGGATTAGAGATGATTCACTATACTTCAGACACAAGGATTAGAGATGATTCACTGTACTTTAGACACAAGGATTAGAAGTGATTCATATGTACTTTAAACACAAGGATTAGAAGTGATTCATGTGTACTTTAGACACAAGGATTAGAAGTGATTCACTTTACTTTAGACACAAGGATTAGAGATGATTCATTGTACTTTAGACACAAGGATTAGAGATGATTCACTGTACTTTAGACACAAGGATTAGAGATGATTCACTTTACTTTAGACACAAGGATTAGAGATGATTCATTGTACTTTAGACACAAGGATTAGAGATGATTCACTATACTTCAGACACAAGGATTTAAGTCGATAAAAGTCAATCCACCATTCCCACTGAAGGTACGCCATCGAGAGGTCCAATATTCTCACCGACTCGCTAGAGGAGCGCAGCCGGGGCATGAAATTCTCCACCACAGACCAGGACAACGACCTGAATAGTCATTCCTGCTCTAACAGATTCGCAGGCGGAGCTGGCTGGTGGTTTCGCAGCTGCTTCCGAGCCAATCCGAACGGAGAGTACACTAACACGGAGCAGGCGGACAGCAAGTACATGAGCTGGACAGATCTCTGCAGCAGACAGATCGCTCTCAGATATTTACCCTACAGTAATGGCAATAATGAAAGCAATAGATTGTTTGCCAAAAATCCCCGATTTTATGGCATATTCCATGCATGGTAAGGTGAAGATGAATGAAATCAGTCCTTAGGGTTCCTAATTTCAAGCTGACCTCTGCATGTTTTCTTTTTATTATTTTTGTTTCTGCTTTCAAAGGGATGATATATAAGTAAGTAGAATATGAGGATTTGAATACAAAATTAGGATAATTTTCACACACACACACACACGGAAAAAATGAATGGCTTTTTTCGCAGGGAACTTACAGTCCCCATTTTCAGGTGAATAGACAGGTCTCCCTCCAAATTCTTAACTAGAAAATAAAAGTCTACTTGTTATTTGAATCTGATGTCGCGGCTCAGACACTATTTTTTGGTTATATCAGTCAAATTACAACTGCTTTGTCTAAAACTCGCCGACTTTTGAGCATGGATATGACATCCTGAAGCATCGTGATTCGTGACATATCGATTGCATGAAATACAAAAATAGAATTTAAATAATTCAACCAGGCCTCAAAACGTTTCGCTCGCTGACCGCAGCCACGGTTCGATTCGAATTAACCAAGTTCGACGGCAGCCAGCATTACTGCGAGTACGACGGCTTTGCTATCGGCGATGAGGCGTCAAAGTACACGTTGAACTATGAAAGGTCAGTGTAAAAGTAAAGATTAGACACAAGGATTAAAGATGATTCACTGTACTTTAGACACGAGGATTAGAAGTGATTCACTTTACTTTAGACACAAGGATTAGAGATGATTCATTGTACTTTAGACACAAGGATTAGAGATGATTCACTGTACTTTAGACACAAGGATTAGAAGTGATTCACTGTACTTTAGACACAAGGATTAGAAGTGATTCACTTTACTTTAGACACAAGGATTAGAGGTGATTCACTTTACTTTAGACACAAGGATTAGAAGTGATTCACTGTACTTTAGACACAAGGATTAGAGATGATTCACTGTACTTTAGACACAAGGATTAGAGATGATTCACTGTACTTTAGACACAAGGATTAGAGATGATTCACTGTACTTTAGACACAAGGATTAGAAGTGATTCATATGTACTTTAAACACAAGGATTAGAAGTGATTCATGTGTACTTTAGACACAAGGATTAGAAGTGATTCACTTTACTTTAGACACAAGGATTAGAGATGATTCATTGTACTTTAGACACAAGGATTAGAGATGATTCACTGTACTTTAGACACAAGGATTAGAGATGATTCACTGTACTTTAGACACAAGGATTAGAGATGATTCACTGTACTTTAGACACAAGGATTAGAAGTGATTCATATGTACTTTAAACACAAGGATTAGAAGTGATTCATGTGTACTTTAGACACAAGGATTAGAAGTGATTCACTTTACTTTAGACACAAGGATTAGAGATGATTCATTGTACTTTAGACACAAGGATTAGAGATGATTCACTGTACTTTAGACACAAGGATTAGAAGTGATTCACTGTACTTTAGACACAAGGATTAGAAGTGATTCACTTTACTTTAGACACAAGGATTAGAGGTGATTCACTTTACTTTAGACACAAGGATTAGAAGTGATTCACTGTACTTTAGACACAAGGATTAGAAGTGATTCACTGTACTTTAGACACAAGGATTAGAGATGATTCACTGTACTTTAGACACAAGGATTAGAAGTGATTCATATGTACTTTAAACACAGGGATTAGAAGTGATTCATGTGTACTTTAGACACAAGAATTAGAAGTGATTCACTTTACTTTAGACACAAGGATTAGAGATGATTCATTGTACTTTAGACACAAGGATTAGAGATGATTCACTGTACTTTAGACACAAGGATTAGAAGTGATTCACTGTACTTTAGACACAAGGATTAGAAGTGATTCACTTTACTTTAGACACAAGGATTAGAGGTGATTCACTTTACTTTAGACACAAGGATTAGAAGTGATTCACTGTACTTTAGACACAAGGATTAGAGATGATTCACTGTACTTTAGACACAAGGATTAGAGATGATTCACTGTACTTTAGACACAAGGATTAGAAGTGATTCACTGTACTTTAGACACAAGGATTAGAAGTGATTCACTTTACTTTAGACACAAGGATTAGAGGTGATTCACTTTACTTTAGACACAAGGATTAGAAGTGATTCACTGTACTTTAGACACAAGGATTAGAAGTGATTCACTTTACTTTAGACACAAGGATTAGAGGTGATTCACTTTACTTTAGACACAAGGATTAGAAGTGATTCACTGTACTTTAGACACAAGGATTAGAGATGATTCACTGTACTTTAGACACAAGGATTAGAGATGATTCACTGTACTTTAGACACAAGGATTAGAGATGATTCACTGTACTTTAGACACAAGGATTAGAAGTGATTCATATGTACTTTAAACACAAGGATTAGAAGTGATTCATGTGTACTTTAGACACAAGGATTAGAAGTGATTCACTTTACTTTAGACACAAGGATTAGAGATGATTCATTGTACTTTAGACACAAGGATTAGAGATGATTCACTGTACTTTAGACACAAGGATTAGAAGTGATTCACTGTACTTTAGACACAAGGATTAGAAGTGATTCACTTTACTTTAGACACAAGGATTAGAGGTGATTCACTTTACTTTAGACACAAGGATTAGAAGTGATTCACTGTACTTTAGACACAAGGATTAGAGATGATTCACTGTACTTTAGACACAAGGATTAGAGATGATTCACTGTACTTTAGACACAAGGATTAGAAGTGATTCACTGTACTTTAGACACAAGGATTAGAAGTGATTCACTTTACTTTAGACACAAGGATTAGAGGTGATTCACTTTACTTTAGACACAAGGATTAGAAGTGATTCACTGTACTTTAGACACAAGGATTAGAGATGATTCACTGTACTTTAGACACAAGGATTAGAAGTGATTCACTATACTTCAGACACAAGGATTAGAGATGATTCACTGTACTTTAGACACAAGGATTAGAGATGATTCACTATACTTCAGACACAAGGATTAGAGATGATTCACTATACTTCAGACACAAGGATTAGAGATGATTCACTGTACTTTAGACACAAGGATTAGAAGTGATTCATATGTACTTTAAACACAAGGATTAGAAGTGATTCATGTGTACTTTAGACACAAGGATTAGAAGTGATTCACTTTACTTTAGACACAAGGATTAGAGATGATTCATTGTACTTTAGACACAAGGATTAGAGATGATTCACTGTACTTTAGACACAAGGATTAGAGATGATTCACTTTACTTTAGACACAAGGATTAGAGATGATTCATTGTACTTTAGACACAAGGATTAGAGATGATTCACTATACTTCAGACACAAGGATTTAAGTCGATAAAAGTCAATCCACCATTCCCACTGAAGGTACGCCATCGAGAGGTCCAATATTCTCACCGACTCGCTAGAGGAGCGCAGCCGGGGCATGAAATTCTCCACCACAGACCAGGACAACGACCTGAATAGTCATTCCTGCTCTAACAGATTCGCAGGCGGAGCTGGCTGGTGGTTTCGCAGCTGCTTCCGAGCCAATCCGAACGGAGAGTACACTAACACGGAGCAGGCGGACAGCAAGTACATGAGCTGTTACCACATTGATGGATATTTTTTGTCTCTACGCGAATCGCGCATAATGGTACAGTTAGATGGCTGAGTGAAGCTGACCAATGTGATGTTTTAAACAATTTAAAACAAACTGGAGTAACTTAGAGTTGTATGAGCTACTGAGTTTATACCATTAATTGAAAGCCGAAATAAATAAGAAAATAAATATCTTTTTAATTTGATTAAGTATAATTCTAAGTCAATTAGATTCGGCAACCGTAAGTCAGTGATACAAACCAATTATGTTTATTTATATACAATCAGCAGCAAGTAGAATTTCAATTAAAACCGGCGAGAGACACAAAAATGCACGCCGCAGACAATAGATCATCCTAGACAAGATTAACGCTTAGATTTTTTCTTTCCTTTGCCTTTCTTTTTAGATTTACGTTGAAATTTCCGTTTGTTCGGCTTCATCTTAAGCTCGTCTTTGAGCTTTTTATTAAAGCTCTTCTTCGATCTGCAAATAGTTGAATTTTTTGCACAAATCAATTAGCACTTAATATTCGTTTAGCCTACTTATTAGTAGAAATAATCGGATTTTAACACTTACATGGTTGATGGCAGAGCGCATACAGGTGCTTGCGCAGGCTGAAATTAGACCAATGGGAAATCAGATAGTTTTTTTTCTGACAAACAATTTCTTTGTAAAGAGGAATAAAGATTTGATAGCCTAGGATTGCAAATAGTTAAAGCATTATTGCTCACTGTAGGAGCAGCAGGTCGCAGATCCAGCTCTGTGACAGTGACGGTGTGCTCAGGCAGCTCCTCAGTGACTGGCTGGGACTCAATCAGCTGCATATCCGGCGCCAATAGTCCAGCCCGCTCCAGCACAAGCGCTTCGTGGCGCTCTTTTAACAGGCGTTTCTCTTCTTTTAATTCGTCGGCAGCTTTGCGCATAGCCAGCTTGCGCCGCTCCACTTTGCGCTTGTGAAATCCAGTTAGGTATTCGGCACGCTTGGCCTCATCAAATAGGATTACGCGCTGGGCTGGTTTTTTTTGTTTCTTTGATGCGGGCCGAGTCATACTTGATTACTTGCTCTCTGTTGCAGCTGTCTGCAACAGGTATTACCATTTTCTTGTATAAGTTTGACTATTTTAGTATGAAAACAGCATCAATTATTTTTTACTTCAGGCATTTCATTACATTTTATGATCAATAGCAGCATTTTTTATAAGTCATAATTTTATACAATCTAGTGTTGTGCAAAAATTGGTTCATTTTACTTTGCCTCTAGTTTTTAGATGGTTGAAATTGCACTGGCCACAGAGAATCATATCTTAGCATAAATAGATAAAGTAGGCATATGGAAGGCAAGGCACTATAATAATTTAAATAAATATATCATAAGTTCTCTCTTGTCTTTTCTGAACCTAAATATGAAAATTGAATTACCAAATTTTAACTCATTGCAAATTTTTTAAAACTAGTTATCATGATATTATCATTACCTTGAGTTTTTGTATGTTAATTGAATTTAATGCTTGTTTCAAGTTGGTGCCTTGCACTGATGGTAGGCTATTTTTTGTTTTGTATCCTTTACTTTTTGCATATCACTTACGAGTATACAGCCTTCTGTTATGGGCTTTGACCACCCAGGCCCAAGACTTTGCTTAGGTTGCAGTCAAAAAAACACAAATTACATAAGAGCCAACTTTCATTATAGGCTCTCTTGTTGAAATTCATTCTTATATCCTAACTACAAGCCTACAACCTTCAAGTTATTATAGATATTAACTTTGTAAGAAGGTATAACAATAGACTAGTATTCTGGTAGCTTCCAAATGACTATTGCATATTTTTATCCTAGTTTTTTGTAGCATTGGCTTGCAAAGGATAGCCCAGTGTAGTTAGTTACCAAATGGTATTTTTTAAGCAAAAACTAAGTTTCTAGTGCAATTAGGAAATCATATAGAAAATTATCTTATAGCTTTGATTATAGCCATTCAATTAGTTGTTATTCCTTGTCCATTTCTTAAAATTAAGTTATTTGCATCTAAAATTGATAGATTTACAGTACTATCATGGCTTTTTATGGATTGAACCCATTAGAATACTTTAATATGAACATATTTGTCACAAATATACAATCTGAGTTGGGATCATAAGTGCATAAAGAATAATTTATAAGATGGCAACTGGTGCCTAGTTATATATAATCCCATACCAATAAGCCAACAATGTCCAACTTGTTTCCACAATAGCTTATTGGGCTAGGGGCTAGCTACTCTAATATTATGTGTCCTAGTTAGCCATTGGTACCAATATTATAATAGAAAAGCTGTTAGGTCTATAAAAGGCTATTAAAATATACCAAAAATGTGTCACTTGTATATCCATAAAAATACAAGTATAACTCATAATACTTGAAATGTATAGTTGCCATGCAGCTTTGACTCATTGCTTTTTTATATTTTAAGTCTAGCTATTTAATAAGGTAAACATGAAATTATGCTTTAGCTTTTATTATTACTATTTTATTTTTCAAATTGCAATATAAATAAGCTAGATATTATTGACATGGTACCATGTGGATAAACTAAACTTAATTGGCATGGCAATAATAAAATATTATAGTAGCCCTAGGCCTATTTATATAAATTACCATATTGATTAGTTAGGAATTATTGGCATAGCACCATAGATAGATTATAAAGTGAAATAGTCTACTTTGGTAGGCCTAATAGTCACTTCAGTAAGAATCATTTTGGTAACAGCCTGAAAATGAAATAAGAAAAAAAGTGAATACAAAAAGTACTAGTATTATATAAGTGATAAGAATACTTCTAATAATGTTCTAAACATTGCTTTTTGTTGCATTCTATTTTAATTAGACCAATTCTAAAAAAGTGGATTTTAATTAGAAAACTATGTTAGCAAATAAAGGTCACATGAGTTTAGGAGTTTTTCCTATTTATAAAACTTATTGAACTTCAAAGCTAACTTTAACTTCAATCCACAACCTACAAGCAGTCAACTAATTAGGATATTAAAATAACTCTATGCATGATACATCTATATCAACTACTTTTCCCTTTGGATCTAAAATCTAAATTCTAATAAGGTTTAAAAATTTTTAGACAAATAATAATACAAAAAAATAAATGTTAATTTTCCTTAAGTAACATATATAGTAACCATGTTTATCTATAAATTTTTTTAACTTTCTTTTCTAAAAAAATACTGTGCCATAAATATTGCTTATTGATGAAATGCCAGCTACCAAAGTTGCTATTACCTAAGTGTTTATAACTTGTTATTAAAATCAGTAAAATTGCTTTTACTAATGACAATATAGCTAGCTATTACTGAAGTGGATTATATTCATTATTTATAAAAATTAAACTTGGCATTGGCATTGGACTATGGGAATAAACACAGCCTATTACAATAGTTTTTTAAAGGCATTGATGTTTATAGCATAAATATTTCCGAAAGTAAAATCAAAGAACAATATAAAAATATTTGTATTGTATAGTGCAATTAGCCAATTTAATTTATACATTACTTTTTGTTAGTAGCATATCTTCCTTTGAGTATCTTAAGTACTTTATGTCATTACCTATATTTGTTAATATTGTGATATTTTGTATGCAGTGTAGTTGTTACACAGTTGATCAATTCTATTTCAGTTCGCACTCTTACTCTTGTAGTGCAAATAGCAAGCATTGTTATTATCGACCGATTCCATGCGCTCGCTTCTCGCCGCTGATTGGCTGGCCTTAGGGCGTTTTTGCAAACCCTACCCCCTAAGTGCGTCTGCAAGACGAGTTATTTAATATCGCTCCATTTTGCCCTCCGTGGCTCTTTAGTGCTGTTTTTGTCTCTCGCTATTGTCCTGGTCATGCCGCCCCTCAATTCATAAACAATTGCAATTATTGATGCAAATAGGTTAAAATTCGTCACAAAATTTTAAAATAACTTGCTTAATATTTAATATGATTCATTAATTTTTTAAATAAACAGGCACTTCTAAAAAATTTTAAGTTAAATATATATTGATTTTATTATACTTATATTTAATTTAAATATTATATTTATAAGAAACTTATGTAAGGTACTTAGGGTTTTTGAGAAGAAAAGACTATATACTTTTCTGTTTAAGTGTTGTATTGCATGTCTGTAGTGTAGTTATGGGGTGTGAAACGGTACCTGTTAGGCCTACCAAGATTTTGAAAAATGTTTTTTGTTATGGTGCTTGGGCCTAGGCCAGGGCGGGTGCCAGTCACTTCGTCTGCTGCTAGTTTGTCTGCCCAGCAGACGAAATGGCTTTTTAATGTCAAAGATTTTGTCTTCTGGCCGAAATTCAAAAGCCTGGATTTCTAGCTAGGAATAGGCCTAATCAAGAATATTGAAGATAAATTAGATAATCAGTGTAGACCTATATTTTTTAATCTATAGGTCTATAAAATAGGCCTAGTCTATGAAAATGTAAAAGAGACCTTGTCCCATTTGGCACTTTAAGTAAAATTATTTACATCCTTATTACTAAACCTTAAAAAATTTCTAATAATGTACCCACATATTCTGAAAGGAACTGATTTTTTAAATCTAAATTTAAATTTAATGATAATAAATTTATAACATTTATAATAATTATTGGTTGATCAAAAAAATCAACAAGAGTCAATAGGATAGGCCTACACAATTACAAATACACATAATAACAAAACCGTCAAAACAGCCACATGCAGAACAGCCACATGTGGCAGAATGGCCACATGACAAAATGGCCATGCATCAAAATGGCCACACATCAAAATGGCCACTTGTCAAAACAGCCACACAACTTAACTCCCACACGATGAAATGGCCACATGACAAAATGGCCACACGTCAAAATGGCCACACGTCAAAACAGCCACAAGCCAGAGGGCACACACAACAGAAGTAAGCTTAGTCGCGAAGCTCAGTGAAGCAGAGGCATTTAAAGTACATTGAGTTTGATAAATACTTACATTTTTAATATCACTCCTTTTCACTGGCATTATCTTCATGTCTTTCAAAATGCCTCAATCAAAATAGTTCTCCTTGTTCCTTTCTTTGACCTGATCACATTGCCTTTGGTTTACAAAATTATGTTAATATCTTAACTTTTATTGTAATGGTAAATCATATATCGTATTGTAACATACTTGGAACCGTTACTCCATCATAGGAGAAAAAAACTAGCAATATATACAAGGGGTATCCCAAAAGTTCCTGGAATGTCCAACGTAGCTCTTCAATGGAGCCATGAAATTTCATGCCCATGGTGTCAAATGAAAGGAAATTTTGTCCTAAAGAAAAAGAGTTAGAATCATGTTCATATCTTTTTCTATTCAGGAGCTGCAGCAAGAAATGTGCGCGAAGGTCAGGGGTAGTGTTACACAAGCTCAAAAATCTATGGCAATAATTTTTCATCTCCATTTTTGGATATTTTCATTTTGAATTCATGCTACTGATGTGTCAGAAAGACATGGCAGTATCTATGGAAAAAAGTGATCAGCATTGATGGTGGCCCCTTCCTCCAGAAAATCAATGGTCAGTGGACCACAGTGGTCAAAGAAGAGAGTCAGCATGACTTTCTTTGAATGCTGGTCTTGCCAAGCCTTCACAGGGGCAGGTGACCCTTTCTTTGTCCAAACCCGGCTTTCTTCTTTTGTCTCAGGATCAAAAAACGGAATCCAGGTCTTGTCACCAGAAATGATCAGCTTACAGAAGTCGCTCCAGCCACCTTGCCTCTGAATGAACTCAATGGTAGACTTGGCGACGCTCAGTCATTGTGCCCTGAGCTCCGGTGTGAGGAGGCGGGGAACCCAGCAGGCTGAGATCTTTGAAAGACCCAGATTGTTGACGATTATTCGATTGATAGTCGACTTGGCAATACCCAATTGATCAGAGATCTATCGAATAGTCAAGCGGGCATCCAAGTCTAGCAGGGCCTCGATCCGTTGATGGGATGTCTTGCCACCCAACGTGCAAGGATGGCCAGAGCATGGCTGATCATTCACAGCAGACTGGCCATCTCTAAAGTGTTCGATCCATCTGTAAATGGCAGTTTTTTATGCTGTTCTCACCATGGATGGAGAATAAGTGGTCAGAAATCTTGGCTCCACTCCATCCTACTGACCAAAGGGCAAAAACTTGACTTCATTGACTTTCAAGGCTCTGAAGAGAACTCATTTTTGCATAAAATTTCAAGTTGAAAGCCAGGGCTTGGTACAAATTATCTGCACTCCGTAAAAGCTCAGATTAGCTTTGTGAGCATTTCTGCTTTTTTCCATAGATACTGCCATGTCTTTCTGACACATCAGTAGCACAAATTCAAAATGAAAATATCCAAAAATGGAGATGAAAAATTATTGCCATAGATTTTTGAGCTTGTGTAACACTACCCCTGACCTTCGTGCACGTTTCTTGCTGCAGATCCTGAATAGAAAAAGATATGAACATGATTCTAACTCTTTTTTCTTTAGGACAAAATTTCCTTTCATTTGACACCATGGGCATGAAATTTCATGGCTCCCTTGAAGAGCTACGTTGGACATTCCAGGAACTTTTGGGACACCCCTTGTACTTTTACTATGTGGCCATTTTGATGTGTGGCCATTTTGAGGTGTGGGCAATTTGACATATGGCAATTTTGTCGTGTGGCCATTCTGTCATGTGGTCATTCTGCATGTGGCCATTTTGACATACATTCTAGTCAATATGATTGTCATTATTTCCAATGTTTCTATTTCAAATTTCATTAATTGTAGCTTTTATGTACAAGTAAAATTATAGTTACTTCAGTAAGCATAAGCAAAGCAACAAGCAACTCCAGTCAAACTTTGCAGGACTTTTTGGTCCTTCAAACTTTGGCCCCAAGTAAGTCACAATTTTTTCAACTAAGTTGCACCAGCTGACTGAATTTTTTAAGTTGTGCATGTATGATTGGCATCTATGGCAAAATTTGGCGCACAAGTGATATTTCTATCTCAATGCATAGTGCACAACTTTTTTTACCAAGTTTTTTTCCAGGGCACACATGACATGATCCTGACTATGGTACTTATGTAAGTTAGGCTATATTTGAAATCAAGCTTAAAATAATTCTAAGCCCTAGTTACAATGTTTTAAAGCTAGGTCTAGCACTTTAAGAAGCTTTTAATTTTGTTTAAGACTTAGTTCCAAATCTAATTTGTCAGTGGTAACAATATTTTATTTTCCTTGATATATGCTATAAATAATTACAAATAGTAAGTTTAAAAATTTAAGTTTTAATAATTTGATGTCACCTTAAAACAATGCCTATCCAATTGGAAAATAGGAAAGAATAGTCTAGCCAGCTTAGCCACCTTAGATCTGCTACTAATTTTGTTTCAATAGCCTAAAATAAATTTACCCAAAAATTAGAAAATAAAAAATCAATTCTATGATGATTGGAATAAAAAATCAACTCAAAAAATTCTATTGCCTAAAGGCAAGCTCCAAACAATTATTCATCTCTCTATAGTATGGAAAATACAATGCATATCTAAGTATACAATAATTTTAAATGAATTTTGAGTTACATTTTTCTAACCAAGCTAGATTTTTTGCCTGTTAAAAAGAAATTATACCTAAATAAAAACCATTTATTTATATGTTGCTATTTTATACTAACAATTCATGCATTGAGTTTAGTTTCATTTTAGGGGACTGTATAAATTAGGGGACAAGCAATAACTTTCACAAGCATAACACTTTTTAAGTACAACACTGCCTAGCATCCTTGCTTGCTAAATGCATTTGTCTACATTGTGAAGCGTCATGTTTATGATAGCGCCCCCTATTTTAGGGCCTAAAGATTGACTTTAGGCATGCTATTTGTCACATTCTAGCTAATAAATTGCATATGAGTACAAAACTTTGGTAGGCCTAATGTTTGTGTATTTAAAAGTGCTATATTTGCATCAGAGACTCAGAGTAGTATCATTAGATTAATCTCATTAATTAAAATTGCATGGCAATGACGCAGCTTCCAGACTAATTATGCATGGCAGACCGCGGGTTCGGACTACAGAAGAGCAGCGGGCCGCCAAGGCCAAAGAGCGAGCCGCCAAAGTAATCGAATATAGAGCCGCTATGGACGAAGCTATGCGGTTGAGATCGCTATGCAACGATTCTACAGCCAGTATTGAACCTGAAGAGCGGAAGAAAAGTCAGGAACGTCTACTTAGGGTGACGCAGATTTTGCTTCAGGTATGGCTTCTGCCAGACGGTTATTTTCAAATTGTCAACTTTAGAATTTTTTCTCCTGATGTCACTCTCTAGAATGAGATTCCCCCGATTGTCACTCTCTAGAATGAGATTCTCCCGATTGTCACTCTATGGAATAAGATTATCTCGATTGTCACTCTCTAGAATGAGATTCTCCCGATTGTCATTCTATGGAATAAGATTATCTCGATTGTCACTCTCTAGAATGAGATTCCCCCGATTTTCATTCTATGGAATAAGATTATCTCGATTGTCACTCTCTAGAATGAGATTCCCCCGATTTTCATTCTATGGAATAAGATTATCTCGATTGTCACTCTCTAGAATGAGATTCCCCCGATTTTCATTCTATGGAATGAGATTCCCCCGATTGTCACTCTCTAGAATGAGATTCCCCCGATTTTCATTCTATGGAATAAGATTATCTCGATTGTCACTCTCTAAAATGAAATTCCCTCGATTGTCCCATGATTTTCACTATCTAGAATGATATTCCCTCGATTGTCACTCTCTATAACGAGATTCCCCCGATTGTCACTGTTTAGAATGAGATTCTCCCGATTGTCACTCTCTAGAATGAGATTCCCCCGATTGTCACTCTCTAGAATGAGATTCTCCCGATTGTCACTCTCTAGAATGAGATTCCCCCGATTGTCACTCTCTAGAATGAGATTCTCCCGATTGTCACTCTCTAGAATGAGATTCCCCCGATTGTCACTCTCTAGAATGAGATTCTCCCGATTGTCACTCTCTAGATTGAGATTCCCCCGATTTTCATTCTATGGAATAAGATTATCTCGATTGTCACTCTCTAGAATAAAATTCCCCCGATTATCATTCTATGGAATAAGATTATCTCGATTGTCACTCTCTAGAATGAGATTCCCCCGATTATCATTCTATGGAATAAGATTATCTCGATTGTCACTCTCTAGAATGAGATTCCCCCGATTATCATTCTATGGAATAAGATTATCTCGATTGTCACTCTCTAGAATGAGATTCCCCCGATTTTCATTCTATGGAATAAGATTATCTCGATTGTCACTCTCTAGAATGAGATTCCCCCGATTATCATTCTATGGAATAAGATTATCTCAATTGTCACTCTCTAAAATGAAATTCCCTCGATTGTCCCATGATTTTCACTATCTAGAATGATATTCCCTCGATTGTCACTCTCTATAACGAGATTCCCCCGATTGTCACTGTTTAGAATGAGATTCTCCCGATTGTCACTCTCTAGAATGAGATTCCCCCGATTTTCATTCTATGGAATAAGATTATCTCGATTGTCACTCTCTAGAATGAGATTCCCCCGATTATCATTCTATGGAATAAGATTATCTCGATTGTCACTCTCTAGAATGAGATTCCCCCGATTTTCATTCTATGGAATAAGATTATCTCGATTGTCACTCTCTAGAATGAGATTCCCCCGATTTTCATTCTATGGAATAAGATTATCTCGATTGTCACTCTCTAGAATGAGATTCCCCCGATTATCATTCTATGGAATAAGATTATCTCGATTGTCACTCTCTAGAATGAGATTCCCCCGATTTTCATTCTATGGAATAAGATTATCTCGATTGTCACTCTCTAGAATGAGATTCCCCCGATTTTCATTCTATGGAATAAGATTATCTCGATTGTCACTCTCTAGAATGAGATTCCCCCGATTATCATTCTATGGAATAAGATTATCTCGATTGTCACTCTCTAGAATGAGATTCCCCCGATTTTCATTCTATGGAATAAGATTATCTCGATTGTCACTCTCTAGAATGAGATTCCCCCGATTTTCATTCTATGGAATAAGATTATCTCGATTGTCACTCTCTAGAATGAGATTCCCCCGATTATCATTCTATGGAATAAGATTATCTCGATTGTCACTCTCTAAAATGAAATTCCCTCGATTGTCCCATGATTTTCACTATCTAGAATGATATTCCCTCGATTGTCACTCTCTATAACGAGATTCCCCCGATTGTCACTGTTTAGAATGAGATTCTCCCGATTGTCACTCTCTAGAATGAGATTCCCCCGATTGTCACTCTCTATAATGAGATTTCCCTGATTTGCACTCTCTAGAATGAGATTCCCCCGATTATCATTCTATGGAATAAGATTATCTCGATTGTCACTCTCTAGAATGAGAGAGTTCTCCCGATTCCCCCGATTTTCATTCTATGGAATAAGATTATCTCGATTGTCACTCTCTAGAATGAGATTCCCCCGATTATCATTCTATGGAATAAGATTATCTCGATTGTCACTCTCTAAAATGAAATTCCCTCGATTGTCCCATGATTTTCACTATCTAGAATGATATTCCCTCGATTGTCACTCTCTATAACGAGATTCCCTCGATTGTCACTGTTTAGAATGAGATTCTCCCGATTGTCACTCTCTAGAATGAGATTCCCCCGATTGTCACTCTCTAGAATGAGATTCCCCCGATTTTCATTCTATGGAATAAGATTATCTCGATTGTCACTCTCTAGAATGAGATTCCCCCGATTATCATTCTATGGAATAAGATTATCTCGATTGTCACTCTCTAAAATGAAATTCCCTCGATTGTCCCATGATTTTCACTATCTAGAATGATATTCCCTCGATTGTCACTCTCTATAACGAGATTCCCCCGATTGTCCCTTGATTTTTACTCTCTATAACGAGATTCCCCTGATTGTAACTCTCTAGAATGAGATTCCCTCGATTGTCACTCTCTATAATGAGATTCCCTCGGTTTTCACTCTCTATAATGAGATTTCCCCGATTTGCACTCTCTATAATGAGATTCCCTCGATTGTCCCTTGATTTTTACTCTCTATAACGAGATTCCCCTGATTGTAACTCTCTAGAATGAGATTCCCTCGATTGTAACTCTCTAGAATGAGATTCCCTCGATTGTAACTCTCTAGAATGAGATTCCCTCGATTGTAACTCTCTAGAATGAGATTCCCCCGATTGTCACTCTCTAGAATGAGATTCCCCCGATTATCATTCAATGGAATAATATTATCTCGATTGTCACTCTCTATAATGAGATTCCCTCGATTGTCACTCTCTATAATGAGATTCCCTCGATTTTCAATCTCTATAATGAGATTTCCCCGATTTGCACTCTCTAGAATGAGATTCCCCCGATTTTCATTCTATGGAATAAGATTATCTCGATTGTCACTCTCTAAAATGAAATTCCCTCGATTGTCCCATGATTTTCACTATCTAGAATGATATTCCCTCGATTGTCACTCTCTATAATGAGATTCCCTCGATTGTCACTCTCTATAATGAGATTCCCTCGATTGTCACTCTCTATAATGAGATTCCCGCGATTTTCACTCTCTATAATGAGATTTCTCCGATTTTCACTCTCTATAATGAGATTTCTCCGATTTTCACTCTCTATAATGAGATTTCCCCGATTTGCACTCTCTATAATGAGATTCCCTCGATTGTCCCTTGATTTTTACTCTCTATAACGAGATTCCCCTGATTGTAACTCTCTAGAATGAGATTCCCTCGATTGTCACTCTCTATAATGAGATTCCCTCGATTTTCACTCTCTATAATCAGATTTCCCCGATTTGCACTCTCTATAATGAGATTCCCTCGATTGTCCCTTGATTTTTACTCTCTATAACGAGATTCCCCTGATTGTAACTCTCTAGAATGAGATTCCCTCGATTGTCACTCTCTATAATGAGATTCCCTCGATTTTCACTCTCTATAATGAGATTTCCCCGATTTGCACTTTCTATAATGAGATTCCCCTGATTGTAACTCTCTAGAATGAGATTCCCTTGATTGTCACTCTTTAGAATGAGATTCTCCCGATTGTCACTCTTTAGAATGAGATTCTCCCGATTGTCACTCTTTAGAATGAGATTCTCCCGATTGTCACTCTTTAGAATGAGATTCTCCCGATTGTCACTATTTGGAATGGGATTCTCCCGATTGTCACTATTTGGAATGGGATTCTCCCGATTGTCACTCTCTGGAATGAGATTCCCCAGATTGTCACCTTCTGGAATGAGATCTATAGGGTGGCTTTGAAAGGCTGGCTTTGGTGGCTTTGGCTTTTTGGCTTTGTAATTAACTTAAAACTAAAATTAAGTTTCTATTGATACTTGAATTGTTGGATTCGACAGGCAAACCCAGACATCGGCACCCTGTGGGCCGCCAGACGCGAGGTGCTGCAGCAGCTGCTAGAGGCGGCCCAACAAGAAGCCAATGTGGATCCCAATTCCGGCACCGAGCAGCCGGAGCAGCAGCAGCAGCAGGAGAATCAGCAAGCCTACGACGAAGTTGCTCAACTAAACGGAGAGCTGCAACTGACGGCCAACTGCCTGATGCAGAATCCCAAATCCTACGCAGCCTGGCATCATCGAGCCTGGACGCTAGATACGCTCGGCGTTGAACGAGCCGATCTGGTTGGCGAACTGCGACTAACTAGCCAGTTTCTTCAGCGGGACGAGCGAAACTTTCATTGCTGGGATCACAGGCGTCACGTGTGCCGTCTGGGCGACGTCTCCGCTGCCGATGAATTGGCCTTCTCAGACAAACTGCTCACGGCTAATATGGGCAACTTCAGCGCTTGGCACTATAGGTCAAGGCTGCTAGAATTGCAACACGGCAGGCTGAGCAACGAGACTAGAAAGTAAGTAGTGAGTGATGTGGCCAACCCAGTAAGTTTTTATCTGGTTTTTAGGTTCTTGTTGTTATTCTCTTGGGATGTCTTCGTTTGGTTTGACAATTGTAGGTCACGCACGTGACTTGACTAAAAATTGATTTTGGCTAACTAAAAATAGACATCAGCTGACTTTTTTATTAATTGGTTCATGCTTACTGTATTTGCTGTTACAATACTTTAGATTCATAAGTGCAAGAGACAGTCTACTGCAAGTAGAAAATTAGTAAAAAAGCGATACAAACTTGCAGGAAAGACTCAGGAATTGCGACTATACAAGAGCGTTGAGTATAAATGTAAGTAGGAGACCTTTTAAGCTAGCTAGAGGTGGAAGACAGCCGAGTTAGGTGAGGTCGCCTGAAGAGGCTTAAGAGAAACCGGTTGGGACAGTCCTAGCGGAGGTTCGATTCCACTTTTAGATAGTTTAAAATGTGCAATGTGCTGTTCTTACTACTATTTTACTTCGATAAGTAGCATGGTTCTTGTAGACACTTATTTCTTGTAATTAATGCATAGTGCAGTACAAGGACACCTTGCTAAGTAGAAGGACGGGACACTTCATTTCTTAGAAAGTTGTTGAAGTCTAATTTTCGCGAATAAGTACACCACGGAGATAGGAAATTTGCTCTTTTTCGACATAAAATTTAGGATTGCGCTCGATTGGAAGCAGATGCAAATCTCATATTTTGATATTTGTTTCCTGCCTTCCTACTTTAACAAACTATGTATGTCCTTATTTGTAAAATATTGATCTTTCATTTATTTTTCTTGTAAAACATTTGTCACAAATCATAATTTTAAAAGAAAGAAATTTTAGCAGCTGGGCAGGTCCTGATCCTCTTCTAATCAAGTCTGTTTTATTCAAAGAAAATTTCTATCAATCAGTATTTTGGATAACTTTGCTGGTCCAGTCACATGTCAATGTCCGATTTTCTCTGGATTGGCTATTTGTCATTTTGTAGTTTTTTTACGAAAGTGAACTAATATCAATAAAATAATAGGAAGATCAAGTTTTCACAAATTAAGACGCACATAGTTCGATTGAGTTCAATAAGAACTTATCAAAAGATGATACTTGCATCTGCTTCCAATCGAGCGCAATCTTTTATTTTATGTTGAAAAACTGCAAATTTCCTATCTCCGTAGTGTATTTATTCGCGAAAATTGGACTCTAAAATCTTTCCTAGAAACGTAGTGTCCCGTCCTTCTACTTAAGGTGTCCTTGAGTGCAGTAGCCAGTAATAAATTATTATTATGAGGGTTCGCCTGACCCCAGCAACCAAACCTGTCATCAAACGTGAATATTCCGCCGCAGGCGCGAGCTGGACACCGCTCTATCCGCCATGTTCAGCGACCCGGCCGACACGGCGCCCTGGGGCTACTATCGTTGGCTGATGTCGCCGAAGCCGGAGCCTCTAAGACTGCTGTGGCTTTGCGGCTGCTGCCGACAGCCTGACGATGACGACAACGATGATGCAGGCTGCGTGCTGATGTCTCTGAGTCGGCCCGTCACCAAGTCCTGGCTAGTTGAACGACTCAGCATTCGAATATTGCCAGGAGAACAAGCTGGCCTTGACCGAAGCATCTCGTCGGATCCGACGCCTCTGGCGTCTCTGGTGCCGGGCGAATCAGCCGCCGCCGCTGCCGCCTACATGTGGCGCCTACCGCTGCCGGCGGCCGCTGCCGCTTCAGCAACCGCCGTCATTATTCGCATCGGGCTCATTCAGCTACCCGACGGTCAAGCCGACATCAGCGTCGACGTAGCCGAGACCGACAAGCCGCTGTTAGTGCAGCAGCCGGCACCATCCGCCGACGCGTCGTCGGACCTGTCAATCAAAGCCGAACAGCTCGGCCTTGTTCGTCAGCTCAACGAACTCGCCGGCGATTCGCGCCAGGGCCTGCTGACCGAGTCGGCGCTCTTGCCGACGCCTGCCGAGTCGATTCCGCTGTTAGAGCGCCTGTCCCGTCTGGATCCGATGCGAGCCGGGGCCTACAGTCACGTCCGCAGTCGTCTGGCTGTGCGAGCTCGCCTAGACGAAGCTCGTCCGGAGTTGGACAGACTCAGCCTGGCTGGCCTCGGCCTTAGCGCGCTGCCCCTGGTGCACGAGTTTGGCTACGTCCGGGAGCTCGACCTGTCCGATAATCGGCTGGCGTCTCTGCCCGGTCAGCTGGCCGGCCTGCGCCTGCTGCGCTGGCTCGATCTGAGACGGAACTGTCTGGCTAGCGCGGCCGCCTGTCCCTCGTTGAGCGGCTGCCGTCAGCTACGCCGCCTGCTGCTGGCTGGCAACCCGCTGGTTGGCGACGCGCCTGCCTTGAAAGAGTTGGCGGATCTGTTGCCGCCGGACAGGTGCACCATCGACTTGGACTGAATTCCTGACTTGTCAATCATAATTTGGCGCTTTTTTGATAGAGCAGGGTGTCTGCTAGAGCTGGGTGTCTGCCAGAGATGGGTGTCTGCTATGGATGGGTGTCTTTTAGAGCTGGGTGTCTTTTAGAGCTGGGTGTCTGCTAGAGCTGGGTGTCTGCTAGAGCTGGGTGTCTGCTAGAGCTGGGTGTCTGCTAGAGCTGGGTGTCTGCTATGGATGGGTGTCTTTTAGAGCTGGGTGTCTTTTAGAGCTGGGTGTCTGCTAGAGATGGGTGTCTGCTATGGATGGGTGTCTGCTAGAGCTGGGTGTCTGCTATGGATGGGTGTCTTTTAGAGCTGGGTGTCTTTTAGAGCTGGGTGTCTGCTATGGATGGGTGTCTGCTAGAGCTGGGTGTCTGCTATGGATGGGTGTCTTTTAGAGCTGGGTGTCTGCTAGAGCTGGGTGTCTGCTAGAGCTGGGTGTCTGCTAGAGCTGGGTGTCTGCTATGGATGGGTGTCTGCTATGGATGGGTGTCTGCTATGGATGGGTGTCTGCTAGAGCTGGGTGTCTGCTATGGATGGGTGTCTTTTAGAGCTGGGTGTCTGCTAGAGCTGGGTGTCTGCTAGAGCTGGGTGTCTGCTAGAGCTGGGTGTCTGCTAGAGCTGGGTGTCTGCTATGGATGGGTGTCTGCTAGAGCTGGGTGTCTTTTAGAGCTGGGTGTCTTTTAGAGCTGGGTGTCTTTTAGAGCTGGGTGTCTGCTAGAGCTGGGTGTCTGCTAGAGCTGGGTGTCTGCTAGAGCTGGGTGTCTGCTATGGATGGGTGTCTTTTAGAGCTGGGTGTCTTTTAGAGCTGGGTGTCTGCTAGAGATGGGTGTCTGCTATGGATGGGTGTCTTTTAGAGCTGCGTGTCTGCTAGAGCTGGGTGTCTGCTATGGATGGGTGTCTTTTAGAGCTGGGTGTCTGCCAGAGCTGGGTGTCTGCCAGAGCTGGGTGTCTGCTATGAATGGGTGTCTTTTAGAGCTGCGTGTCTGCTAGAGCTAGGTGTCTGTTTGCTATAGCGGTGAGTCGGTGACTGTTTGATAATTTCTAAAATACGTTGATCAGCACATAAAAAATCGATCAACCATTTTAAATCTAAGATTTACCGCTGGCGGAGTGTACCAGTTGCATTGGTTTAATGTCCCCTATGCTCCAGTTCTGAGTTTTGCTTTTGATTTGTTATAACATTGCTTCTTTATTACTTGAAGGTGAAGTATATTGTGTAATTCCTGTTTTTACAATTATTTACACCAATAATAAAGAAAAAATGTTTATGAATGCATAATAATGATCATTGCCCAAATTAACTATACTGATGATTCTTATCAAGTTAAGCCAAACGCAAGAAGTTTTCGATGATAGTTTTTAAAGCGACTCAGTCAAATCACACAGTTCCCTAAAATAGGGTTACAGCCAGACTAAACGGAAAGAGACGAATTTATTTATTTATTTACATATTAATCTTTGAGGCGCATTTTTTAAATAATACAAATAAGCGCATTTAGATTAACTCTGACTATCAGTTGGTCAAAATCTTCGCTTTGTTAAGTGCCAAAAAGGAAAGCCAGTTTTAACTGCAAATTGTTACACATGGGTGAAGGCATGATTCAACTTTGCAGCTGTTTTGGGGAGATGGGTGGGTTCTAAAATAGGGGTTAGAGATATTTTGTGTACATTGTTGGAGGTTGTAAGGAGGGCATGTACATTAGAAGCTACCACATTGTGCGTACATTAAGGGTTGTTGTGAATAGCTTGTGTACATTGGGGCTATGAGAAGGTGGAAGGCTTTGTGTACAATTGGAGACGAGACAAGGAGAGAGTGTTGTTAGATAAAACTAAAAACTGGAATTCGCAGTCGTACTACTAAAACAAATACATAATTGCGAGTCAAAGACGTTACAACAGAAAGCGCACGTTAATTTAATAATAAAACTAAAACGTCACGTATATATACGCTCGTAATTCAATACGTTAAGCTGTACTGCCAAAATTAAATATAGTCGCAAAGACTAGAGCCATGGTAAAAAAATCCATTGCAAGCTATTGAAAAAAAATGGAAAAAATATTGTCAGGTGCTTTACTGTCCACATCTCCACGTAGTTTATAAAGGATTACTGGCTATTCAAGAAAAAAATAAGAAAAAATTGCGCATCTTGCTACTGACTTAGCATAGCAATAGGAAAAAAATAGATGTTTATCATAAACATTAGGCTTTGATTTGACTCCGTACAGTGCCCATATATGTGGGATGCGGCGTTAAAGGAACGCATTGAAAAGCCTTGGGGACAGGGGTGATGGGGCGCACGCAATAATGACTAGTTAGTAAGCACAATGACAATTTATTGGAAATAAAGCACAGCACAGACAAAATTTTATAATCATTTAGACGCATACGATAAGTCACAAAAAATCTCATATTTTTTCTAATAATCATCAACAATTTGATGGTTGCGTTTTTCTTACATAAAACTAATCACAGAGAAATAGGCGGCAGAACCTTCAACCAGAAAAAAAGTTAACCGCAATTCTCACTAATAACTGACTATAGTAATACGGACTCCGCAATGACTAAATAAAAATAAAAAACTACTTGAAGTAGCAAGTCTCCAATAAACGAAATGGATTGGGCTTAAACAATAAGAAACAAATTGCTGATTGATACTGGCGTAGTTAAAGATTGGGGATCAAATGCCACGCATGGGAGCTTTAAGGAAGTGGGGCCAAAACTGAGGTGGCTTCATATTTAGGTCCGTGGAATTATTTTTTGTAATTAAATACAAACGAAATTTTAATAATGCCGACACGCTAAGCGAAAAAATGCTAAATATGCTACTTACTCTACTTGTGCAGTAGCATAGTTAGCAGCTACCTAAATTTCGTATCTGTAACTGGTTATGGCTTGTGAAATCGCGTAAACTTTTTGCTCTCCTCGTGCACAGGCATCTCGCTGGCCTTGAAGTCGTTCAGCTCCTTGCGAATGCGAGCCTGTGTAAGGATTTAGAACAAAGTTTTTAGTTGCTTTTTCTCAGTTCAGAAACAAGTGAGAATAGAATATACGATGAATAAGTATAGTAGCTCGTAGATCAAATCAAATAAAGATGTGAAACAGTTAATATAATACTTCCAACGGGATAAACAGCTGTGAGTTGGTGAGAACGAAATAAAAATGTGATTAGGGGTTAATGATGTGATTAGAAGGTATTATGAGATAAACAAGGTTATAAACAGGTGACACGATATTGTCAAGTGAAAAATAAGTGATTTGATATTATCCACGTGATTGATAAGTGACATGAGATTATCCATGGGATTAATAATTAATGTGAGATTATCCACGGGATTAATAAGTAACGTGAGATTATCCGCGGGATTAATAAGTAATGTGAGATTATCCAAGTGATTGTTAAGTGATATGAGATTATCCACGTGATTAATAAGTAATGTGAGATTATCCACGTAATTGATAAGTAACGTGAGATTATCCACGGGATTAATAAGTAATGTGAGATTATCCAAGTGATTGTTAAGTGATATGAGATTATCCACGTGATTAATAAGTAATGTGAGATTATCCACGTAATTGATAAGTAACGTGAGATTATCCACGGGATTAATAAGTAATGTGAGATTATCCACGGGATTAATAAGTAATGTGAGATTATCCAAGTGATTGTTAAGTGATATGAGATTATCCACGTGATTAATAAGTAATGTGAGATTATCCACGTAATTGATAAGTAACGTGAGATTATCCACGGGATTAATAAGTAATGTGAGATTATCCAAGTGATCGTTAAGTGATATGAGATTATCCACGTGATTAATAAGTAATGTGAGATTATCCACGTAATTGATAAGTAACGTGAGATTATCCACGGGATTAATAAGTAATGTGAGATTATCCACGGGATTAATAATTGATATGAAATTATCCAGTGACAAATAAGTGATATGAGATTATCCACTTATGGAATGATTCCAAGGATGGAAAACAAAAACAGAAGAAGCAGCAGAGCACACCTTGTCAGTGGCCGTAAGCCTAGTCCACGGCTTGTCAATCACCCTGTCGTACTCTTCGGTATTGGTGACCTCAACGTAGTCGTTAAATCGAATAATACGTTTCTCGCGCAGCTCTTGCACTGTAGGCCGGAAGCTCAACTTTCTGGTTAGAAAGCGGATCTTCTGCTGTTTCTCAGTCTCCAAGGCGGCCTCGGACTTGTCGTGCAGGATGTTGCGCTCCTGCAGCTCGCTGGGCGTCGGCCTCAGACTGAGGCGCCGTTCCAACGCGCTGCCAATCTTAGTCCGCTCCTCCTTGCGCTGGTCGGACGGCACCCGACGCAGCGACAACGTCTGGCGTCGTTCCTTTTGTCGATTTTCTAAGAAACGCGCCATCGAATCGCGACGCCGAACTCTGGCGGCCAAGTCGGACGGCGACGAGGCGGCATCGTCGCGCTGGTCCTCCTCTTCGTCGGAGGTTGGCGGCGTCGGCGGCCGGTGCCGGACGGTGACAGGCGGCCGGGCTGCCGACGCTCCAATTGGCCGGCGAATGATGCCGCGGGCGGGCCGGCAGTTCGGGTCGGCCGGCTCTCTAGCCGGCACCCGCTCGTACCGACCGACCACAATGCCGCTCGGAGTCGCCGTTGCTGCCGGCGGCCGCGTCGCCGCCTCGTCCTCGCTAGGGACGTCGTCGTAAAATCGGTCGCCGCTGCCGGGATCGACGTTCGACGCGGCGTCGCCAAGGGTGGAAGCGTTGGCGGAGTCGCAGCTGTCGCCGCTGCCGCCGGGTAGCCGCCCGGGTTTTAGTTGGAGCGTCGGCGAAGAGGCCACGTTGGGATTGGCGGTTGCGATGGCGGCGGCTGCTGCTGCAAATTTGCCGGAATTTTATTAGTTTTTTAGCTTTCTAGATCCTGGATTTTAGACAACAGATCATAGATTCCAGATCCTAAATCTTAGACCTAAATCCTAGATGCCCAATCTTAAATCACATTCTACATACCAAATCCAAAATACCAGATCCAAGATCCCAAATCCAAAATACCAGATCCAAGATCCCAAATCTAAAATACCAGATCCAAGATCCCAAATCTAAAATACCAGATCCAAGATCCCAAATCTAAAATACCAGATCCAAGATCCCTAATCTAAAATACCAGATCCAAGATCCCAAATCTAAAATACCAGATCCAAGATCCCAAATCTAAAATACCAGATCCAAGATCCCAAATCTAAAATACCAGATCCAAGATTCCAAATCCAAAATACCAGATCCAAGATCCCAAATCTAAAATACCAGATCCAAGATCCCAAATCTAAAATACCAGATCCAAGATCCCAAATCCAAAATACCAGATCCAAGATCCCAAATCTAAAATACCAGATCCAAGATCCCAAATCTAAAATACCAGATCCAAGATCCCAAATCTAAAATACCAGATCCAAGATCCCAAATCTAAAATACCAGATCCAAGATCCCAAATCCAAAATACCAGATCCAAGATCCCAAATCTAAAATACCAGATCCAAGATCCCAAATCTAAAATACCAGATCCAAGATCCCAAATCTAAAATACCAGATCCAAGATCCCAAATCTAAAATACCAGATCCAAGATCCCAAATCTAAAATACCAGATCCAAGATCCCAAATCTAAAATACCAGATCCAAGATCCCAAATCTAAAATACCAGATCCAAGATCCCAAATCTAAAATACCAGATCCAAGATCCCAAATCTAAAATACCAGATCCAAGATCCCAAATCTAAAATACCAGATCCAAGATCCCAAATCTAAAATACCAGATCCAAGATCCCAAATCTAAAATACCAGATCCAAGATCCCAAATCTAAAATACCAGATCCAAGATTCCAAATCCAAAATACCAGATCCAAGATCCCAAATCTAAAATACCAGATCCAAGATCCCAAATCTAAAATACCAGATCCAAGATCCCAAATCTAAAATACCAGATCCAAGATCCCAAATCTAAAATACCAGATCCAAGATCCCAAATCTAAAATACCAGATCCAAGATCCCAAATCTAAAATACCAGATCCAAGATCCCAAATCTAAAATACCAGATCCAAGATCCCAAATCCAAAATACCAGATCCAAGATCCCAAATCTAAAATACCAGATCCAAGATCCCAAATCTAAAATACCAGATCCAAGATCCCAAATCTAAAACACCAGATCCAAGATCCCAAATCTAAAATACAGATCTAAGATCCCAAATCTAAAACACCAGATCCAAGATCCCAAATTTAAACCAACAGATCCAAGATCCCAAATCCAAAATACCAGATCTAAGATCCCTAATCTAAAATACCAGATCCAAGATCCCAAATCCAAAATACCCGATCCAAGATCCCAAATCTAAAATACCAGATCCAAGATCCAAAATCCAAAATACCAGATCCAAGATCCCTAATCTAAAATACCAGATCCAAGATCCCAAATCCAAAATACCAGATCCAAGATCCCAAATCTAAAATACCAGATCCAAGATCCCAAATCTAAAATACCAGATCCAAGATCCCAAATCTAAAATACCAGATCCAAGATCCCAAATCTAAAATACCAGATCCAAGATCCCAAATCTAAAATACCAGATCCAAGATCCCAAATCTAAAATACCAGATCCAGGATTCCAAATCTAAAATACCAGATCCAAGATCCCAAATCTAAAATACCAGATCCAAGATCCCAAAACTAAAATACCAGATCCAAGATCCCAAATCTAAAATACCAGATCCAAGATCCCAAATCTAAAATACAGATCCAAGATCCCAAATATAAAATACTAAATCCCAGGTCCCAAATCTGAAGTTCTAAATCTCGAATCCTAAAATTAAAATCCCAAATATGGAATCCCGGATTCTATATCACACATTTAAAATCAAAGATTCTGGATCCCAAACCTTTATCCCAAATCCTAGATCCTAAATTATAAATCCCAGATTCTAGATCAAATTTCATAAGTTCAAGATCCTAAATCCCAAATCTTAAATCCGAGATTCTACAAACCAAATAAAAAATATCCTAGATCCCGAATTTAAAATTTTAAATCTTGAATCCCACATCCTAGATCCCAAATCTTTAATCCCAGATCCCGGATCCAAAATTCAAAAACCCGGATTATAGATCCCATCTTATAATTCCAAGATAATAGATCCCAAATGTTAACTCCCAGATTCTAGATCTCGCATCTTTTATTTTAGACCCGAAAGTTTAAATTTCAGATACTAGATCCGAAATTCTTAATCTCAGATCCTAAATAAAAATCCCTGACCCTAGATCCCAAATTTAAAATCTCAGAACCTATATCCCAGATCCTATATACGAAATCTCAGATTCTAGATCCCAAAACTTACATCCCAGTTCCTAGATCCCAAATCTTACATCCAAGATCTTAAATCTAAAATTCCCAGACTCGAGATCCTAAATCTTGATCTTCTTATCTTACCGTTTCCCGCATGACGCGGCTTCGGCGGGGGCAGCGGCGGCAGAACGGCTACCCCGCCGAAAGCTTTCGCCGGATGAGGCTGCGGCTGCTGCTGAGAACCAGCATCTGCAACAAAATTTCCAAAACTGTTTAACGACTATTCTAGCTGAGAGTGCAAGATTAAACCTAAATTAAACAACGAGCAAACCTTTCTTCTCATTCATGGCTTGCTTGTCAGTCGCGGTCGCTGGCACCGTAGCTGCTGCTGCCGACTCCGCTGCCGAGTCGCCTAGACTTGGAGTTGAGTCGCCAGTGTTGGCATCAAGCTGAGCCTCGGGCTGTTCAGTTGTCGGCGAATTCTTGCCCGCTGCTTCTGCGGCGCCGGCGGCCGCCTCTAACAAATGATTGAGGGTGGGAAGAATAGCTACACAATAATATAGGAAACGCGTTATTATACGTAACAATCTAAACCGCCCTTTCCATTTTTACCACAAGTTTTTTGGGGTCTAAACATTCAAAATGATACATACCCACGTACACATAGGCATTTAAACAAAAATAATTGTTTGAAAACACCACCAGCTTTAAGATTCGGTTTATATCGCATTATTTCGGATATAAGGTTATATGGGATAACCTTGGGATTTAGTAAGGGTGATAGTGCGTGGGTGTGTGAGCCCCGTGATTGATTTAAGGTCATAGTGCGTGGGTGTGTGAGCCCCGTGATTGATTTAAGGTCATAGTGCGTGGGTGTGTGAGCCCCGTGATTGATTTAAGGTCATAGTGCGTGGGTGTGTGAGCCCCGTGATTGATTTAAGGTCATAGTGCGTGGGTGTGTGAGCCCCGTGATTGATTTAAGGTCATTGTGCGTGGGTGTGTGAGCCCCGTGATTGATTTAAGGTCATAGTGCGTGGGTGTGTGAGCCCCGTGATTGATTTAAGGTCATTGTGCGTGGGTGTGTGAGCCCCGTGATTGATTTAAGGTCATAGTGCGTGGGTGTGTGAGCCCCGTGATTGATTTAAGGTCAAAGTGCGTGGGTGTGTGAGCCCCGTGATTGATTTAAGGTCATAGTGCGTGGGTGTGTGAGCCCCGTGATTGATTTAAGGTCATAGTGCGTGGGTGTGTGAGCCCCGTGATTGATTTAAGGTCATAGTGCGTGGGTGTGTGAGCCCCGTGATTGATTTAAGGTCATAGTGCGTGGGTGTGTGAGCCCCGTGATTGATTTAAGGTCATAGTGCGTGGGTGTGTGAGCCCCGTGATTGATTTAAGGTCATAGTGCGTGGGTGTGTGAGCCCCGTGATTGATTTAAGGTCATAGTGCGTGGGTGTGTGAGCCCCGTGATTGATTTAAGGTCAAAGTGCGTGGGTGTGTGAGCCCCGTGATTGATTTAAGGTCATTGTGCGTGGGTGTGTGAGCCCCGTGATTGATTTAAGGTCATAGTGCGTGGGTGTGTGAGCCCCGTGATTGAGCTAAGGTAATAATAGTGCGTGGGTGTGTGAACCCCGTGATTGAGCTAAGGTAATACTAGTGCGTGGGTGTGTGAACCCCGTGATTGAGCTAAGGTAATAATGGTGCGTGGGTGTGTGAACCCCGTGATTGAGCTAAGGTAATACTAGTGCGTGGGTGTGGGAACCCCGTGATTGAGCTAAGGTAATAATGGTGCGTGGGTTTGTGAACCCCGTGATTGAGCTAAGGTAATACTAGTGCGTGGGTGTGGCGTGTGGGAACTTTGAGAAAAGGTTTTGATGGTGCGTGGGTGTGCGAAGTAGCGAATCGTTGCATTTTGTGCACTTAATGGAAGTGAATATGTCAAAATTCATGAGCAACTCATGTCCATAAAACGTCCATTAAACTTGCAAAAAAGGAAAGCACCTCCTACAGTGTACGCAATACACACGGGAGAGACTGCGGCACCTATCTGTCTCTCTCTGTTGGGCAACATCAATGAATTAGGCGTTAAGAGAGCGACATCAAAAACAGACCTTACCGCCATCAATATTCAGTAGCTGCTCGAAACTCTTGGCACTGGCAAGGCTTGGGAAAATATTTCTAAAGAATTTCAGCATTACATTTGAGCATTTGCGCAGGCCGGGAACGGCAACTGAAACTGAGGATATTTGGGGAGCAGAAAAGCAGCAGGAGCTCAGCTGTAAGTTTCCGTTGATCGAGCCAGTTGGTTTTCGGTCAGATATTTTGTGCAGTTGGGCAGTCCCCGTGAGAAAGGGGAGCAAAAAGGTGCAGCCCAATCAGCATACCACACCATTAATACATAGAAGAATAAAACATAGAAAAAAATGAAGGATCCGAGAGCAGGGCCGGGTGAGATCAATACACAGCTAGGGAGAGAGCCAGCTGAGACGGAAAGCTTATGAGCGGTCGGTTGCGGTGAGGTGGGCAGTCGCGTACGCCCGTTTTAGCTACATAATAATGCGTAAGGCTTAAGGCAGCATAGAAACACAGACTGTTTAGAAAAAAAGGGGAAATACAGACAGAACAAAAATTGGAGGAAAGAACAGAGAGAAAGAGACAGAAGAGCAGCAGTTAGAACAGATAACACATGCGACGTAGTTCGTGGATTCCAATAATGCAGCTAAATCTTACACTATCTGGAGTGGAAACTATCTAATTCTTTTTTTAGATAGAAAAACTAAAACTAATCATAAATATGCGATCAAAATTGCGTGCTGTCTTTGTTGATTTTAAAGAAATTTCTTGCAGCTTATGGATTCTTTAAAAAAATTGACAAGCCGACCTTTTAATCAGATGTACATCCATATGTGTGTACAGCTGCTCAGTCCTGACTGGCAAACCTAAATTTTTACAACTCACACTGGTACGAGTACCTGATTTCTGGGGCTCGAGCCCGCGACCTTCTGTCATAAGGCAAAGCCAATTAATAGCCATCGACTATGGCTCCGCACAATGACACCTTAGTAGAAGGACGGGACGCTTTGTTTTTTGGAAAGTTTTTGGAGTCTGATCTTTTATCTATCAACATAAAATTAAAGATTGCGTTCAATTGGAAGCAGATGCAAATCTCATCTTTTGATATGTGCTTCTTGCCTTCTTACTCTATCGAACTATGTACGTCTTAATTTGTGAAATATTGATCTTCAAATTATTTCCCTTGTAAAACATTTCTCGAAAATTATAATTTCAATAAAATGAAATTTTACCAGCTGGGCAGGTTCTGATCCTCTTCCCCAACCAAGTCTGTTTCATTCAAAGAACATTTTTATCAATCAGTATTTAAGTAATTTGGTGGTCCAGTCACTTGGTTCACTCTCTGGATTGGCGATTTGTCATTTAGTAGTTCTTAACGAAAGTGAATCAATATCAATAAAAATAATGAGAAGATATTCACAAATTAGGACGTACATAGTTCGATAGAGTAAGAAGGCAGGAAACACATATCAAAAGATGAGATTTGCATCTGCTTCCAATCGAGCGCAATCTTAAATTTAATGTTGATAGTTAAAAGATTAGACTCCAAAAACTTTCCAAGAAACGAAATATCCCGTCCTTCTACTTAAAGTGTCCTTGGACTCCGCATGGTAGATAGAAAACAACACAACTTTAAAATGGAAAATTTTGTCTGTAGAACTAAATTAAAGAGAAATGTTTTTTTCCATTTGAAAAACACAGCCAAATCGTTAAGCAGGCGTAAAGTCTCCACACCAGATTTTGGTATTGATAAAATTCCATGACACACACAAAAAAACTTTCAGCTGGCTCTCATTTTCTAAACTATCGATTTTGATTGTCTATACGAGCGTATGCTCGTACATCCGAAGGCCTCCGCCAGCTGCGGACACGAGGATCGGATTCGCGCACACAGCAGTAGAACAGGCTGAAGAGGAGGAAAATTTTCAAATCAGGGACAAGCGGAGACTAAATAGTGAGAGTTTAGAATGCGAGCTGGAAGGAAAGAGAGATATTACACTCCTCTGTCACTGTTAGATAGAGAGACGTGGCAGTCAGTTGAACCACATATAGCCTAGAATTAGGATATTCTCTGCCTGTTCCCAAGGATTTTAAAACTCGTCATTAGCACTTAGCGCTTCTATAAGAGCTACTAAAAAATGCATATTCACTATTCACTTAGGGTGCACTGGATTCCTAATACTTTCGTTTAAAAAAATGATCTTGCTACTATTAGTACTAAAATGAAAATAGATTTGTTTGAATTTCGGTCATTTTTACAAATGAGACCATTCACGAGGCGAGGCGAGGCGTGGCTGAACGATCAAGTTACATACAGTCCAGAAGTACTAGTGAAATACGATCGTTCACAAGATGGCGCGCCCCCTTGCCCATCCACACCCAATTAGTCTCTTACCAACAGCAGGATTCGTTGCCGCCTGGCACTGGGGCGGATCCTTCTCACGGCGTTTGCCGCGCCATTTCCACGGCTTGAATAATCGGCCGAGAGTGGCCAGCCGACTGCTGCTGGTGGACCGGGTCTTGGCCTGGGCTGGCTGCTGCTGCTGTGGCCCGATTAGAGGCTGCTGCTGCGACGCCGCCGAGTGGATTGCGTGCACAGAGCAGCTTCGCGTGTTTCTGACACCTAGGTTTCAAAATGGGGAAAGGATTAAGGCTAGATTAGCGAGATAGTATTTCACTAATTTCACAAATTAACTTAGATGCTTAGAAAAGAAAAAAATGGTTTTAATAATAGTTCATCAAATTGTTTTTTAACTAAATGCAAGATGGGATTGATGCAAAAATACGAGCGTATAATAAAGTATAATTTTCCAAGAATCTTTAGCTCAAAATATTGACATTCTTTTGAATCAGGGTTTTGCAATATTTTTTATGTGTACTCAATTATAAAATTACAAACATTGAAGCATTTTAAGTGCTACAGTATAAAAAATTTGTTTTAAGGGACTTTTAAAAGCTTAAATAATATTACTATATTACAATTTTATTGTTGCATAAAGTAGCTAACACTGATATATACCTGTAAAAAGTATTTTTGACCTTTACTTTATAAAATAGTTACACATAGTCATAAATATACATGGTAGCTATCCTCAACCCATTCTAATGCATATAAGGGATCCCTATTTTTAGAAGTTGTTATTAATAATTTAGTATCTGCAATTTACTTTATTGCTAATTTTTACATTCTGAACTATACCATTGTGCTTTTATAGTTAAATACAATTATATTTTATTGGTAGCTACAGACAAAATGCAAACTGAATATAGAAACAAATAGTATCTCAATAGTATATTTCCTAGAACTCAATTTGCAGACCTATTTTATTACTGGAAAAAAATTGTCAATGCTCATTTACAACTAAATGCTCTAATGCCTGTTTAGTCCAACATTTTCTAATCAAATTGATAAATTAAATAAAGCTTGCTACTATTTACAAAAAGGTAAAATTTGGGCTTTTTAAAGTGAAGAATTTTTAATCCATATCATTCCACACCATTCCATGCTTTTGTTTTGTAGTTTTTTGAACTCCTTTTGAGCTTTGTGCCAATTGGACAATTTTTTAATGCAATATTATTTTTTGTAACAAAATTTTACTTGAATAAATCTTAAAAATTCTTTGCTTAATTAGTACAACGTTTGTGATCAACATTTATAATGATTTTTATTTTTGTTTATTTAAAATAATCCTGTCACTAAAATAAAATGCATCCTGTCACTGAAATGTCCTAGATTTTTTACCAAAATGTTTTGTCACCAAAATGACTATATATCCCAAAATGTGACCAAATTAATATTGCAAAAATTAAAAATTCTGCATACAAAATTGTATCCTAGGTTAATTTTCAGTATACGATTTAGAAAGTTAGCATGCTATAGCATCTTTATTGCACAAAAACCCAGTACCTTACTATATTAAAATTTAGTAGCTAGTAAAATGCTAATTAGAAACTTACCCTTTTCTTGGCTTGAAATTGGGATATATTGATTACACTGTAAGTTGTTAGTGTTCTTAAATTCTTCCAATATATTAACACCATTGATATCAAGTGCAATTAAATCTTTCTCTAAGTATCCGTCACCAAGTTTTTCTTCACGTTCCTCTTCATTAGACGAATCAATCGACTGAAACACTGAAGGCTTTAGATTTATTGATGATATGGGGACACTTGGACTCTTATGCATTTTATAAAATGGAATATATGAATACACTCTCATTAACTGTAATTGTTCAACTAGCAAATCATAAAAAAATAACTAGCAATAACATTTCAATAGCTGCCAAAATAAAGGCCTAACAGAGCACAATTTGGGACGATTAAGCAAATACAAGCTTTTCACAATATCTGATTAGATCTACTGCGTGCCGTTAAGTATTTAAAAAGCACTCTTCTTGTATTCTTCTAGTAGCGTCAGACAAATTGTATGTGCACTCAAAGCTTTAAAACGATATAATTTAACTCTATATTAATACACTACGCTAATACACCTTACCAGTACAAATACAGTGATGATTTCCTGGCAATTTTGTAAATTAAAATCTTTCTAAAAAGTGGGCTAACTAAATTGCCAACATTTTTTGCAATAATTCAGTTTTTCAACGCGATAAAAAATAATAACGCACCTTAAAGCGAATAGTGTCAAGATATACCATTTCAGATGTTTTATTGCGTTATATTTTGCTAGGAACACGAAATTGCCATTTTACAAGAAATAAATAAGTGCATTGCGTTGCGTTTATATTACGCCAAGACTGATGTTTTATTATTCAGAATTACGAAAGATTTTTATGCTATTTTTGCAATTTAATGATCCTCTAGGCTTTATTTCCTCATGTTAGTTCAAAACTCTTTAAATAATATTACACTCGAAAAATCATTTAATCCTCATTTTAAGTTTGAAAATAAAGTATGCTGTTTTCGAAGCTTCACAATAAATTGTTTGAGGATAGCAGATTATTAATTTTTTTGTTTTATTAGTGCTTAAAGTTTTAATGTAAAGTATTATTAAGCTTACGCCTGCTGCCAATTATGCTACTGTTGGTACCAGCCTTTGGCTCTAGTAGGCTTAAACATTATGGCAGTGAATTTTTTGAAAAGCATAATTTTTGCAAAATAAATTTACAGGGCTTAAAATTGCTTTTTAACAAGATTAAATATAGTGATTAAGATAATAAAAGATTTATCCTAAATTTATTTTTTGCTTTATTAAACTATTAAATAAAAATATCCCCAAAGTATTGAATGGAAGCATAATCAATTAATTTTAGACATGGAATACTCAGTGTTAACATTTTAAAATTAAATGTAAAAATATCATTATCCATTTATTAAAGACCACATTTTGTTATTTTATTATAAATTTATCATAGAGTATAACCCCTATGTCATCTATGAATTTTAATGTATATATTTCATGATATCAAGAGTATTTCCTATGTATTTTGACAAGAATAAGAGATGACTAAAATAGTAGTCCTTTTAGTGTATTAAATAATATGTATCATAAGCTCTATATAGCATCACTGATATATTGCTCAGTGCACAATATTGTACTATAATATTCTCGCTATATAGCTGTAGCTAATTTTTAGTTGGCCCATTACTATTGCAATCGTTCAACTTGCATTAAATGAATTTCTAAATTTATTGTAGTTATACACTAGTAAAAATATAGCCAGCAAAAAAGAAAATGAATAACAATAAAGCCTATCAATATAGACATATAGTAGATACAAAGACAATATATTGGGAACTGAAGGGAACCACTAGTACTCCAATAGGACCACTGGGAAAAATACCAAATGGGCACTATTCCCTGCTTGAAAATTTTATCATATCATGTTTGACATTAATTGCACTTAAGGCACTAACCAAGGCAAAGAAACAGTTACAGAAATATTGTCATGCGCAAGGAGTCTCTACATATGCCAATAGACCATTAATTATTCATTAAATGACAAGCCTAAACTCTATTCTTCCACTGCTTGAAAATTCAGTTACTTGATTGACAAATGACGCACAATGAAAAGCGCGCCCATTGGCTGAAAGAAGGCAGCATCGGTCTAGGCGTTGGCATCCTGTATGGCGTCACCAACGTGGCCGTGGGCCATCCATTCGACACAATGAAAACGAAAATGCAGGCTCAGCTCGGCTTCGACACTGGCGGCATGGTGAAAGCTATTGCTAAGACCTGGCGCACCGAGGGTGTTGTTGGATTTTACAGGTGATGATGCGGATCTAGGGTTGCGCACTTGCTGCATAGAACTACTCTGATGAGAAAACTATTACTATTAAAGAAACTATTTTCAACACCTTTATCTAGGGGCTGCATTCCCCCTCTATGGGGCTCGGGCATATTTCGTTCGACTCAGTTTGCAGTATTCGAAAGTGTGTACACCGCCCTGGGCTCCAGCCTGTTCATTGAGCCCATACCTTTCACTGGCGGCGTCCAGGGGTGAGCCTAGTTTGTTTTAATTTTATGGAGGCTTAGTCGATGATTTTTTAGCCGAATTCTCGCCACGTCCCTCTCTCAGTCGAGTTGTTGTCGGCGGCATTCTCGCGTCCACAGCTCGGGCCATTATCGAGTGCCCACTAGAGGTGGCCAAAATTCGTCGACAAACTGGACAGAACTGGACCCTGGGCGGCCTGTACAGCGGTTTCGGCGTCACCTGGGTTCGAACCCTGGGTCTAATGACAACTTATTTTGTGCTGATTGACTCCGGGCGGAGACATTTCCCAGATTTGTTCTCTCGCTCAGTTGTCGGACCGTTTCTGGCCTCGGGTTTGGCCGCCACAGCTGCCTGGTGGCTTGTCTGGCCGCTGGAGTACATGAAGAGCCAGGTGCAGGGTCAGTATGGCCAGACTATGCCAACTCTGGCCCGCCTGAGGCTCACTATTCAGCAGCGCGGCGGATTCTTTGGCTTGTATCGGGGCCTGCTGCCAGGAACTATTAGAAGTTTTCTAGCCAATGGAACGTCAATGGTTGTCATGCAGTTTGCTCAGCGTAAGGTGTCCGAAATGGGCTTGCGCGATTAGGACACTTATTATAAGCTGATCGTGGATTTTCAAATATATTAACTTTTCATCTACTAACAGTAGGCATTTTTAGGCATTTTGCCGTTCTTTAACCCACCTTTGTGCTAACTTCATTATCAACTTAAACACTTTTAGAAGCTGTTCTTTCCTTGAATTAGACTTTCTCTCCTGCTCCTCCGGTCAGGGAGTTTCGTGCTTTATTTTTTTAAATCCTATGATTATAACAGCTTCCATTTACGATCTAAGTTTGTGCAAATTCTAATCATGAATGGTTAGCGCCTATTTAGATGCTGAAAATTCCATAATTAAAAGCTCTAGTGTTTTGGTCAGTTGCATTTTTACCAAATCAGTTAGAGGACCTACGCAATTTGATAACTTATATTTTGAACTGCATCGCATCGTTGTTTGAATGCGTATTTTAAGATACTTTTATTCAAATTTTTATGTTTGACGTGCTTATTAATTTATTTGAGTGCCTAAAAATTTTATCTGTGTATTGATAATTGGAAATCAATGCATAACCAAATAAAACAGGCTTGTTTTGATCTTCGACAAATACTATTTCAACAGATAAATAATCTATGATGTGTAGAAATTTATTTAATTCATTTTAATTAATATTGCATCAGAGGTAATATTAAGCGGTTTTTGCAGCTAACACTGCTGCTGTCATTCTGTCACTTTTTTCATTCGACCTGTCTGCGCTAAACGGCTAGCTGTTCCGAGCCACTCCAGAATAAAAAATACGGTGAAACAGAAAATGTTTCAGAGATTCCCAGCTTTCATTTGCACTAATTTTCATTTGAAACGGATGGAAATTATGGATACTAGAGGCAACAGAAGCAACCGTACAAGAACTTTTGTTAGACAGTATATAAGTGGAGTATATAAGTGGTAGTCGGTCTTCTTAAGTTCAACACAGAGGTCATAAATTCAGAAATCGGCTACTTGAAAAACTTGCAGATTTTTTATTCTTTATTTTACTTAATGTGTCTTACACTGTCACCATAGCGGTAGCTTCAAAGTCGGCAATAATAACAGAAAAAGCTTTGACAATACTCAGATTCTCACCTTCATCAAGCTTTAGAGATTCAAGCAATCGTGAGCGTTGCTCTTCCAGCTGTATTTCGGTACTTCACGCTGCTGCTGTAGTACAGCAACAGGCCGTCTAGAGTACACAGGCCGTAGGCTAGTCCACCACGACTCAACCTGTCGTGCTGATCCCGGACTTAAGGCTGCTTGATTGACATTCCCCGCGGCGAGAAGTGGCTTCCCACATACTTTGCCAGTTCGTTGACCTCGTATGCCCTTCTACTGTATCCTTATAAATTGTTGAGCGCGCCCCCCGAGGACAGTCGAATCGGCATCATCAAGACCGAGCTGCTGACATAGTGCCGCCATCCTTTAACCTAAATTCGAATCGAAGAGCGCATGCGGCACTGGCGCAAAGAGCTCGTCAAAATTGTTGGCTGGTCGACCAATTTTGAAACGCCAAGATCAAAGTGGAAGCTGATGGTTTCGCTAGAGCAGCTGCACCTAGCTGGGCTTCACAGATGTAAAAATGATGGCTGCTTAATAAAGTCAAATTAGTTTTCGTGGAAAAGAGAATAATAATCTTAATTTAAAGAGGTTTGCAATTTAAAAAACCAAAAAATCCGAGTTTTTAATAGTTTGCATTTCACTTTGACAATATGCTGCTGCTATGTCTTTGTTTAACAACGTTGATTGCCTTTAACTGGGTTGTCCATCAACGTCACGACCTGTATTTCACCACAGGTTTCAAAAGAAATAACTTAAAAATTGATGCATAAGTGAGTTTTTAGCGTTCAGGGAAAAGGCTAAGATACCCAGCCCAGTAATTTTTTTGGAAATTTGTTTTTTTCACAATCGCAAAAACACATGCCATAAAATTTTGCAAAAAATCTTTAAATTTGTCTAAAATTTAGGTCGCAACGCCAAAGAAAACGCAAGCTTTAAAACAATAGATATTGGCAGCTGTTGACGTTTGGATGCGAAAAAATCAATCAAAATTAACTCAAGCAACGGAATCAAGATCCAAGGCCCCGGTTTGCAGCTGGAAGGCAACACCAGCCCAAGATATTGCTTTCGCCAATGTCAGCAAGTTTTTTTGAGTCTAAACTAAAGACAGGTGGCTTCAAAAACTGTATAAAAGAAAGTGAAAATTGGCCATGAAAGAGGCAAGAAATCTCGGCGACAATAGTCACCATGGGGTGGTCTCCGAGCCTAGTTCTACTCTTGCTAGCCTGCGTGGCTGGACAATCACAGTTCGTTAATGCTACTCGAGGTAAGTGATACTGTTTCTCCAGTGCTAAAGAATTTGTTGCCTAGTTGCTTGTTTTGGCCACTGACATCACAATCGAATCGCATCCTTAAATTGCAGACTGTTACGGCAGCGTTGGAGGAGCCAACGGCCACATCTACCAGTTTGACGGCGGTCGCGTGAGCACATTCTCGCAAGGCTGCCAGTTCCTACTGACCCGCTCGCGTCTCAAGTCCTGCAATCTGGAGCTTTACGCCAGCTTTGGCTGCCCGAAGTCCAAGCATAAGACGCACAAGAAGCATCACAATGGACTGTCGCAATTGCGGGCGCTAACAGTCAAGATTGGAGGCAAGACGTTCATGCTGCTGAGAGGTCGGCGTCTGCTGGTGAGAAAATTATTTTTATTGTAGCTTCTGAATTGATTGGAACCGTATGTGACTTACCTAATGCTCTGTTTGACGCAAATCCTACTGTAAAATCTTCAATTTAAGGTTGACGGCAAGCCCGTGAACGTGCCGCACAGCCAACACGGCATTCGCGTTTTCTACTCAGGCGAGGATCTCGTGTTAGTGAGCAAGAAGTGCCCATTCTGGGTCACATTCGACGGCTACTTTACCGCCACATTCCTGCTGAGCTCAATTTACCGGCACAACGTGTTCGGCCTAGCTGGAAACTGCAACGGCAGAAAGAACGACGATAAATTTGGCGGCCTTAGTCGCGCCTTCAAGCTTTGGAAAAGCAAAGGCTGGGTGACGGGCTGCCACTCAAAGCCGAAAACGCAAACTTGCCACACTAAAAATGAACTTCGAGAAGCTGAGACTGTCTGCAGAAAAGTGATTGGACGGCATAGCTGCTCTAGCCGTGATGTTCTGGAGCCTTGCATAATCGACTATTGCAGCAGCAGGTATCGGCCAGATCAGCAGAAGGAAGTTCTTTGCGCTAATTTCTACCTGCACTCGCGACGCTGTGCTCGTCATCACCACCCGCTTGCTTGGAGACACAAAAGCGGTTGCGGTAAGACTTAATGGGATCTTGCTTCGGTCTGGAATTTTTAGGATTAAAAATTGGCGATTAATTTCGTATGATCGATTTCTTTCAGAACTGAAATGCGGCCTGAATCAGCACTTTAGCCGCAAGGCCAACCCTTGCCCAAAGACCTGCGACAATCATTTCTTCGGCACCAGACGGCACTGCTACAAGCTACCCGAGGCGGAGGGATGTCGGTGCAACAAGGGCTACGTATTGGACGGTACCAAGTGCGTGAAGCCAAACTACTGCGAGTGCCTATCCAAACTCTGTATTGACCGGGTGTCGCACACTAAATGTCGTCAATGGAAAGCGCAAGGTCGTTGCGGCAGGTATCCAGAGGTGATGGGACGGTTTTGTCGGCTCACCTGCGGCATGTGTACGCCTCAGTGCAGCAATCAGATTAGCACGCAGCTTTGCAAACAGATTAAGAGTAAGGGAAAATGCAGCGAAAAGTTTTACCGGGTCATGTGCCAGGCTACTTGCGAACCAAACAAGTGCCGTAAGTAAATTCTTAGCGAGAGTGCAAACAGACATGGCGATGTTGGAATTCAAACCAGTCAAATAATTATCAAATTGCAGCCTGCTCACCAAAGCGTCGAATCGAATCGAAATGCACGCACAAGTACCAGAACAGGGCTGTCACAACTCTGCATTGGTATCCAGATTCCAAAGGTCGTTGCAAGAAGAGTATACTGACTCGCTACTATGCTTGCGGGTGTAAGCATGAAGCTCACTTTATCAATTTATTGTCTTAATTTTTTATTTTTGTCATATCCGCTTTAAATTCACATGAATTGAATTTCAGCTTGCCCCTACAAGAGCAAAGTCACATGGGACAAGTGCAACTATTGCAAAGGTGTGCAGCATGGCAAGCGGCTATTGCGGTATAGAGAGAAGCGCGGCAAGAAAAGATGCCTCATCGTCACCTTGCCGCTGCATCGAAAATGCCCGTGCCCGCCAGTAGGCAAGAAACGACAAGTCTCACACACTGAGTGTCGGAAACACACAGTCAAGCTGCAAATCATTAAGACCTACAAAGCTGCCAAGCATTGCCACAAATGCACCAGGGAGACTGAGACGAAGGTTTTGAGCAAGCTGAGTAAGTGAAAATCCACTATATACTGTATTAGTAGAATGCTGAACAATGCCAAGAGAAGGATTTCCCTGAACTGCAAATATTCGCAGAGTGCGGCGGCCTGTACCACACGGGAAAGTGCACCAAAGGTCACGACTATTACATTCAAAAGACTTACAGGCGGTACCCGTATAACTGTCGCTGCCTGTCGCGTCTAGTGCAAAGAAATAAAATTATGTGCCGCTGCTCCAAGCCAAAGTCTGTCACCGTGTGCAAGAGCAAGTACTACCTAACCAAGACGACTAAATGGACGCTCAAAAATGGTCATTGCGTGCCAAAAGAATCGAAGAAGGAGCGAAAAATTCATTACCATCGCAACTACCGAAGCTGGGTGCATTGTCACCGACAATCGTGCAAGGCTACAAGGCATATCAACTATTTCTACGTGCGAAACTGCAAGATACACAAGTACGCGAAAGGAACTCCTGTTGGAAAATGCTGTAAGACTAATTTACGAATCCTGTTACTGGGTAAACGAATGTATTCGAATTATTGATTCTGAAGCTAAAATTACTGAATTTCAGGCTGCCCAAAAGGATCGAAGAAGCATGTTCGCATCAATCACTACTGGAAAAAGCTCGTGGTTGTGACTCACGTACTTATTAACTATAAATGCCATAAAAGGGTGGTCGTTTATAAAATCCGAACGGCCTGTCCGAAAGGTGGCGTCGTTGTCAAGTGCGACGGTCATAAGGGTCGGCGTCTCTATACCAAGCATTGGTTTGTAAAGAAAGGCAATCATTGCATCAAGAAGATTTCAACAAGAGAGGCTCACGTCAGTAAGTAATACGTTAGCAAATAAAGTTTTTACACGAGCGCATAAAGTTAAGAAATACGAGGCTACTAAATGCTGTTTGCTTTTAATCAATTCAGAGTGCAGGCGCGACATCAAGCGACTCCCCGGTCAGTGTCACATTCTGGTTGGCAATGTCCGCTATCGCCACGTTGAGTTCCATTATTACAAGCGAAAGAAAGGTAGCTGTGTTTGCGTTCAGGCAAAGCGCTCGGTAAAAGAAATGTGCGGCTGCCGCGGCGGCAAGTACACCAAGGTCACTAGGTGTCCGAGTGGTTGCAGCTCGAAAAAATGCGGCCATCACTGCAAGTTCTACAAGGAATTTTACTACTACAAAGTTTACGGCAAGCATTGCAGGGTGCACGTCTTCAAAAGGCTGCCTTTCCGCTGCTGCTGCGAACCAAAGAGGCACGTTAAGACATGGTGCCATAAAAATCACTACCTAATGCAGCAGGTCAGCTACTACAAACTGAAGGCGCACAAATGCCAACGAGTGTACAATACTAGCAGCAAGCGGATACATTGTAATCGCAAGTCTGAGACAAAGAAGGTCCCGCATAAGAAGAAAGGCTACTACATTCTGGCCACCTATACCTGGCATGTCTCGCACTGCAAGTGTCAAGTCCGAATTAAAAATCGTACTTGCCGAAAGTACTGCCCTAAACAGAAAGTCGATCACTACTGCGATGCTGTGCGACGCCACAAGGTCACTAGGTATACTACCTGGAGTCTGCGCAATTGCTACGAATGCGTCCCTTATGTTCGCGATCGCAGAGTGCCAGTCCACTGTAGCCGATCAGTCAAGAAATGGAAGCACTGTAACAAGCACACCGGTTATGTCACGCACTACAAGCAGTGGTGGCACCAGAAGGGCTGCAAATGTTTGCTTCGAAAATCGTCCAAGCGACTTCGGTGCAGTAAGTACTTATGTACCTCGTATTTTGCATACCTTTTTGGATTTTTTACTAGCTTTTAAGATAGAAAAGCTCGGTACTGTAAAATTTTATTATTTAAAATCACGCGTCAATTTTTTCCTAAAACAGAATGCCCCAAGCCTGTTGTTGGACGCAGCTACTGCAATCCCAATAAGAATGCCTTCGAGAAGAAAGTCACTTATTGGATTTTGTCAAACGGTCACTGTCTGAAGAAGAAACGCACAGAAAGCAAGAAGGTGGAGTGCTCTTGCAACATCCACAAAAGGACCGAGTGCAAAGCTAAGAGTGGTATTAAAGTTGTCTACCACGGCGTGATGCGACCTAAGAAGTGCAAATGTGTGTTAGTATGGTCGGTGCACAACAAGAGTCATCGATGCAGTAAGTAGCCTCATTGGTCTATTGATTCCGATTACGTTCAATGTCGCTCCTCATATTTTTTCTTAACCTACTTAATTTAAGACTGCAACAAGGAGAACGCAAAGGCGAAGCACATTAAGCGGCCATTCTGCGACAAGAAAAGAAACCTGAAGGGTATTGAGAAATTCTACTACGTCCTGAAGCATGGCAAGTGCCATAGAAAATCTCGAAAAACCTACCACAGCTTCCGCTGTCCGCATGCCTATGATGAAAAGCAAAACTGCAACGAGTCCAGACACCTTCAGTTGGTCCTAACGCACTACTCGGTAAAGAAAAATTGTCACTGTGTTAAACTTGTAAAGCGCAAATACGTCAAGTGTGGCTGCCACGGCAAGAAAGTTGAGGAGAAGCGCTACTGCAAGAAGGTGCAAGGAGAAATCGTACACGTCTTGATAAAAAGAAAGTGGAGCAACAAGCGCCACGAGTGCATTACAGACAAGAAAACTAGCAGTCATCGAGTTTGTAAGTCTTTTGTTTTTTCTATAATATGTATATTCAATTTAGGAGCTCAGTCACGTGATAAAGGCTTTATTTTTTAATTCTCAATTGTCCCAATCTCCAAGAAATTATTCGCATTCAGAAAGCTAACATTTAACATGTTTGCACTTCTGAATCAAGGATACGAATATCTAGATGTTTTATTATTCCATGCGTCTTAAAACTATAGCACCATTCGTTCCGCAGTGTGCCGTACCAAGACTCGATACATTAACAGCAAGTGCATCAAAAACAAATATTACGTAGAGACGAAGGTTTATTACGTGCGACAAGGCTGCAAATGCGTCAAACGGCATCACAAACGGAATAGGAACTGCCGTAAGTATCAATTGGATCATTAACACAGTCGATTGCTTTGCTTTACATTGACAACGTTCAATTCTATTTGATTCACAGACTGCAAGAGAGTAATTAGACGAGGCAAATGCCCGCATAACGGCTACACTCTTCGCGAAGTAATCGAAGTTAAAGAATGGAACATGAAGCTTAAACGCTGTCAAACTAAGCGCTACTTGACTAACAACGTTCGCTGCCGTTGCCCGAAAAACTACAAGAAACGGTATTGCAAGTCGGGCCAGTGGGTCAACGAATCTGTGCACTTTATTCTTAGAGATGCGCGCTGCTATAAGAAAGTTGATAAGAATTATCGAAAGGTTCACTGTAGTCGAGTGGTGAAAAACCGTTACACAAAGTGTCACGGTTGCCACCGCTACCACTACACGCTCGAGCGGCGCCTGCACCCGGGCCGATGCGCCTGCTACTACGCTGTGATTCGAAAGCGCCGCTGTCCGTGCTGCTGCCCCAAGAATTATAACAAGCGCTATTGCGTCCGAGACAACCAATGGGAGCGAGTATTTAAGCACCATGCGCCGCTGACGGGAAGCGGTTGCGGTTGCCGATCTTGGGTCACTCGTCATCACGAGAATGTGCGCTGTTCAACTAAAAAGACCTACAAATGGTTGAAGTGCAACCGTCACTCGTGCTACAGTCACCAACAGGTAGGCAGGCAAAACAGATTTCACCCATATTTGCTGTTGTTTTCAATTCATTCAATTACTTTTTCGAAGTTAACGATCTAGTAACATCTGTACCGCAGGTTACTTACTACAAAGCTAAGAAGTGTCATTGTGAAAAGAAGCATCGCCTAACTGGTAAGAAGCGCACCTGTTGCTGCCATACGAAGCCGCAATTCAGCAAGATTTGCAAGCTGAGCAGCATTTATGAAAAGAAAATTTACTATCAGTTGCATAATTGGCGCTGTGAGAGACGCCATAAGCTGCGGCTTCTGTATCACTGGAACTGCAAAAAGAAGCCCCGTGTTGAGTATGGAAAGTGAGTAGCTAAGAAAATAAAAATTATTGTTGGCTGTCTTAGACAAAAACTTTATTTTTACTGTTTCAATAATTTCCAGATGCCATCGCTCTACCTGTCGCCAGTCGGTGGAAGTTCTGGCCAGTGTGGTTGTCAAACCGCACTGTCGCTGCAAGTACGTTGTTCAAAAACGTTATACAAGGCCTTGCTGTTGCAATAAGCAGCCGCACCATAGCAAAAAATGCGAACGAAACTGCTGGGTCACGCGATCAACAAAGTACACATTTGACAGCCGGCGTCGTGTATGCATTGCACACAACAGCCACAAGAGCAACTGCGTCCACTGCCCAAGACCCTGCCAGGAAGTTGGCAAGTGCAATAAGAAATCTTGTCGCCAGCGGATCGCTTACATATCCTACTCGCTCAACAAGTGCAAGTGCAAGAAGCGCGTTGACTATCGGGAGCGAACCTGCTGCTGTTCTCGACCAGTTGTCTCGGGGCCAGTCTGTCGAAGCAATCGGTACAAGGTGTGGTACCATTACAGCTGGAAACTGGTCGGCGGTAAATGCGTTCGCAGCGTGAAGGAAACGAGGCGCAAAGTTTATTGTCGCAAAGGTGTCACTAGGGTGCTAAACTGTAACAAGCACACTTGTCGTCAAACTCTGAGGCATGAAACATTAACAGTGAACCGATGCCACTGCTCAAGCAGTTGGAAAGAGACTCATCGTACCTGCTGCTGCCGGCCGGCAAAATACAGCAACACCAAATGCGTGAAAGACCGGTACAAGTACCGCTACGTAACTACTAGAACGCTCAACCGGCACTACAAATGTGTCAGCCACACAAAAAGACACCTTCTGCATTCAGTTCGCAACTGCCAAACCTATGAGAAGAGGACTGGCTGTAATAAACTAACACGCCACTCCACCGTTTACATCTACCACAGACGGATTTCCCACTGTAAATGCGTAACGTATCGCAGATCTAAGCGTCACGTGCTTTGCAGTAAGTCTTTACCGAATCTACTCTTCAATTTAAATATCAAATACTTTATATCTTATCTGCCCTAATTAGATAAATCCGCCCAATGTTTTAGGATGCGCTGACCCAAAGGAAACTAGAGGTAAGTGCAACAAGAAAACCTGTCACATGAAGGTTACGAAGACGTGGTACACCTCTCACGGTAAGCTCGACAAGTTCAAGTGCAAGCGCCATCATCGAGCGTGGCACCTGCGCTGCTGTTGCCACCGTCAACCATCAGAGAAATCGTACTGCGATAAACGAACTGGCTCGATCATGAAGCTGCATACGTGGACAGTGTTTTTAGCTGCGAGTAGAACATGCGTTAAGCGACACTCGGAGAGCGTTGTTAGAAAACTTGGTAAGCCGAACTTTTCTTGCATATTAACGCCTGGGCATTTTGCGTAAAATTTCATAATTTTTAACTAGCTATTCTTCTTTCTTTACAGTTTGTCCTAAGAACAAGTGCCACTTTGGAAAGTGCAATAAGAAAACGGGCTACAAGATACGCTATTGTTCGCATTATACCAAGGTGCACAAACACTGCAGGTGCAAGGAAGGCGTTACTCATAAAAAGTTTGTGTGCAGTAAGTAGTTTTTACCATTTTAATTTCTAATCTACTTCAAAATTTATACCGCCTCAAAAAATTATCTGTGATTCCAGGCTGCCCACGAGGCCATAGCAAGAGCTCCTGTCAAGGCCATACTCAAAGGGTAACGGTGCACACTTATTGGAAAATATCTACCAAGCTAAACAAGTGCGTTAAAACGGTGAAACGAGTTACTGATAATCTAGTCTGTCCAAAGCGACGCGGGGAGGAACGCAAATGCAAGGGGTGCCGAGGAGTGAAGTACGTTCATCACTACTACATGCATCGCTGTCGCTGCTTGCGTAAAACTCGCTCGCACCACGTTCTCTGTTGTTGTCCAAAGTCGAGCCACAAGAAGCGTTGCCTTGGGGATCATTGGCTAATTAAGCGCGAGAAATACGAGCTGCGCAACGGCGCCTGCAAGAAGGTATTTGAAGAGAAACCAGAGTACGTCGCTTGCAAGAAAAAGAAAACAAAGCGTGGCAAGTGCAAGGGCTGCGTAAGGAAGCATGATATTTGGTACTACCACGTTCGCGATTGTAAGTGTCGTTTAAGAAAGCACAAAGTGAAGAAAACCGCTTGTTGCTGTCAGAAGCCTCGCAAATATACCCAGTGCAAAGCTGATAAAGTGCAGCTTAAGATATCCGAATCTTGGAGCTTGTGCTCTGGCAAATGTCTTAAGAATCGACGAGTGGTATCTACCGAAGTTATTTGCGCGGGCTTCAAGTCAAGACGTCTCGCGTGTAACACAGAGACGTTGAAGCAGAAGGTAGTACAGCAAAGGCCTTTCAGCAAAGACTGCAAATGCTTCACTCGTCAAGTGGAGCTTGAAATAAATTGCGTGTGTCGACCTACGGAGCTGAAGCCTGAGGAATGTGGTAACAAAGCTCAAAGGAAAGTTTTTCTTGTTACTTACCAATTGTTCCGAGTCAATGGTAAAGAAGAGTGCAAGCCACAGCCCTTGTTTTTGTACTTTGAGCCGTGTCGCTGCCCTGAGCCAGATAAAATAAAGAAGTGTGCACCCAACGGTAAAGTTCTTGTAACCACACGGAAACACTGGACGTTAGAAACTATCAACGGCCGTCGGGTGTGCGTTGAAAAGACTTCTGAGACGCAAACACCAGTGTACTGCGAAGGGAAGAGTGTCCATTGGACTAGGTGTAAAAACTACCAGAAGACTCGTATTACTACTAAATATAAGCCTGTCAAATGCAAATGCCACCGCGTGATTCAGAAAAAAACTTACCCCTGCGGTGAGTAAATTATTGATAGTACTGCTGATACAAGTCTGAAACACTTCTGTAGATTGTCATTAACTTAGATAGAAAGCATGCTTAAATTGAAGCCTTTTTACTCACATCACTACAATAACCAATTTCAGATTGTAATAAGAAGTCGTACAAGAGAAAATTCTGCGATCACAAAAGAGGCTCAATTGTCAATGTCTGCAAGAAATATCACTCTTGCTGCGGCGCTAAAAAGTGTAGCTTTGTAAGCCGAAAAACCTATAAGCAAGTGCATTGCTCAAAACGGCAGTACATCAGCAGGATTTCCAGCAAGTGCGGCATTGCGCATAATCACGGTTACTATACTAGGTACTTGGTCAAGTGGACAGCTCGTGAGAATTGCAAGTGCGTCAGCAAGCAAAAGAAAATCATAAAGTTGTGCAAATGCAAGCGTAACGGGCGAAGCACTAAATGCAGCAGCAGTGGTCGCTACTACGTTACTGTACACTACAATTACAAACGCAAGGGCTCAATTTGTAAATTTACGCAACATGAGACGCGACGACCAGTTGTTTGCAAAGGCAAGAAAGTTCTTATCCGTCACTATGGGTGCCAAAAGTGCAAGCGGCAAGTCTCTCTCACTCATTGCTACGTTCATTCGTGCAAAACTCATCATTACCGAAAATCAGCTTTCCAACACTGCTGCACCCCAAAGTCGCACAAGCGCCATTATTGCGATGCGCGAAAAGGTCGCTTTGTATTTGAGAAAACAACTTATCACCTCGTGAAAAAAGGACATCTATTAAGGGACCACTATGGTCGTTGGCATGTGCCCAAGCTCAAGGTTGTGTCAAAAAAGCATCATCGATATGTGAATGTTAAGTGTCCGAAGCAGCAACAGAAGGAACATTGCGATAAGCGTTCCGGATACTGGAGCAAAACTCTGTTTACCTGGCACAGGGTCGGCTGCCATTGCGTCAAGAGGAAGAAGCACTGGAGAGGCAGATGTCGTAAGTTATTTTTTGTTTTATTTGATGCCTCTTTTTACTTTTCTCAGACACTCGCTTTTTCAACCAGATGTGCGCACCTGAGGGCTGCATACTTTTCAGCTGGAGGAGCTTCAAAACTTACCCTAAAGTTCCCAGCTCAAACTGGTACCCGATCTCATTTGGGTGGACTGAAGCAATTTAGGAATATTTTTTATGCTCAAGAGCACAAATTGTCTCCTAGAGTTGGGATCGAACCCACTACATTAAAGTAAGAAAGCTAGCCTCTGCATCTAAGCTGCTTTAAAACCCACAGACTGTCCGTCACCACAAACTCGATGGGGCAAGTGTCACAATCGTCACGTAATAAAAACAGTTACATACTTCGTGTTGAAAAATCGAGTTTGCGTACGTCAAGTACGAAAGCATCAATACATCTGTGCCTGTCACAAGGATCGCAAATACACTGTGTGCGATAGAAAAGGACATTGGAAAACTTGCCACGTTAGCTATCAGCTGAATTTCAAGAAGCAAAAGTGCGTGAAATCCCATCATTGTCGCCGGCGGCCGCACACCTGCTCAGCGCACAAAGACGTCCGAGGTCGATGCGTCCACTTTAAGCGCGTCATTAAGCGCTATGTGTGGCGCCTGGACAAGAAAAAGTGCAAATGTATTAGGAGTGTGCATCCCCGACATGCTGACTGCGACTGTCACAAAAAGAAGCATTCCAACACAGTGTGCAAGTATGGCGCATTCCTGACAACCAATTATTGGTATAAGCAAGTGGGAGAGAAGTGCGCACGATACAGTTCAAAAGTGGCAAAGCCTGTTTGTAAGTAAAATATCACTTTAATGTGCTTCTTCTTCTGTTAATTTCAGAAAAACAAATTACTAATATACGACAAAACAATATTTCTCACAGATTGCGATGGACGACGCAAGAGCAAGATTGTTCACGGCAGTTGTGTTAAAGTGCGAGGACAAAGTCATCTTGGCTACCAGAAGCTCTTAACTGAATGGAAGGTGAACAAAAATTGTAAATGCGTTCGCAAGCATATCGTCAGCTGGGTGCCCTGCGTCTGCAGTTTAATCAGTAAATACAAGACGCGCAACTACGTTCAGTGCGTTCGAGGCTCTGTGGTGCAACACACTAACATATACTACAAGTTGGTGGGCCACAGCTGCGTCAAGAAAGTGCGAAAACATCATAAACAGATCTGTGAGTTCAAATTTTACGAATAACTGAATAAAGGTTCAAAGTACTGAACCAAGTTAGCGAAACCTTATGATCCAAAACTGTCAGTATGACTGCTCACAACTTTTACGTGCACTTTCAGATTGCGTTGGGTCTAGAACTCATCGTGGAAAATGTCAGCGAAACAAGCATGGTGACAAGTACTCTGTGATTCGTCTAACGCACAAGGTCTCCAACGGCAAATGCGGCTGTGTGTGGAAGCAGCACTCCCAAAAGTATCACATCTGTCAGTGCCGAAAGCATAAACAATCACATAAGTGTTTAAACCATCGCGTATGGCGCTCCGACCTTGTTACCTTCCACCCAGTTGCCGGAAAGCACACCTGTAAGCATCACTTAAAGCGTAACGACAAGCGCATAATCTGCAAAAAACCATTTAGTCGAAAGGGCAAATGCAAGCTTTGTGGATTCAACTTGTATCACTATGCTTACAAGCATGTCAAATGCAAGTGTGTTCCTCAACTTGTGCGAGTGCAGAAACTCAAGTGCTGCTGTCCTAAGCCTCACCATCAGCGCACCTGTGACTCCAAACGTCATATGAAGATAACTGTAACAACAAGTTATCATCTCCATAAACACGCGTGTCACAGCAAGCGATCTGTCCACACTTATCGAGTTCGATGCGGTAGAAAAACTCCCTCATATAAGTTTTCAGGCTGCAACAAGGGCTACCGAAAAGTCTATAGGACAGTGAAATATACAGCCGGATGTGAATGCAAGTCAAAGACCACGGTGCACAATCAACGTTGCGCCTGCTCAAAAGCCAGAACATACCATGCCGGAAAGTGTGGTCGTTGGTTTGCCGTCGACGTCTGGACGGCTTATAGGCTACAGTTAACTGGTAAGAATATTCCAGGGACTAGCAAGCCGGAGAAGAAATGCGTGAAATACGTGGCTGATAAACGGAAGCGACGCTGTCGATGTCCCAAGGGCTACAAGAAACGAATCTGCAAGGCACATAATCTGGAAGTATTAGAGGTCGTTTCCTACCACTTGCGAGATAATTGCTGCGAGCGCAAGCGTACCGAGCATAAACGCCATCTGCCATGCTCTACAAAGCTTAAACTAGTTCGAGTGGACAAAGTACCACAAAAGTGCACTAGTAAAAACAAATACACTCAAGTTCTCAAGTATGTTTATGTTCACGCTAAGCAGTGTCACTGCGTCCATGTGGTCAAGCATCGCAAGCGCGTGTGTGACTGTCTGAAAAAGTATGGCCGAAAGAAGGAAAAACGATGCGTCGGTCACAACCGCTTGGTGACTCACTTGACATGGTGGGAGCCTAAAGGTTATGGTTGCAAACCAGTTACTCGCAATTCGGAGCACGCTGTCACCTGCAAAGGCGACAAGACGGACCGAGGCAAGTGCAAAAGCAATGGATTGCGAGAGTATCGGCTGTACAAGCGACAGGCGCACAATTGCCACTGCATTTGGCATCTTGTCAAGCGGGTCAATGTTCCATGCAGGTAAAGAGTAATTGAAATATGCTTATGCACGCTTATTTTCTTTATAAAACTTGTTATTTGAATTTTTTCTGATAATTAATCGTCATTCTGTGCCAATACAGGTGTCATAAGCCAGTTGCGACAAAGAAATGCATATCCAATCATTGGGTGACAGTTAAAAAGAGCTGGCGTCTAGTTGGCAAGCATCTAAAGACTCACTGCCAGCCAGCAAAGCATGCTCACAAGCACAAAGTCCCGTGTAAAGTCGGTCGGTATGTCCATCGCTCCGATTGCGACTTCAAAGGTGTTCAACATATTGTAACCACCGAGTTCACTCTGAAAAAATGTCACTGCCAAAAGCATGTGAAACGAAACACCTGTCGCTGCCGCTGTCACAAACCGTCGACTCGGCGATACTGTCGAGGTGGTCACATTTGGGAAACCGTCAAATATACGTCTAGGCTGCACAAGTGCGTTTGCTACACTGACAAAAATGTTTCTCGAAAAACTGTCACCTGTAAAAAGTCGCACAATACCCATGGCAAATGCAAGAGAGGTAGTGACGGAGACAAGTACATCAAGCACACTTATAATCGATGGGTGGTGCACCACTGCAAGTGCCGTCACGTTAAGAAAGTTAGCCATCGATTGTGCGCCTGCAACAAGCGTCGCAAAGTTGAACACAAATGTCTCTCCGGCTTTATCAAGGTTACGACAGTCACTGAGCGCAGATTAAAGAACGGCAAATGCAAACGCGTTCGCGTCTCTCAACACCATCACCGCTTGCAGTGTGGCAAGGTGAAAGTAAACAAAATTTGCCACAAAAAGTCTGGAGAGCTCAGCATTTTTGTCACTAAGCCGTACGTGAAGCACTGCCACTGCTATAGAAAAGTAACGCGCCACTCTCGTCGCTGTGGTAAGTTTTTTGCCTCGGAATTTTAAGTAATTTAAGCATTTGTTTTTTCGAGTTGTGACTAAAAATACAGTCTATTCGTGTGCATTTAGGTTGCCATCACGGAAGCAAACTTGTCTCAATTGGAAAGTGCAACAAGAAGTCTTGTCGCCAGAGACTCTTGTATAAAAAGCAGGTACTGAGTGACGAAAAGTGCATTTGGAAGAACTATCACAAGCATCGAGTGTGCTGCTGTAAGGGTCATCATCAGGAAGTTAAGTGCAGCCATAAGCGAGGATATCTGATTACAAAAGTCACCAAGATAGTGCTCAAGAATTGGAAGTGCGTCAAGGCTGTTACTAAACACAGCAAAAAAATTAGTAAGTTAAGTTTTTGTTACTTATATTTTATACACCAATCGTGTAGAAAATGACAATTAAGCTGATGATTTTTGCTTTTTCAGAGTGCAAGCGCAACGAAACAGTAAAAAAGCACAAGCTTCCTCATGGCGTGCTGAAGGTGGTTCAATGCCACGTTAAGCGACACGGATGCAAGTGCAAAAAGCACTGCAAGAATGTATACTTAAGATACAGTAAGTCTCACTTTTTCTATACTCAAATTTAAATTGAAATGAAAAATATGCGCATTAATTTATTGTGCCTATTTTACAGGCTGTAATAAACCAATCCATAAGTTGGTTTGCAAGTGTACGAACGGCTGTTGCCAGAAGGAGAGCCATGTCACCTATTGGAAGCTTTTGAATGGTCATTGCCTTAAGCAAACCCGCCGCTCAGCTAAACCAATTCACTGCAAGTCGAACCAAGTCTACAAAAGCCACTGCAACAAGAAGACAAAGTATGGCTATTATTACGTCGAGAAATCTGTTTCTTGGTACCAGAAGTCGTGCCGCTGTCACAAAAGGGTTAAAAATCGTTCAGTTGTCTGTCGCTGTTTTAAGGCTTACAGCAAAAAGCATTGTCACAAAGGTCATATTGTCACTTTGAAGTACTCTTTCCGATTAAGTCACGGTCGCTGCGTGAAGATCGTTCATCGCCATTCGCAGGCTGTTAAATGTAAGACCTCTTGGCGACTGTCACACCACACAGCAGGCAAACCTGTCTACTACAAATTTTACAAACGCTATGTCCTATCTAATTGCAAATGCGTCAAAGAAACGAAACGCGTTCCGTGTCGCTCGCAGTGCAGCAAGTGCACCGTGTCACACAAATGCGAGCATGGCCGCTATGCTGTAGCTGTGAAAGTCTGCTTGCGCTTGGTTGGCTGCCACTGCATCCGCTATAGTAAAGTATCTCGGTACAAAGTGCGATGCCCCAAGTCGACCAAGCGAGACCATTGCCACCACTGCCAGCGCACAGTATCAATTAAACAATACAGTGTTCACGGATGCAAATGCGTCCTTACTCCACACGTGAAAAAGAGCAAATGCTGTTGCCCAAAGCCTGAAATAAAACAAACCTGCGTTAGGGGCTCTAAGCGCATCAGGCACATTACTCACAAGCTGAAAAATGGACGCTGCTACTCCAACACTAAAGACACGTACAGGCCCGTGAATTGTTCGCGTCACGAGTTGAGAGCCATACATTCAAAGTGCCATGCAGGTAAACAGAAATACACCGTGCACTACTGGGTGAAGATTGGCTGCAAGTGCGTCCGCCGAGTCCGCCATGAATTCCGAAAGTGTGCATGCGCCCACAAAGCAGTTGAGCTTTTCCTCGTCGTTGACCTGTATGGAAAAGACAAGCATGGCTATAAGAGCGGGGTAAAGAACTTCCTGAAGACTTTGTCGAAATACTTTTTGCAAACTTCAGCAAAAGTTCGTATCGTAATTATTTCCTACAACTGGAACGTGTATGTGCACCAAGTAAAGAATATTAAGAAAATTCCAACGGCAGCGTTCACCAACAAAAGAACCGATCTGTACGGAGCTCTGAAAGAAGTCGAGAGGCGTCTTTACGTTCGTTCGAAATCTGGAGTCGAAAAGATTGTTGTTATTATTAGCTGCGGCAACCATAGCAAGCAACGAAAGACGGTTGCTCTAGCTGACAAAATCAAGCGCCGAGCTAGCGTTTTCGTCGTTGGCGTCCACGTGATACCAAAGTATGGAAAATACATCAAGTGGTTGGCTTCAAAGCCACTCAAGGTGCACTACATGGAGCTCGGCGTTTACCAAAAGTGAGTTATATAAGCCGTAGCTAGAGCCAAAACATTAAAAATATTGTTATTATTGCAGAAAATGTATGATTATGAAATCACTCTAACCAAAATTTTAGACACCATTTCTCCGCCACGCGCCTGTTTGAGAAAATCTGCCAGAAGACTTGTGCCAAGCCGGTCGTGAAGCATTCCAAATGCCACAAGCACAATTGTCGCCGAGTTTACACACGAATTACTTACCATATGGATCAGCATACCAACAAATGCGTTCGCCGAGCAAACAACTGGTGGAAACTATGCTGCTGCGTCCATCGCGACAGCAGTCACAAGGTCTGCGACAAAAACCGACTCTACCGCGTCGATATCACTTATCGATTCCATAAGCACGTCTGTCATCGACACGTACGCAAGCACGACATTTCGTCGAAAATCCATGCCGCCTGCAAGCCAAGCCATACTTATCATCGAGGAAAGTGCCGCAAGGATGGATGGAGAAAAGATACAACAGAAACTAGGAAAGTTGTCAACTGCCACTGTCGCGTGACTCCTCATCATCAGCTTATTCGCTGTCGCTGTCCGAAACCATACGTGCGCAGTGCCTGTGTTAAAGGCAACCGTGTGCAGCACTGCCGGTACACCTACTCCCTCAAACCGAAAGCTTGCATCAAACACCGCAAATGCCACTCAACCAGTGTAACTTGTAAGAGCCGCCACACATCCAGAGGCAAATGCAACAAATCTAGCTGCAAAAGGACCGTTGGAAGTGTATGGTACTCTGTGCAAAACTGTAAATGCAAGCGTCATTATCGCGTGTGGAAGGAGGTTTGCTGTGAGTCAAGTGCTTTAATTTAGGCTTTTTATTTAAAGCTATGATATATCAATATTCAGTTGCGAAAAGAATGTTGAATTGCTACTTTTTCCAATTTAATTGCAGGCTGCAAGCGAAAATATCAGAAATATCGCTACTGTGACAAGCGTCAAAACCATCATGTGGACGTTGAGTCGTGGCTTGAGCTCCATGGAACCGGCTGCCGTCGCGTGTCTAAAAAGATCGTGCGACCAGTTCATTGCAAAAAACCACACGTAGAATACTCTAAGTGCTTGGCCAAACGAGATGGTTACTATCGAAAGAAGCTCGAGCATCATTGGAGGAAGAATAACTGTTGCTGCACCAAGCACACGGTGTCACACTACCAACTCTGCAGATGTAGACAAGGTCATACAGTTAAGAAGTGTCAGTCAGGCTCTTGGGTTTTTATTTACCACTGGTGGCATAAGTCTGGAAATAAGTGCATCCCACGCCATCGCATTACCTCAAGCCGTAAGGTGACGTGCAGCTCGAAGCGTCACGACAAAGTTGGTAGCTGTAGCATTGTCAAGGGAGATCAAAAGTACGCGAAAGTCGTACAGTCTTGGCAGAAACGCGTTGGGTGCAGCTGCAAGACAGTTTATGGCTCAGTACTGAAATTGTGCGCCTGCCGCAAGCCTTACAAGAGACACACTTGCCATGGAAACTATCGCCACGTTGTGACCACTTATCACTTTGTTGTGCATGGTAACAGTTGCAAACTTCGAAAGACTTCCAATTACCGACTTATAAGTTGTCCAAAGGCGGACACAAAAGTGTCTAAATGTGTCGGCAAAACTCAATTAGTTAAAGTAATCCTACACCACGCTAAAAAATGTAAATGCTTATCAAAGAAATACACGCGATCGGTGGAATGCAAATCCAAGTGTAGGAACCTCCTACCAACAAAAATCTGCAAAAAGTGGGCGGCTTCAAACAAGATTCAACTGTGCGACAAGTACCCGTACTTTGCCAAACGTTTGTGCCCAAAAACTTGTCATCAATGTTACGGTAAGTTGCCGATTGGAACTGTCAATTAAGTGGAATTTATTTGAAACTATTCGTATCTTTTTCCTTCACCCCGCAGACTGCCCCAAAACGCGAGTCATTTACGCTGGAAATTTCTGTCTCAGCAAGCAGCGCCACTTCCGAAGCTCCTTCATTTTGGCCAGGAGTTCTTCCTTCGACACGTGCTTGCAAAAATGTCAACACACCAAGGAGTGCCAAGCCTTTGACTACGATCATACAACTCGCAAGTGCATCCTGCTGCGAATCAACCGCATGGGTCTGATTTTGCGGTACCCGTCGCTGAATTTGCGCAAGACTGGAAACTGCATCCTGTTTGAACGAATCTGCCCGAAGGAGTGTCCATTCCGTAGTATTCTCAAACATTACAAGTGCAAGTGCATCAAGTTTGGCAAGAATCGCGCCTGCTACAGAACAGCGGCGGTAGCTACTTGGAAACGAGACCGAAGTGGTAAATGCAAGAGAAGCATTCACAAGTTGCTGGTTCCGTGTAGCACATGCGAGGACAGCCGTTCTTTCTGTACAAAGTCGAAATGCTCCAAGCAACTCGTGCGTGATCTGTGCAATTACACGTGCGGCGTTTGCAAGCGTAAACCAAAGAGCTATCACCATATAAGTCGCTGCTCGAAGTCAAACTGGCAGAAAGATACTCGCGTGAGCTATTACTACGACACGAAGTTGCGCTTGTGGCTCGTTCAGGTATCAATTAAAGATATCCGCTGCGTCCAGTGCCCCGTCGGTTCTTACCAATTAATCGGACAGTGCAAGAACGGCAAGCGGAAGATTACAAATGTTGCTGCTCGATACGTGAAAGACAAGTGTCGCGTCAGCTCTCACGTTGAAACTGTCAGCTGCAAGGACTGCGGACTAACAACCAAGCAGCTCGTAAGCAAGTGCCACCGACGCGGCAAACATTGGATCCGAGAAGTTGTCACCCAGTACACAATGCGCCTGCACGGACATTGCATTGTACGCCGAAGCCTCGCCGTCTTCTCTTGTTCGCCGAAATGCCGACACGATCACTCATCGGTGTCGCCGTGCAAGTGTGGCAAGCGAATCCGCTGCGTGCACTATTACATCACGTATCCCGGATCGCATGTCTGCGTTCCCAAAAGCTACACAACTAGCGAGAAGTGCGCCGTGAAGAGTAAGTATTTTTTGTGTAACTCTGATTTAAAGTTATTGTGAAGGCCAACTGACTGATTTTTTGTCGCCTCTCCTCCAGGCTGCCGAGACAGAATGCACAACAATGAATGTTTGTTCGTGAAGAAGACCAAGATGTGCAAGTCGATGCGCAGCCTGTGCGCCAAGACTTGCGGCTACTGCAGGTGATACCGGATGCCGCTATTCTGCCACTATTTATTGTGAGCTGATCCCGAATTTTGACGAAATAAACTAAATTTACTCTCTTGTGATTAATTCACGCTGGGTGATTGACTAACTTGACTATCTGATAATAAATTATGATCAAAAAATCTATGTATTGTTCGTTGTTATCTTATTTTGTCGACTAATGATGCCACTTAGACGGACACCATCTACTGCTTAGGTGAGTTTATAAGTTGCCTGTGACGAGATTTACACAGACACAAACACGAACCTATGCAATAGAGCTTAAAAAGACTGAGAATTAGAAGGCTCCGAAAGGGGCACACAAGATAGAAAGATCGAAAAAGACAGACGAACACATAGACAGACACACACACACACAGACACAGACATATAGACAGACAGACAGACAGACAGACAGACAGACAGACAGACAGACAGACAGACAGACAGACAGACAGACAGACAGACAGACAGACAGACAGACAGACAGACACACAGACAGACAGACACACAGACAGACACACAGACAGACAGACACACAGACAGACACACAGACAGACAGACACACAGACAGACACACAGAAAGACAGACACACAGACAGACAGACACACAGACAGACAGACAGACAGACAGACACACAGACAGACAGACAGACAGACAGACAGACAGACAGACACAGACAGACAGACACACAGAGAGACAGACACACAGACAGACAGACAGACACACAGACAGACAGACAGACAGACAGACACACAGACAGACAGACAGACAGACAGACACACAGACAGACAGACACACAGACAGACAGACACACAGACAGACACACAGACAGACAGACAGACACACAGACAGACAGACACACCGAGAGACAGACAGACAGACAGACAGACAGACAAACAGACGGACAGAATATAACAGGTAATAAAATGTTGATAACAGCAAAAAACTAGCAGTACACTTTAAAACAGTTGTCATCAGTATTTTCTTAAAGCAGCAGGATTCGCTGAGAAACTTTGAATATTTGAGGTAATAAACAATTAATTAAATTTTTATGGCCCACTTGATAGAGCCGGGGCGATGCTTTAAAGTCGTGCGCAAAAGGAAATGAGAAATTTTCCAAGCATGAGTTGAGCCTATACTGCATGTTTGAACTAGCTCTCTGTTTGCCCTCAATAGCCGCGGGTGCTGAGAAGCAAATATTAGGTGTAGAGAGAAATGGGACAGCAGCAGATGAGGACTGGTTGGGGGCGGCAAGGCAGAGAGGTAGACTGAGTACAGCTGATGTCTCAATGAGAATCGGGAATGCAACCTCGGGAAGAGAGGAAGGAGAGGCTGATTCAGCCAGCCAACAACGCCCCGCAAATTTCCTTCCCCCTGTTTCTCGCAAGCTCTTTATCATCCCATAGCCTGAGCTCGCTGTACCTTCGTATCCAATGGCGACGGACCTCTACCGCTGGCTGGCTCTCTCTCTCTTTTCTCTGTCCTTCTCTGCTAAAGCCTACCTAGGCGCAGATCTAACTTTATAAAGTTAGACATACAATACCCCGCCAGTTTCCTCTTCCAAAAGCAGAAAACTTGTTTTTTGCGCACGCAATAGAGATTCAGCCAGAAATCCAACGCAAGCTTTAGCTGAAAGTTACTGAAGTCCTTACTGAAGACAAGATAATGGCCGACTATGCCAAGGATAAATCATTCGGTGTTGTTGATCCACAAAACGTTCAGGAGCTCACCAATCACGTAAGCAATTGCTTCAGATAAATTTAGTCATCAACAAATTAAAAAAAAAATTTTTTTTAATCCTCGCAGCTCCAAGCCATGCTGCAGGGCATGTCGGACAACTTTGGCCACACCAGCGACCGCATCACCGGCCGAATCGACGAAATGGGTCGTCGAATTGACGAGCTTGAACGCAGCGTTGCCGACCTAATGAGCCAGGCAGGTGTGGAGGACTTTAGGGCTTAAAAATCAGCGTGTAGATGATCGTTAAATTAGCAAAATTTACTCATCACTCGATCTATAATGGTCATTTCTTAATTAATTTGATATTAATATTATAGATCAAATTTTTATTGCCAAGCGTCATCTGTGATTGAGCAGTTAATCGATCTAATTAGTAGTAAGTCGATAAGATGATGTCTCGCAAATATGCCCAATCATCAAAATTTTCTCCAGCTAAAGGAAAATTTGTATTAGCTATTACAAATTTTTTAATCCCTGTCACAGATACCCACTATACCTTCCTTATATTATAGGTTAGACATACTTATTGCAAACTATTTTTATACTTTTCTGTTTCAATCTAGCAATAACGCTGGCGTTTCCTTGAAGTACATGTACTCGTACAATTTAAGCTTATCTTTCTATTGAAAATGCAATATTCTGTTGCATTATGACAATTAGTTTTATTTCTACCTTACCGTGGTTATTTCTACAAGCAATTGAATCTATATCTATATGTGTCTAAGGTTCTTAGCACAAATAAATAAAATCCTTTGAGCACACGCATCAACTCATTGGCTTTTTGGCCGTTAATTTTTAGAACCTTGTTTGTCGGTTTTATTTCTGTAAATTGAAGGCCATTAAATCAAACGAAGCAAGCTAGCAATTATAGGGCGAGGACGATTTTTCTAATAGACTTAGTGATCGAGCTATACGTGATACCTCCTGTTCTGACGATCGATTATGCTTGCATACTTGGACGAGGAAGTACATGTACATTTCAGGTGCATAATTATGCATTCCTTGACATAATCTAGTCTGCCAAGTGCAGCTGTTTACTTTGTTTCAACACCAAGAAGTGGACCATTCAAGTTAAGTTAAAGAGCACAGTCAAGTTAAAAATTTGGCTCGTATTTATTTTGCGAGTGAACCTAAAAATCAATGTTGTTTGCTGCCTGCTCTATTGCCACATAATTGCGGTGAATCAGGAAAATCTTTACTTTGAATAAACAAAACACAAAGCGTTTTGTTAAAGTTATTTGCCATGGCCTATAATTTATCCTTGTCCGACGATAAAATTAAAGTTTATTCCATTGTCTTAAGCAGATTTGATATTTTAGAGGTCATGTAACATAACTCTTTAATATTTTTCAACGTTAGTCATACGAATCATTTTTACGAAATTGATAAGCCTGTCTAGCAAGTCAACCATAGGTAGATGAACCCAGTGAGTTAGCAAAGTTAAAGACTCTGATTTAAACCTAAGCTAATTTCGCTTATGCAGGCGTTCTTGCAAATTTTCCTGATATTACTTATTTGCTATTTATTTTGTACTTTTTGACAAAAAAATTAATACAAAATTATATAATCTCATGTACAGTACAGCATTGAGTTGAGTGCTGAGTCTAGGAACTTATGCAATTCGTTTCTGCGATATTTTTCAGCAGTTTTATAATTCGTGTGATGACTATATGCCTTTTTGGGAGAAAAAAGGGATAGTTATCCACAATAATATTGTACAGTTTTGGGAAAGCAAAGCTTGAAAACCTTGTAGAAGTGTAATTTTTGGCTGCTTTTTGTGAATATTGAGCTGTCCATTTATAATAAGTCTTATAGGTAAGAATATTCTTTTGCCTACATATAAGCTCCCATTAGTTTGCTACTTATCATGCAAGTTCCCTGGCCTTGTAGGATATAAAACTCATTAAAATATTTAGATTAATAAATGAAGTTATTTATTTATTTTTTCCATTGGAAGTAATTGCATTAATACTTTCATAAGATTTTTACTATAAGTACTATAAAAATAGTTATATCTTAAATGAAAAATTGAGAATTTTATTGCATTAAAAGTATATACATGAGTAATCTTGATTTTTAATATGATTAAATTACTTCCTTTCTATTATTCTGTAACTTTAAAATTTTTACAATTTACAGTTTTAAAAATTTACAGTTTGTGTATAAAATTCACATTTACTTAAGATTTTTCAGAGCTTTCAGTTTGTCAACTCTATTAAAATCTAGAATGGACCTAAATTATAAGTTGGACAAACTATTGAATATTTATTTTTTAGGTCCAGTTTGACTGGTATATTGTTCTAATTTTCTTTTGATAGCAATGTTTATTCCAGGTTTCATTTGCATTGCTTTAGCTTAACTTTAGTAATTGCTATTGTAAAGAGCTTTCTTTACTTTATTGAAAGAAGCAAAAATTAATTTGCTTGAATTAAATTAAAATTTAAATTGGAAAAATATTAGAAATTTTAGCAATGCAAAAACTATAGTATACAATACTATACTATATCCTATACTCTGTAATCTACAAATAAATATTTTATTGCCTACTTGTTTTTATTGTGTTGTTGTGGTTATGTCTGATGATGTACTATACTAGTATATATATAATATGATGGTAAATTGTCCTAAGTTATTAGATAGCGACATAAGCTCTCATTGAGCAAAATTTCTGTTTCAAACTTCAAATGATTTTTTATGCTCAGATCTTATGTCTAAAAGTAGTGTAAGAAGCATTTTAAAATGACAAGCTGTTTGTCTTTCAGAAAATTCTTCTTAGTATTCCAGAGGATAAATATCACAAGAGTTTTTTATATTATGAGAGATAATTCTTCAGAATAGCTAACTTGTTTGAAAAATTGGTAGATTTTTATATCGTATTCGATCCATCGCTTCCTAAATACTAGCATCAATTGCTAACAACAATTCTCCATTGGCAGCGTCAGCAGCGGCAGCCAAAACGTGAGCAGGACGGCCTCAAGGCCGAGGCGAGCGGCAGCTTAGAAGCTGCCGAGTTAAGCTACATCGATTGCGGTGTGAGCCGCCTGCCGGACCTGCCGCTGCACGACCGACTGTCGGTATTAAACTGTCACTGCAACCGGATTGAGAGCATTGCAGGCCTGGACCGGGCGCCCAACCTGCGCCACCTGGACTTGTCCTCCAATCGGATTGGTCGCATCAGCGGCCTGGACTGTCTGACCAGTTTGCGCACTCTTAACCTTGCCGGAAATCGTCTTGTCCGTGTAGAAGGCTTGGCCGGATTAAAGTCGCTGGTTCGAATCAATCTGTCCTACAATGCCATCCGGGATGTAGCCGGTTTCGGCGAGATGCGCGGCCCTAGCTATCGTTTGACCTGCGTGGAGCTGCACGGAAATCAGGTGAGTTGCTTGAGGCGGGAGTCGATGGTGGGTATATTTTTAGGTTAGTCATTTCATTGGCATTAGAGTAAAGAATATCCGGGTTAAAGAGTTTGCTAAAAATGATTCTTCAGAATCATGCAGTTTTTGCATTACGGCAATTTTATAAGATCATTAGGCTATCGACAGTTTAGCAGACAAATAATTAGGCCATAGACAGTTTAGCTGACGGATAATTAGGCCATAGACAGTTCAGCTGACGGATAATTAGGCCATAGACAGTTCAGCTGACGGATAATTAGGCCATAGACAGTTCAGCTGACGGATAATTAGGCCATAGACAGTTCAGCTGACGGATAATTAGGCCATAGACAGTTCAGCTGACGGATAATTAGGCTATAGACAATTTACCAGGCGAATAATTAGGCCATAGACAGTTTAGCTGACGGATAATTAGGCCATAGACAGTTTAGCTGACGGATAATTAGGCCATAGACAGTTTAGCTGACGGATAATTGGGCCATAGACAGTTTAGCTGACGGATAATTAGGCCATAGACAGTTTATCTGACGGATAATTAGGCCATAGACAGTTTAGCTGACGGATAATTAGGCCATAGACAGTTCAGCAAACAAAAAATTTATCCTTAGACAGTTAGGCTATGGAAAATGAGAATCCTAAAGTCCATGTCTATGCTGAATTGGATTCAGATTCGCACGGTGTCCCAGCTGACGAAGTCGCTCAAGCAATGCCGCAATCTGCGTCACCTGACGCTCAGCCTGGCGTCAGCCGACAATCCCGCTTGTCGACAGCGCGACTACAGGCGGCAGCTGCTGACGGGCCTGCCGCAGTTGGACTCCCTGGATCAGCTCGATCGTCAAGGCGATCGCGTAGCCGCTGTTGAAGTCTTAGCCGACGTGCCAGGACTGGAAGAATTCCTTGAATTCCTCGGCTCTTCATCGGCGGCCACGGACGCCGCCGGCAACGAAGAATCGACGGCGCCTGGTCGACGCTTGCCGACGCCGAAAATCGACGCCGCTTATCGCCGATTTCGCAGTCGGGGAAAGCCAGTCGACGAAGAACACGACGACGAGGTCGAGGTAGAAACTGTTGAAGATGCGAGCGAGGAGAAAGGCGAGTTAGTGACGAATGTCGACGGCGAGAAGGCTTACAGGGAGCGGCTGGAGCAGCTGGAGCGAAGGTTGGATCAGCTGGTTGAAGGCGGCGCGTCCGCACGGACTGTCCAACGTAAGTGCTGGAGATGTCCTTAGGAGCTTTAAAATTTCAGGCCTGGCTATTAGAACTGCAGCTCATTAACCACAGGAGGTCATTAGAACTGTAGCTCATTAGCCACAGCAGCCCATTAGAACTGCAGCTCATTAGCCACAGGAGGTCATTAGAACTGCAGCTCATTAGCCACAAGAGGTCATTAGAACTGCAGCTCATTAGCCACAAGAGGTCATTAGAACTGCAGCTCATTAGCCACAGCAGGTCATTAGAACTGCAGCTCATTAGCCACAAGAGGTCATTAGAACTGCAGCTCATTAACCACAGGAGGTCATTAGAACTGTAGCTCATTAGCCACAGCAGCCCATTAGAACTGCAGCTCATTAGCCACAGGAGGTCATTAGAACTGCAGCTCATTAGCCACAAGAGGTCATTAGAACTGCAGCTCATTAGCCACAGGAGGTCATTAGAACTGCAGCTCATTAGCCACAAGAGGTCACTAGAACTGCAGCTCATTAGCCACAAGAGGTCATTAGAACTGCAGCTCATTAACCACAGGAGGTCATTAGAACTGTAGCTCATTAGCCACAGCAGCCCATTAGAACTGCAGCTCATTAGCCACAGGAGGTCATTAGAACTGCAGCTCATTAGCCACAAGAGGTCATTAGAACTGCAGCTCATTAGCCACAGCAGGTCATTAGAACTGCAGCTCATTAGCCACAGGAGGTCATTAGAACTGCAGCTCATTAGCCACAAGAGGTCATTAGAACTGCAGCTCATTAGCCACAGGAGGTCATTAGAACTGCAGCTCATTAGCCACAGCAGGTCATTAGAACTGCAGCTCATTAGCCACAGGAGGTCATTAGAACTGCAGCTCATTAGCCACAGGAGGGCGCTAGAACTGCAGCTCATTAGCCACAGGAGGTCATTAGAACTGCAGCTCATTAGCCACAGGAGGGCGCTAGAACTGCAGCTCATTAGCCACAGGAGGGCGCTAGAACTGCAGCTCATTAGCCACAGGAGGGCGCTAGAACTGCAGCTCATAGCCACTGGAGGCAAAAGGGCTTTTAAGGCTTTAAATTTAATTCTAATTGCCAATTAAACTGATCAAAGTGCCCCGTAAAATCATTCAGCCGGACTAAAAAAGCATTTTCGCCCGAAATTCTTACCCCCTCTCAGTAGCACCTCCCCACCGGATTTATGTACCTTTTTGGCTCAATTAGCGATCCTAATACGGCACCTGAGCCGGCTTTCACTCGTCACGAATTTGTGATCCTTTATTATTTAGGTCAAAAATGTACTTTTTGTCTGGGAAAAACAATGTTTATTAATATTAGCTGGCACAGTTAGCATTTTATTAGTTAGCTGTCTCTCTGCGCTCTGCCTATTGTCCTTGTTATTTCTTTTTTTCTGTTTTTGCAACCTTAACCGCAGAAGCCGACAACAAGGAAAAGGAAGAGGAGAAAATGCCCAAACAGCCTCAGAATGTTCATGCTGGGTGAGTTATACGGGACTTTTGTTGCTTATTTGACTTTCTTTACCAGAAATCTCATATAGTTGATTTCTGGAACTTATTTGGATTTCATAGAGAAAAACATGGGAATAAAACTGACAATAAAGGATGGTGAAGATGTTCGCTTCGGCCTGCACAAATTGAGACAATTATTCGCCTTGTAGCTCGTATCCAAAGTTCGCTAACTTGTCACGAACGAGCGGTAGGACTTGACTTACTTGACTTAGCTGCAGGGGGCATCCGGCCGGGCCGGATACAGCGACTGGGCGGTGGCCGTCCATTGCGCTAACCCCTGGCGACCACGAGCAGCTAGCGCTGCGATGTCGTGCAGGGGGATCCGGTGGCGCCGGGTCCTGCAGCGTGCTCCTCCTCCGGTAGATCCTGGAGGTGGATGTTTGCTCGCCCGGTAGCCCGAAGGTAACGGACGAGCTGGCAGATATTCTCGGGCCTGCAAACGTCGGAGAGGTCCGGGTTTGGTCCGAGATACTTAAGCCTGTCCTGGGTAAAGACGGGGCAGTCACGAATGAAATGCGCCGCGCTTTCTGCGCCAGAAAGGCAGAAGGGGCACTCCTCACTGTAGATTTTACCCTGCAGGTAGCGGTGCCTAGCAAAACAGCCATGGCCAGAGAGGACCATAGTGACAGCCCTGATGTCCCTGCGGTTGAGGCTAAGCAGGGACTTACGAAGGGCAGGCGAAGGGCAGGGAACGGCCTCGCGAGACTGACGACAATCGGGCGTTCTCGTCCATCTGTCCTTGTGGAGAGAGGTCACCCACTGGTTGATCCTAGCGGTGACGACAGCAGTAGGGGTGGGAGCCGCGGGCATGGGGCCGAAAAGCGACCCGGAAGAGCCGGCCTTAGCAAGGCTGTCGGCCAGCTCGTTGCCGGGGTGCCCGGAGTGCCCTAGGATCCACCTTAGGGACACCTTGTTAGATGCACCTAAGCAGTTAAGATGCGAGATGCAGTCGAGGACTGTCCGCGAGCAGGTAGAGGTGCGACCGAGAGCGTGGATCGCCGCTTGGCTGTCTGAGTGGAAGGTGATGTTCTTCCCCCAGATTTGCGAGCTCAGGAGCTCCGCGGCACAGGAGCTGATAGCAAGAACTTCGTTCTGAAAGACGGTAGAGCCCGTGCCGGTGAACTGGGAGTAGGTAGCCGCGGTACTCCCTCCAGACACGATGCAGTAGCCGAAACCAGAGACAGAGTTGATTTGAGAGCCGTCAGTGAAGCAGTGAATATCACGGGAGTTACCGTAATTGCGCGCTTCCTGACGGGGGGGATGCTGGTAAGGAACCTGGGCTGCGGGCAGAGCGTTGATGGAATACCATCGGAAAGGACCGAGAGGCCTCCCGCAGCGTCGAGGTCACGCAGGCTGAGGTCGCCGTGCGGTATGAGGTTCCGTTTCCTGAAGGCGAACTGCTTCTGGATGGTCACGCCCGCGTCAAGCAGGCGGCGGGCAGTTTTGGCCGCTTCTCCTCTGATGAAGAGATCCAGAGGAGGAAGCCCCAGGAAGGAGTTCAGGCCAGCAAAGGGGGTGGAGAGCGTCGCGCTCGTGATCGCCCGACAAGCGCGGCCCTGCACCTTGGTGAGGGCCTCCAAAACCCCTTTGGTCTCCAGGGCACTGTTCCAAATGAAGCCGGCGAAGGAAATGGCCGGTCTAACAATGGCAGTGTAAATCCACCAGAGGCGGCGGGGGGTGAGGCCCCAGGTGGCGCCGAATGCACGGCGAAGCTGCGCAAGCGTCGCAAGGGCCTTGCGAGTTTTGCTAGTGACGTGAGGGGTCCAACTCAACTTGTGATCGAGGGTAACGCCCAGACATCTAATTTGCTTCTCCATGGCGATAGGCTTGCCATAGAGGAGGAGGGGTATAATCCTCCAGTTACGCCGACTGGTGAACATGATAGCAACGGTCTTGGATTCAGAGAATTTCAAACCGCAACTACCAGCCCACATTTCAGCGCGGCGGATGAAGGCTTGCATAAGGTCCCGAAGAACATCAGGTGACGGGCCAGCCACAATAGCTGTGACATCGTCAGCATAGCCAGTCTTGTGCACCGGGTCTGGACCAGAGCTGCAGAGCAACTCATCCATGACCAGGTTCCAGAGGACCGGGCTAAGGACTCCACCTTGCGGCCCACCTTTCTGGACATCAATAGTGCGCGAATGCCCGAGGAGGTGCGAGGTGACAGTCCGGTTGGAGATCATATACATGATCCAACGGGTAAGGTGCTCGTGCGTCGCCCAGGATTCCAGGGCGCGCTGAAAGGCATTGAAAAGCACATTGTTAAAAGCACCATCAATGTCGAGGAAGAGGGAGAGCGCGTAACCGGTGCCCAGAACGGCTCTTTCCAACCTGTCGACAATGGCATGCAGCGCACTTTCGATGGAGCGGCCAGAACGAAAGGCGTGCTGATTAGAGGAGAGCTGGGAGTTCCGCAGCTCAACAGAAAGTAGGCGCCAGAGGACCAGTCTTTCAAGCAGCTTGAGGAAAAAAGAGGTCAAGCTGATGGGCCGGAACGAATTGGCAGAGTGGTAGTCTGCCTTCCCGGGTTTGGGAAGGAAGACGACAGTGGCCTGCTGCCAGGCGGACGGGACATACCCGAGGGTGATGCACGCCTTGAGCAGCTTGCAAAGGAGGCCAAGGAACCTGTCATTCTTCACTGCTTCCCGAAGGAACACAGGGTAAATGTTGTCAGGCCCTGGCGACTTGAAGGGGGCAAAGGAACTAACAGCGCGCGTTGTTTTCTCTTTGGTGATGACATTCGCAGCAAGGACAAAACCACCCGGGGAGTGGTCGTGCGGACCAAGCTGCGGAGGAGCCCGGGGGAAAGAGTTGGTAAGCATGAGCTCCAACGATTCACCCGGGTTCTCAGCAAGCCGGCCATCCGGCTTTTTAATCACTGAGAGTTTGGACATTTTGTCGAGAGTAAGCGTAACCATGCGCGAGGTTGGTTTGGCGCTCTCCAACTCCGCGCAGTATTGGCGCCACTTTTCGGACTTCGCTTTCCTGATTTCACGCTTAAAGTCGCAGGCAGCGTCTTGATAAGCGGACAGGTCCGCTGGGTCCTTGCTTTTCCTGGCTCTGCGCTGGAGTTGCATCGCTTTTCGCCGGAGAGCTCCGAGCGCAGGATTCCACCAGGGGGCTGATTTTTTGCCTTTGTACGCTTTGAGCGGACAGGAGTCTGTATGGGCTACCATAATGGCCTCGCTAAGGGAATCAGCGAGGTTGTCAACATCCTGGCACGTGGTGGGAATAGTCGGTTCCAACTGGCGGACCTGGCGTTGCAGCGATTCTGCAAACGTCGTCCAATCAGAATTCCGGACATTCCTTTTCCAAACGATACCAGGGTTGGGATTGGTAGTCTGCAGTCGGAAGCGGACAAAGCGGTGGTCGGACAGAGATTCCTCATCCCACACCTCCCAATTTCTGACCGAAGCGGCCAGGTTTTGAGAAGCCAGGGTGGCATCCAGAACCTCAGTCCACCGACCGTTGTCAAAGGTGGGCGTGCCACCAGAGTTGCAGAGCAACATGCTAGTAGTGCAGATGTAGGCAAGGAGTTCCTCGCCTCTGCTGTTAACGTTCTTGCTTCCCCAGTGGGTGTGGTGGGCGTTAAGGTCTCCGCCCACCAGCAGCTCAAATCTATTATCTGAGCAGTACTCCACCAGGGAAGAGAGGGAGGGTGGGACCGCGGGGCCGTCGCCAGGAATGTAGATCGAGGCGATGATCACCGTGCGGTTAGGAATGAGGTTGGTGGATTGAATGACACAGAGGTCTCGATCGGAGAGGTCCGGTCTGTGCCAGGCTTTGAGATGGGGATTCGCTAAAACGGCAGCTCTGGGTTGCTGAGAAACGGAAAAGCAGTCAAAGCCAGAGGGCACGTTAAGGATCTTACCTTTCCTCGACCAGGGCTCCTGCAGCAGAATGATGCCCGGGTTGACGAGGCTAGCAACTCTCGCCAGGTTGGTCGAGGCCGCGATGCAGTGTTGCAGGTTGAGCTGCAGGAAGTGCACCACGGGCGGGCCCGAAGTTCTTGCAGCCGTCTGCTGGCCTACGCCGAGTCGTTGAGGAGTCTCGCCTCCTCCTCGGCGGTAATAGCCGGGGCCACCACTTCCATGGGCTCCTCCCGGATCGGTTCCAAGACTGGGGCAGCAACTACCGGGACAGCAACTACCGGGGCGGCATCCGCCGGGGCAGCAGCTGCCGGGTCGGCCGTCACCTCCTCAGTCTGGCTTTCCGGTTGGGCCACGACGGTGACCTTGGCAGGTGGCTTGCGGCCCATGGTCGGAGCAGCCGCCGCACTAGCGCGCTGGGTGAGGCCAGAGCGGATCGTGTTCCGGGCGGGTTTCCGGCACCTGCGCTGGAACGGTTCACAGCGGTATGCTTACCTGTGCGCGCACGCTTCTCCGGTGGCGGTGGTCGGGTGGCGTCAGATTCGAAGCTGAACAGCTGAATCTGTGTCAGACCGGCATTGATGTGGGACATGTCAGGACAGCGGAGCATCCAGCTGTCTGAGAGTCCGAGGATGGCCGTGAAACCATCGCCTCCTGGCTTTTTGATGGCCTGGTGAACTACGACACCGTTAGCCGGCAGATCCGGGTGGATCGCCAGCATAACGCGTCGCAGCTCGTCGGCGTTGGTGATGGCGCTACGAGCTGGTATCCAGGCTCGGTGTCGGTGAGTTCGAGGTCGCTCGTCCTCCCTGTAGATTTGCAGGTGACCCAGTTCCTCGCCCCAGTCAAGGTCCTTCAGCGTCGTGAGCAACTGCTGGCTTGACCGGTCATCGGCGGGCTGGATCATGAGGGCTGAGTCCTGAAAGCTGGTTTTCGCGACATTCAGGACGGTGCCGGCCAGCGTCATCTGGAGCAAGCGGGAATCCACCTTGCGCCAGATTTGGTCGAGCTGGTCGGCGGTGAGAGGCGTGTCACGGCCTTGAATAACAATGGCCGGCAGCCTCTTAGCCACCGCAGCGTAGGGTCGCTTTGGCTTAGTGGTCTTGCCGCCACCACCCTCAGCGGAGCCCTTCTCCGACGTGGAATTCGCACGTGCGGGGGCCCCACTTTGGGAGGAAGCAGCTGCCTCACTAGAAGCCTCGGCGGCCCCAGGCATTGGTTGGCTGGCGGGTTCCGCTCCCGGGTTGGGCGCCGCCTTCTCCGCGGATGCCGCAGAGTCGGCATTGCCCTCTCCAGAGGCGGCCGCCTTGTTTTTCCGCTCCGCAATTTTTAGCCGAAGGCGGAGACGATCGCGGGCTTTGCGCCGCGTTAGCCCTTGAGCCATCAGTTCCAGCAGCTCAGGTGGGTCCTGAGCCGCGGCAGTGGCTGGGCCAGTGGTATTGGGGACGCTGGGATTCCGAGCGTTGCCCCTGCTGGAGTCCTCAGTTGCCGCGTCTCCAGCCGAAACCGGCTGGGCAGCGGTGTCCTGGGACGCGCTGTTTGAACTCAAGTTCTCCATGAGTCGCTGAAAAATTTGGGGTGCTAAAAAGTGAGAGACTGCCTGACTGCAAACCCCTAGCCACACAGCCAGCAAAAAGATAGCAACCGAGGGGGGAGCCAGCCCCCGCGGTCCGACCGCTAGCGGCCGAGTTTGACCCCGGCCAACTGCCAGCAGCGCGGTACATGACTGCGGCTGGTGCGTTAAGCTGCACCAAGGCCTGCGGACTGGCCGCATACCACGTAAAGGTCAAAAGGTAACACCTGTCCCTCAGAGCACTTGGCCCCAAGGTACCCAGTTAGGCCAGAGCCAGGAATGGGTGGTCCATCGCCAGAGCCCAGTCAGCGATAACAGCTCGCGGGAACTGGTACCCAGGGTTGGCTTGCGTGACAGCTAGATAGAGGATGCCAATAGACATGGGCTCCACCTCGCCACGACCTGCTCAAAGAGAGGGTAGAGCAGGTGCAGAGCATCGCAGGATAACCTGTCTCATACTCTGCGGGCATGCTGCCTTCGCCTTGCGAGCCAACGAGCGGTAGGAATAACTGGAATATAAATTATTACAAAAATGGTACAAAAATAGTGCGAAACTTTCATAAGGAACAAAGACTCCGCGTTTACTGTTACTATTATACTTGTTCGAACATAAACTCTGCAAGATATCAATTAAGGAACAAAGACTAGGCCTAACTTTACTAATTAAAAGCGAACGAATGCAGAAACAAAGACTATACGATAATTAAACACAGTTTTAAGTGCGGTAACAAAGACTTTCATGCTCGAATTTAAATTCAAATGGACACCGGTGGCGAATTGTCTTCAATCTCCATTGGTTCCCAAGGAATCAGCAGCCAGTTCTGTCGTTCTCGCACGCTGCTCGTGCAGCCTGTCCGCTCCTGGCGTCGTGTCAGCCGAGCGTAATGGCCCGGACTGGCCAGCTGGCTGGGACTGTCGCATAGCGGGCTACCGCTGCCGTGCAACGGGCTGCGGCTTCGCGGCATATTCTGCAGCGCCATGTTGCTTCCGTTGGGTCCAGCATTGGCCCCTCCGCAGCCTCTTGTTAAGCGGCCGCCGGCCCGCCCGCCGACGCCTCCGCCGCACAATGTTAGTTGCAACTCTCTGCGAAATCTTTGTCCAAAGAAGCAGTAGAGAATAAAATTGACCGACGAGTTGAGCACTACCATGAACTGGGCCGCTATGTAGAATGCCTGCTGCCAATAGCCAACTGGATTTGGCGGAGTCTGCAACACCACAGCGGCCATGTTGTCCACTAGGGCGAATGTCTGGCATAGGATAAAGACAACAACCACGCCGGCTAGCATCCTGCTGATGCTGCGATCTCGTTCCAGACGTTTTAATTGTTGACTAGAATGCCTGCATGGCTCCCTGGGTCTGGGTGTCGGTGCTAGGCTTTGATTTTGCTGCTGGCGCTGTTGCTGCTGTTGCTGAGTTGCTCGGCGAGTTGACTTTCTAACTGTGTTTACAAGAACCGCATTGGACACGGCGATGAGCGTTAGAGGCAGGACGTACATAAACAAAGAGTACATGAAACCGCTGTAGACGCCTCGATACCACCAGCTGTCCATCAAAGTCCAGGCATTGGAACAGTTGCTAGAATTCAATTGGTTAGTTTCACTTGCTAACGGCAAGCGTTCGAAGCCTCTAGGCGCATTGTAGACTAGCGAGAATAGCAGGATAGCCAGCAGTCTGCGCCAAGCTCGCCTACGACTGCAGATTCCTGCCGAGCGCAGAGGAAACTTAGCCGATAGGCATCGTTCCACGGTGAAACAGGCCGTAACGTACATGCTGCACATGTGAATGAACAGAGACAGCGGATAGAGAATCGATATTAGCAGTGAGTCGGGTCGGGCCAGCTTGGCAAATGCTGTCGACACTAACGGCAGGCCCATGCACACGTCAAATAAGAGCAGTATGATAATGTCTAGGCAGCCTTGGGCCGCCAAATACAGTGATGTTGACGAATACATTCGATGCGAGCAAAGTACTCGAATACTGATAGCGTTGCCTGTCATACCTAGCAGACTCAAGCCTGTGCCAGCGTAGCCCCATAGATGCAACTGCAGCTTCACTAGTTGCTTCTGCTGTTCCTGCTGCTCTGATCCATCCGGTATTGTGTCGTTCCAGCCAGACTGCATTGCAGCTCTTCTCAATGTTACTTTTTCCCCCGGGTGTTATTATTTTCTAGCGCTGAAAGCAGAGCGGGAAAAAGTAAGCTTCCTAGGAGTGGCCACAATCGTTGTCGTTTTCCCTTTTTTATCAGGTATGGCTAGTAATTGCGTCCCCAGTAGCTTGTCGCCGACCAGCCAATGGGACAGTCCTGAGCTAGCATCTCTCTGTTGTTCCGAGATGCAGTATGGCTTCAACTTTACAAGCAAGAGAAACTATTTTTAGTTAGTTGTATTAGCAGCAGGGCAGCCTTACACAGTTTTATTAAATCCATTCTAATTAGAATTTAGGGCTACTCGAATGAGTGATTCAGGTTGATTCGCAAAAGCATATCTATCCCACTCGGACTTTAACTAACAAACATTTCTCTTTGGCATTAAACATCGGTACAATGCGCCGCCTTAGGTCTAAAAAAGTTTCGAGCTGTGCGTACATCCTAATTTAGCCTGTACCAGCATATCAAGTTAGTCTTCAGCACGATTTGGCATGGGGGGGTCAAAGAAGTTAGCTTTACAGCAATTCTCTTTGTAGGTCCTTATTCTGTGTTTTAATTTTCTTTTTGTCTCTCTGCCCGTTCAATGTCGTATCTGGTCTAATAATATCAATCTCAGTGGTCACTTTATTTTAATAGTTAGAAGTACATCTCATATCCGAGATTTTGCATCATCACCTGATCAAAAAGCCTTGATTTTATTTTCTTCGCGTGACTAGTATTGGGCAGGTGAGAATGTAGGTCGCTATTGGCAGTAAATATAGCTACTCGTAGGAATTTTCTCGTTGAAAAAAACGGAAAAAAATTAACGTTGTATCCCGTTCATAACGTTCTTTGATAGGAATGGAGAAGTAATCAAATTAAAATTAAAACGGAGGCTTTAAAAGCGTCTTAACTCACCGATTTACTGACGCTTTGACAGCGTCATTCAATTGTGTACTGAGGGCTTGTCAGCGTCACTCACTTGTGTACTGAGGGCTTGTCAGCGTCACTCACTTGTGTACTGAGGGCTTGTCAGCGTCACTCACTTGTGTACTGAGGGCTTGTCAGCGTCACTCACTTGTGTACTGAAGGCTTGTCAGCGTCACTCACTTGTGTACTGAGGGCTTGTCAGCGTCACTCACTTGTGTACTGAGGGCTTGAGAGTGTCACTCACTTGTGTACTGAAGGCTTGAGAGTGTCACTCACTTGTATACTGAGGGCTTGAGAGTGTCACTCGTGTACTGAGGGCTTGTCAGCGTCACTCACTTGTGTACTGAGGGCTTGTCAGCGTCACTCACTTGTGTACTGAGGGCTTGTCAGCGTCACTCACTTGTGTACTGAGGGCTTGAGAGTGTCACTCACTTGTGTACTGAAGGCTTGAGAGTGTCACTCACTTGTGTACTGAGGGCTTGACAGCGTCACTCACTTGTGTACTGAAGGCTTGAGAGTGTCACTCACTTGTGTACTGAGGGCTTGAGAGTGTCACTCACTTGTGTACTAAGGACTTGAGAGTGTCACTCACTTGTGTACTGAGGGCTTTTCAGCGTCACTCACCTGTGTACTGAGGACTTGACAGCGTCACTCACTTGTGTACTGAGGACTTGACACCGTCACTCGCTTGTGTACTGAGGGCTTGTCAGCGTCACTCACTTGTGTACTGAGGGCTTGTCAGCGTCACTCACTTGTGTACTGAGGGCTTGTCAGCGTCACTCACTTGTGTACTGAGGGCTTGTCAGCGTCACTCACTTGTGTACTGAGGGCTTGATAGTGTCACTCACTTGTGTACTGAAGGCTTGAGAGTGTCACTCACTTGTATACTGAGGGCTTGAGAGTGTCACTCGTGTACTGAGGGCTTGTCAGCGTCACTCACTTGTGTACTGAGGGCTTGTCAGCGTCACTCACTTGTGTACTGAGGGCTTGACAGCGTCACTCACTTGTGTACTGAGGGCTTGAGAGTGTCACTCACTTGTGTACTGAAGGCTTGAGAGTGTCACTCACTTGTGTACTGAGGGCTTGAGAGTGTCACTCACTTGTGTACTGAAGGCTTGAGAGTGTCACTCACTTGTGTACTGAGGGCTTGAGAGTGTCACTCGTGTACTGAGGGCTTGACAGAGTCTCAAGAAATTAAGAAAAGGCATTTCCACGCAATTATATAATTAGAGGGCTGACAGGCATCTCAGTCGTAAAGCAACCCTCTCTATCTCTCTTTCTCTCTCTCGGCCTAAACCAAAACAGTAGCTCCGCTAGGCCTAATATTTTTCTAAATTAACTTACGTGACAAATTTTTGAACAATATTAATAGCGATTAAAGTTCACATAAAATTTTTCCTGTTCACCCAGTCACAGGCAGCAGCAGCAGCAGCAGCAGCAGCAAGCAAATTCGGCCACACAGAAGGACAAAGGCGGCGGCACCGCAGCGGCTGTTAATCTGGCTGTGACGGGACAGCAGGCAGCTGCTCAGAAGAGAGCCGACAATCTCACCTATGGGGTGAGTACAGCCTGCGTAGCCTTGATTGCCGATATGTAGTTGCTGTATAAAAAAGCAAACTAAAATTGGCGCCAAAGAGTTTGGGGGAGGTGGGGGCGATAGCGACCTACATCCGCAGGTTAACCCTGTAATAAGGTCACCCTAAGGTATAGTAAGCCTGTGATCATGCAGTCTAAATTTAGAAATTTCCGCTATTTTTTCAGGAAAACAAATTTAAAAGCCTTCTTTGTCAAGTGAACGTATAAAATTGCTGTATAATTTGCTATCACAAAAAGGTAGTGATAGTTGTGTCAAGCCTCTGCTTGCCCTAATTATCCCTATGAAGGTGAAAATTGCACCTCTGTTAATGCCCTCCCTGCTATCTTTTTGAGGTGATTGGCTTTCAGAATTAACAAATAAAAATTGTGCAGTACTGGCTGCTAGCTTAACGTCTTCTGCTCTTTTTTCACACTTTTTAACCTCCAGAGAGAGAGAGATCCAATAGGAAGCCAGCAAAAGCCAGCTAGGCTTTCATTGACATTCCTGTGTAATATTCGCCGCTTCGTGTTATTGCAACCTTCGGTCGGACTCTGGCTAGCTGTTTTCAACGTGTTTTTTAGTGATAAGAGATCCTTTGTGGCTGGAAAACTGTAATTTTTGGATATAGGGACCTCCTCTTAACCAGCGGCTTAATTGCTTCTTCCTACACCTGACGCTTGGTTTGAATCAATTTTAGGCATAGCCGCCTCAGAAATTTGCCCCAAATGCTTGACGATTTCAAATCTGAACGGCGTGTCTTGCTATCTGAGTGTATCAGAATATGATCTAGATCTGTCAGAAATCCAGATAATCTTCAAGCATCCCCACATCCTCAGTATCATCTAAAACGTCCCCATCATCATCCAACACATCCCAATCATAGTTCAACACATCCCACTATCATCTAACAACCCCATCACATCCAACACATCCCAATCATAGTTCAACACATCCCACTATCATCTAACAACCCCATCACTTCCAACACATCCTCATCATAATCCAGCACATCCTCATCATCATCCAACACATCAGTATCATTACACAACACATCCCCATCAGGAGCTGCTGCGCGAACTGGATCTGGAGCGCGAGCGACGCTGGAAAAGCGAGGCGGCCTGCCGACGCCTAGCCGAGCACGCGCAGCTGCTGCAGGCGCAGAGCCGCGAAGACGCCGCCGTTCGGGCAGCCGCCGTTGAGGCCGCCGAGAAGCTGAAATCGACAGCGGCGGACGAGCGCGAGATGCGTCAATCAGCCGACGAGCGCGCCGCCAAGGCCGAGGCCGCCTTAGCCTCAGCCGAAACGGCGCGCGTCGAAGCGGAACGCCGCGCCGAGGAGCTTCGCGCCGGACTGGAGCGACTCCGTCGGGCGGTGGGCGGCGAGGAGCGGCGCCGCGCCCAGTCGACCGCCGATGCCGAACGGCGAGCGGCCAAAGCCGAGGCGGAAGCGGCGACTCTGCGGGACCAGGCCGAGCGCCAGGCGGATTCGCTGCGCCAGGCGGAGCGCCTGCTGGCTGACCGGGAGAAAGATTTCCAACGCCAGCTGGCCGCCTGCTACCGGCTAGGTAGTCCCGAGCTCGAATCCCTGGTTGCTAAGGAGACGGATAGGGAGAGACGCTGCGCCGCTCAGGCGATTCGTCGTCTGGAAGAGCGACTGGCCGAGGCCGGCGAGCGGTACCGCGCCCTGGAGGACGAATTCCGCCTGGCGCTGCGGCTGCAGGCCCAGACCGAAGAGCAGCTGAGGCGGCAGGCGGCCGAGGCCACTGATGAGGCGGCCGGACTGCGCGAGCTCTACCAGGCCGCCAGGAGCCGCGAGGCCGAGCGGGAGAAACTGCTGGCCGAGCTGTCCCAGGTGCGTCTGTCTGCCTGTCTGTCTGTCTGTCTGTCTGTCTGTCTGTCTGCCTGTCTGTCTGTCTGTCTGCCTGTCTGTCTGTCTGTCTGCCTGTCTGTCTGTCTGCCTGTCTGCCTGTCTGTCTGTCTGTCTGCCTGTCTGTCTGTCTGTCTGTCTGCCTGTCTGTCTGTCTGTCTGTCTGTCTGTCTGCCTGTCTGTCTGCCTGTCTGTCTGTCTGTCTGCCTGTCTGTCTGTCTGCCTGTCTGTCTGCCTGTCTGCCTGTCTGTCTGTCTGTCTGTCTGTCTGTGTGTGTCTGTCTGTCTGTCAGTCAGTCTGTCTGTCTGTCTGTCTGTCTGCCTGTCTGTCAGTCTGCCTGTCTGTCTGTCTGTGTGTCAGTCTGTCTGTCTGTCTGTCTGTCTGTCTGTGTGTGTCTGTCTGCCTAGTTTTCTGTGTCTGTAACGCCTATCTCTTCCAATTGTCACGCTGCCTGATTTTGTGTCACTGTCTCTATCATTTAGTCAGCACCCGTGTATCCTTCTATTTACCCAGTATTTATTCGATCTATTTAAATTCACCTTGAAAGCTGACAAATAAAGAAGCCCGCGTGAGTCTGGACTCCTCAAATGCTGTCAGTTTAAAATAGAAAATCAGCTTGCCTACCTCACGGGGCCTGTGACCCGGGTAATTTGAGGTGTAAAATTTCCACTGGTGATTGAAGTGCTTTTCCTGACCGAATTAGTCGCTTAAATGTATTGCATGCGAGCTATGTGAGACAGTTATCCTCTGCCTGAGGTCCTAGTAACTCCTATGAACGATTCTTGAAAAATTTCTCTTCTTACATTGTATTTTTGTCATATATAGCTAATAGTGATAAATTTATTTTTTACTTTTCGAAATTATAGCTGGCCAAAGAACAGAAATTGAAGCTGGAAAATACAGCCGCAAGTCGACAAGAGGAGATCAAAGCCCAGAAGGTGAGAAATTGGCTTTCTAACCCCACATACTCACGAGTCTTACCCTGTATATTCGCGAATCTCACCCTATATAACTCGCGAATCTCACCCTATTTAACTCGCGAATCTCACCCTGTATACTAAAAATCTCACCCTATGTACTCACAAATCTCACCCTATTTATTTCGCGAATCTCATTCTTCTTACTCGCGAATCTCACCCTATTTAACTCGCGAATCTCATCCTATATGCTCGCGAATCTCACCCTATTTAACTCGCGAATCTCATCCTATATGCTCGCGAATCTCATCCTATATACTCGCGTATCTCACCCTATTTAACTCGCAAATCTCACCCTATTTAACTCGCGAATCTCACCCCCTTGATTGACAGGCTCGCGAGCAGAAACACGAGGAGCAGTTGGAGGAGGCTAGGCGCCGCCTGTCGGACATGGACGCCCTGCGCAAGGAGAACAAACGGCTCACCGCCCAGCTCGCCGCTCAGGACTCCCTTATTGAAGGCCTGCGTGCTGAGAAGCGGCTCTGGGCGGACGAGCTCGCTCAACAGGGCAGCGCGCTTGCGCAGGACAGAGGCCGCCTTGAGAGTCGAGTTGAAATCTTGCAATCCGAGGTGGCCTCGTTGAAGCGTCAGCTCGAGCAGGAAACTGACGCGCTGCGAATTAAAACTAAAGTTGCCGAGGATCTGCTCGACACTGTGCGAAAAATGAAGGACAGCCTGGCTGAGAAGGACGCGGCCGTCAAGCGAGTTCAAGAGGAAGCCATCGAACGGACCCGAGTGCTAGAGGAGCAGCTTCAGTTAGAGACTGAGAGTCGGCGTGATGCTGAGGTGAGTTTCATGCTTTGTAATAGTTATATTCTGCCAGAGAAATCCATTGTCTGCTTGGTACACTCGAAGAGAGATAGCAGGAAATATGTACACTCGGAGAGAGATAAGAGGTAATTTACACTCGGAGAGAGATAAGAGGTAATGTACACTCGAAGAGAGATAGGAGGGAATATGTACACTCGGAGAGAGATAAGAGGGAATATGTACACTCGTAGAGAGATAAGAGGCAATGTACACTCGTAGAGAGATAAGAGGCAATGTACACTCGGAGAGAAATAGGAGGCAAAGTACACTCGGGTAAGAAAGTTCGGTTGCGGAAATTTTGGTCCTCAGCAATGAACGCTGAATGCGCCATGCCTCGGCACATTCCTCAGGATCAGGTGAAGGTGCTATCGGAGCGCAAGGACGAGCTGAAGCAGGAGGTGGAGGAGCTCACCGAGCGCTGTCAGCGAGCGGAGCGCAACGCCGCCCAGCTGAGCAGCCGATGGCGCGACAAATCAGAGCAAATCAGCCGCATGGAAGCGCAGGTTGAACAGTTGCGCTCCGAGTTCGAGCGTCGCGAGGCGGAACTGCGCGCCGAGCGCGACAAATCGGCGTCGGCGGCGGCGGCGGCTACTGAGCAGATGCGCGCCGCGGACAACGCGTTTCGCGCCCAACTGGACGCCCAGCAGACGGGGCACCGTCGCCAGACTGAGCAGCTGGAGCGCCAGTTGGCTAAGGCGCGAGCCGACGGCGAGGCCCGGGTTGCCGAGGTCGAGGAGGAGATGCGGCAGCTTTTGCGGGACACCGAAGCTCAGAAGCAGCGGCTGGAGGCCAAGGTCCGTCAGCTGACCGCGGCCTTCAATCAGGTGGCCCAGGATTTGGCTGAGTCCGCGCTGCGGTGATCCGAGACTGTTTTATTGGGCTTGGCATGAAAACTCGCTTCAGTGACCCCCCTAATGCTTCAGTGACGCCCTAAATGCTTCAGTGACCCCCCTAATACTTCAGTGACCCCCCTAATACTTTAGTGACCCCCCTAATACTTCAGTGACCCCCCTAATACTTTAGTGACCCCCCTAATACTTCAGTGACCCCCCTAATACTTCAGTGACCCCCCTAATGCTTCAGTGACCCCCCTAATACTTTAGTGACCCCCCCTAATACTTTAGTGACCCCCCTAATACTTTAGTGACCCCTAATGCTTCAGTGACCCCCGTAGGGCCTTCAGTGGCCCCCCTAATGCTTCAGTGACCCCCTAATGCTTTAGTGGCCCCTCTAAAGCTTCAGTGACCCCCCTAATGCTTCAGTGACCGCCTTAATGCTTCAGTGACCTCCCCTAATGCTGCAGTGACCCCCTTATAATGCTTCAGTGACCTCCCCTAATGCTGCAGTAACCCCCTTATAGTGCTTCAGTGACCCCCCTAATGCTTCAATGACCGCCTTAATGCTTCAGTGACCTCCCCTAATGCTGCAGTGACCCCCTTATAATGCTTCAGTGACCTCCCCTAATGCTGCAGTAACCCCCTTATAGTGCTTCAGTGACCCCCCTAATGCTTCAATGACCGCCTTAATGCTTCAGTGACCTCCCCTAATGCTGCAGTGACCCCCTTATAATGCTTCAGTGACACCCCTAGTGCTTCAGTGACCCCTCTTAATGCTTTGGTGCCCGTAAGTCCCAACCCTCAATACATATAAGATTTTTTTTCCAACAAAACCCGTTGCGATCAAGTTGTAACAATTGTTTTTTAAATCTCGTTAATTGGCTGTGCTATTTTTTATTTGAATTGTTTTGTGCTAGTAATTTAATAATATATTTAATTTGTATGAACTTGTAATATTACGTAACATTACAAAGTGCGTGTTTCTTGCTTGATCACGACTTCATGCGTTGCAAATTTATTACTGAATTTATTGTAATAAAAATTACAAAAATCGATTTCTAGCTAGCAGGTCTGGCTAGGAAAACTAATTAATCGTAAATAAAACAAATATTGAATTGTTTATTGTTTGCTACGTTTTAATTTTTATTTTTTCTTGAAGGTCGCGTGGGAAAATTTTGGTTTTGGATTAAACAATTAAAACATTTATAAACATGTAATCATTATCTATTAATTTACTAGGCTAGCATAAGCTAGGGCTGATCATTGTTCTAAAAATAGCATCTCTCTCTAGCTCTGTACGCATGTCAATGTACTTTCTGTCCAATGACGTCACGTTTCTAAAAATAGATTTCTTGTCTAATTTACTTGTTGGGAGAAACTTTCACCACCTGATAGCTCTCCTTGAATTAAATATAAATAAATGCTGCAAAAGAAAGTTTAAGACCGCAAGATATAGATGTATTTTTAAAAGTACACATTTTATCTAATCGTAGCATTTCCGCGTGACATTTATTATTTTTTTGAAAAGTCACTTCACGTCCAGATCTGCTGCCTCGTACTCTCTAACTGCGTGCCTCGGGTCTCGGCCTATATTAACATTTCTCTACTGGAGTAAGAGCGCGAAAAATTGCAGCCAGTCTGCATTAACAAAACCGTATCTGCTGCAAATGAAAAAAAATATTACGAATCGCCAACGTTCGAAAAGAATTCGACGCGTTTTAGAATAGGCGTTTACAAATTTGGCGAGGGGGGCAAAGCGACTGGTCTGTACAGGGGCTCAGTGTCTGCGGCTGAAGGACGGCTTGCTTTGATTAGAAAAACTGAAACGGTCCGGCTTGTTGCTGTTGTTGCTGTTGCTGCTGCTGCTGGCATAGCGGGTCCGGGCACCACGAGCCGCCGCCTGCGCCACCGCCGCCGCCGCCGCCTCCTCCGAATATCGCCATTGAGGAGTCGGCGCCGTTTTGGGAGCCGCCGAATAGGCCGTTAATGTCGAAGTCGATCGGGTCGGTTTCCAAGCCGGCGCCGCCTCCGCCGCCGGAATATCCCATGTAGCCGGCGCCGCCGTTCATGAACATCCCGTTGCCACCGCCGCCGCCTCCTAGCATCATGCTGCCCTGCTGCTGCTGCTGCATCATTGCGTCCCAACCTCCGCCAGCTGGGAAGCCTTGCCACGAATCGTTGCGCTCGAAGCCGCAACAGTTGGCCATCGGATCTGCCCAGCCGTTGTTGCCCTCGCCGCCGCCCATGCCGCCGTTCATGCCCCACAGTCCGGTGCCGCCGCCGCCGCCGCCGCCGCCGGCACCATAGCAACCAGATGCATCGTTCGGCGTCCATTCGTCCCCGCCGGCGCCCCAGCCGCCGTTGCATCCGCCCGGTCCGCCGCAGCAGCCGGCTGAGCCGTTGCTGGTTGCCCAGTCGTCTCCGCCGGCGCCCCAGATGCCGCCGCCGCTGCCGCCGCCGCCGCCGCCGCTACCGCCAAAACCGTTCATGCCAGACCAATTGCCGCCCATCAGGTCGGACCAAGCGACCTCCATGCCGGTCATGCCCGGCCTGACGTTCATCCAAGCGCCTTCCATCCGGCCTGTTGAATCGATTGCGCCTTTGTTGTTGTTATAGCGGGCTGCACAGCTCAAGCTCAATGGTTTAATTGCTTGCTTTCTCGCGCCTAATGCGCGCGCGCTCTACTGTTATCTGCGTTTTGTCTATGGCAGCTTGGCTGGGCTGCCTGGGGTGGGGGTGGGGGTAAGGGGAGGAGGTTTTTGTTGGCTGCTTGCGGGGGCCGGAGCCAAATGGCGCATCCATGCCATCCAGCGGGTGGAGTTTCGTCTATGGCGCGGTTTTAGTCTATCAGTTTTTGTGTGTAATTACTTGCACTATTGTACATAATACTATCCAATAGCATAGATAAGGCTAGCCTTATTAAAGGCCATAATGACAATGTGTTTTGTTTCACAAACATCGTTTCAAAAGCTATAATGTCACTAACGTCACGGCGCACACATGTCAGACAGTCATTTTCCAAAGCGTTAATTAACCGGCAGCTTGTTGCTATGTTATTTCTCTGAAAATTTCCTAGTTAAAATTACTATTTACGATTCGTTTGCCATTATTGTAACTTTTCGACGGTTCAATACTTTATCTTCTAGGCCCTAGCGGTGCCCTTGTTGTTTCGTGCGTGCATTCAAATTTTGTACCATTAAAGTACATCTTTACAATGCTTCGAAATCTGTTCAATTCAGAAAATGAAATTGCACTTAACTTCTAGAGGCAACAATTGCAAGAAGCCTTCAAAATGGCAAAATCTTGCTCTCGTTTTTCGAGTTTAGATTTTTTATTCACAAATCATCAAAATAGGTCGTAGCAAAAAGCAAATTTTACGCGTCAAGAAAAATATAAAGCAACAAAAGGTTGGCAGGGGGCAAAATAGGAGAAATATCCCAGCTTGGATTTCTGCAGCTTGCGTAGTTCTCTCAGCTCGATAGCTAATTTTTTTAGGATTATAAACCAGATGTTTATGGAATTCTAGACCAGATGTTTATCGAATTCTAAACCAGATGTTTATCGAATTCTAGCCCAAATGTTTATGGAATTCTAAACCAGATGTTTATGGAATTCTAAACCAGATGTTTATGGAATTCTAAACCAGATGTTTATGGAATTCTAAACCAGATGTTTATGGAATTCTAAACCAGATGTTTATGGAATTCTAGACCAGATGTTTATGGAATTATAAACCAGATGTTTATCGAATTCTAAACCAGATGTTTATCGAATTCTAGCCCAAATGTTTATGGAATTCTAAACCAGATGTTTATGGAATTCTAAACCAGATGTTTATGGAATTATAAACCAGATGTTTATGGAATTCTAAACCAGATGTTTATGGAATTCTAGACCAGATGTTTATCGAATTCTAAACCAGATGTTTATCGAATTCTAGCCCAAATGTTTATGGAATTCTAAACCAGATGTTTATGGAATTATAAACCAGATGTTTATGGAATTATAAACCAGATGTTTATGGAATTCTAAACCAGATGTTTATGGAATTATAAACCAGATGTTTATGGAATTCTAAACCAGATGTTTATGGAATTCTAAACCAGATGTTTATGGAATTCTAAACCAGATGTTTATGGAATTATAAACCAGATGTTTATCGAATTCTAAACCAGATGTTTTATTAAATTATTAATCCAAATTTCGAGGACATCTAAAATTAGATTTTGATCAAATCCTACTGCGTCAAAGTGCTTTTCAAGAGGCCGGAAATCTCAGCAAGCGATTGATGAATCTCAATACACTCTTTCTCCCCATCATAGCCCACTTCAATCTCAGGGATAGCAGCTGCTAATCAGTTTAGCCAGTACGCTGGGATTTTGCGAATTAAACACCTGACAAAAGTTTCTCCCAGTTGCTGGCACGCACACCGGTAATTTGTCTCTGAATCGAAGCGACGCTTCCGTTGCTATGGCAACAGCTTCGCGCCACATAGAGCCCAGGCTGGTAGCCAAAGCAACTGTGTTTTTTGCGTAGCAGGGGAAACAGTTGAACTCCAACAGGCTGACCCGAAGATCCTCGTCGACGATCAGATCCGGGCCGTAGATTCTGAACACGCATCCGGGTCTGCGGCTGGCGAGGTACGCCCGGCAGGACCAGGCAAGGTAGCCAGCGATGGCTTGCACCTGTTTCCGGTAGGGAAGTGGGGAAGATGGATCAGCGGACTATATTAAAAGAAAGAGCGCGTTGGTGTCTGATGGGCTGAAGCTTTTTTGCTGCTTTTTTGGCGTCTTAATTAAGCGTCCTTCTTCAGCCTCTCTTCCACTCTTTATGGTTGCCACCTGTCTCTATACTCCTCGGCCTCTCTTTGTTTCTACTAATCTCAAACCACTCACTCCCCTCCTCCCTTCCTTCCCTTTTTCTTCTCTCTCTCTATCCATCTTCCTTACTCCACTCTCTCCCCCTTTTACCTCTCTCTCCTCTCTCCTCTCTCTCCTCTCTCTCCACTCTCTCTCCTCTCTCTCCTCTCTCGCCTCTCTCTCCTCTCTCTCCTCTCTTTCCTCTCTCTCCTCTCTCTCTCCTCTCTCTCCTCTCTCGCCTCTCTCTCCTCTCTCTCCTCTCTTTCCTCTCTCTCCTCTCTCTCTCCTCTCTCTCCTCTCTCTCCTCTCTCTCTCCTCTCTCTCTTCTCTCTCCTCTCTCTCCTCTCCTCTCTCTCCTCTCTCCCCTCTCTCTCCCTTCTCTTCCCTCTCTCCCCCTCTTCCTGTTCTCCTCTTTCTCCCTTTCTCCCCTGTCTCCCCTCACTCTTCCCTCACATTATATTTATCGTCGTCTCCAATTTGTTTCATTATTTTTGGTGCCCCGACGAAATATGTACGATATTCGAAATTTCGTAAATTACTTAACTTCTCAGCTTTGTCTGCCTTGGTTGTTGGACAGCGTCAGTGCTGCAGGGTCTGAGGGGCTATCCTCTCTCTCCCTCTCTCTCCCTTTCTTTCCCCTTTCTCCCCTCTCTCCCCTGTCTCCCCTGTCTCCCCTGTCTCCTCTCACTTTTCCCTCTCTCTCCCGCATGGCAACCAGCACCGACCTGCTTGTACAGCTTCTTCCGACACCAGTCCTCGGGCATTGACAAGTCGGTCCGCCGGCGACGCTGCTCTAAATAGCTGTCAAGCTCGTCCGGCAGCCAGGTGGTCGCCTCTTTGACGCTCTCGTAGTGCCGGCCGCCCCGTCTCTGCACCCACTGATTGGTGAAATGGACGCGCGGATCGCGGCTGTCTCCGGCGTAGGCCCGGCTGCTGACCTTCACGTAGCCCGGGTGGCAGAAGGCGAAGTAGCCTCGCTCACCGGGCCTTGACGGGCAGGAGCAGCTGAGGACCAGCAGGTAAACTCGCAGATCAAATTTCCGCTTGTCAACCAGCAGCGGTCGTTCAATGTACTTTTGCAGCACGTAGCGTTGTAAACGAGCTTTTTTACCGATGCAGCGCTGCAGCAAGTCGATGCTGTTGGGCTGCTGGGCGCGGTACATGTGGATGCCGATCCCTTGCGAAGAGCTGCGTGCAAGCAGGTTTCGGGTGGCAACGAAATCTGCGTAAAAACTATGAATTTTGACTCGCAAAAACTGATGCAATTAATATTGCACCTTTATCTAACGCCACCTGACCTAACCTAACCTCACCTGACCTCACCTCACCTCACCTCACCTCACCTAACCTAACCTCCCCTCACCTCACCTCACCTCACCTCACCTCACCTCACCTCACCTCACCTCACCTCACCTCACCTCACCTCACCTCACCTCACCTCACCTCACCTCACCTCACCTCACCTCACCTCACCTCACCTCACCTCACCTCACCTCACCTCACCTCACCTCACCTCACCTCACCTCACCTCACCTCACCTCACCTCACCTCACCTCACCTCACCTCACCTCACCTCACCTCACCTCACCTCACCTCACCTCACCTCACCTCACCTCACCTCACCTCACCTCACCTCACCTCACCTCACCTCACCTCACCTCACCTCACCTCACCTCACCTCACTCCACCTCACCTCAACTCCCCTCCCCTCACCTCACCTCATCTCACCTCACCTCAACTCATTTCAATTGTATCGCATCTCTCTGATTCACCTTTTAGTGCATTGCTTCGTCTGGTTTTAGCTAATATTTTAAGTCAATTTATCCAATCTTTTTGAATAGTACCTAAATTGATTGAACAGCTTTTATGCTATTTCGCTAATACTTAACAAAGTGAAGTTTATCCCGTTCCTCAAATTACAATAACAAGTTGGCATAAAATTTCAAAAATCGAATCCATCCCGATTTTTTTTAATTCAGCCAGTCAATATTTTGATCCTACTCGCGTTTCACAAAGCTTACAAAACCCGCTCAAAACGGGGGGCCGCTCGGAGACAAAATAAGTACTTTTGCAATACGGATGTTAATTAGATGGCCTTACTTGGTCCTCTTCAGTATGTAGACTCCTGGATTATCATCTGAAAGAGAAAAATCAAAATAAATAATTTTATCAACAAAGAACATTTTTATTAAGCAAATGTGAACGAATAAAAATTGGATTAAAAAAATACTTTTTCTCCACACAATATAAAATAGTAAGCTTGTACTGTAGCGTTACGGATAAAGTGTACGTTGGATAGATAAGGTGAGAGCAGTGTACATTGGTGAGAGGTTGATAGCAATGTAGCGGCTAACTGTAATTAGCAATATTTCTCTATACTGGAGTAGCTTGTGTACATTTAGGTCTGTGAATGTGCGTTGGCTGGCTATTTATAAACTCTACCCACTTAGCTATCGCTGATTGGCTGACCGTATTTAGGGTCAAAAGAAAAGTCAAAGTGCGTGCTCCTGTACACACCGAGATGCTTCAACAGCTGCTGCTTGCCGCCCAGGCCTGGATTAACCGTGTACAAGGTGAACTGTCGATAATTGAATTCGGCACCAGTGGCGTCGAAAAATTTTAGTCCAGATTGGCTGGCCTTCCGGCTTAGAATTCTGGCCATGTTCCACTTGTCCGATGCAAATAGGCTGGGCTGGTGGTAGGGCTCGAAAATTAGGCAGTTTCCTGCCAAAGATTAAAGATTTAAAACACTAATATTTCCGTTAAACCTGCCACTAAGATCATTCAGACTCACCAAGGCAACTCCAGTCGAGTTTCTGCGGCCTTAGAAACACCATGCTTAGTGTGGATTCCGGCAGAGACGCGAGCTGGCTGGCTACAGTGGCTGCGGCAGCCTCGGCGGCCGCGTCCACCGCTGCCTCGGCATCAATTTCTGTCAGTTCAATATTGTCTGACTCTGTAGGTAGTAGGTCAGCCTTGAGGCTGCTGTAGTCTAACACTTGGTATCCAAGGTGACTGACCGTGTCTGTTATTCTGTATTGCGAGTAAATTGGGAATTTTTAGCATTCTTATTGCAACACTGGTAATAAAAATTAAGGTAGAATGCTTGGCTTTTTTGTGAAAAGTTGGGTGAGGTTGGTGCTGCATAGAGGACGGTGTACTGTGGAGTGAGGTTGGTGAGACCGAGACAGAGGCCCATGCACTTTAAAGTGGGGTGGGTTCGGGACAGATGCCATGACTATATACTTTAGAGTGAGGTGGGTGCTGGATGGAGGCCGATGTACTTTGGAGTGAGGTGGGTGCTTGATGGAGGCCCATATACTTTAGAGTGGGGTGGGTGCTGGATGGAGGCTGATGTACTTTGGAGGGAGGTGGGTGCTTGATAGAGGCCCATATACTTTAGAATTAGAGTGAGGTGGGTGCTGGATGGAGGCCGATGTACTTTGGAGTGAGGTGGGTGCTTGGCAGAGGCCGATGTACTTTGGAGTGAGGTGGGTGCTTGATAGAGGCCCATATAATTTAGAGTGAGGTGGGTGCTGGACAGAGGCCGATGTACTTTGGATTGAGGTGGATGCTGCTGGCAAGTCGATGTACATTTAGGTGAGTTCAGTTTTACGATAACGCGTGACAATTCTTGCCAAAAAAAAACAAACAGCATTGTGAATTTTTTTACTATATGGCCAAGACTACATGCAATTTTCTCATTTTAGCTTGTTGCTTGAATTTATACGAAATTATTACGCATAAGGATTAGCTCACGCAATTTTGTTAGCTCTGAAAGCGTAACTCCTCGGTCGGCCGGCTACAAACAGGCCCAGCCTATTAGGAAACTGTTCAAGCAGTTTAGTGCAGCAAGTCTCCACTGGATAAGGTGACGTTAACAGCTGACTGGACCTTCTGACAGCAAGTTCCTCCACCGTGGCCTGTTTATGGTCTGTTGTGTTCTGCAGCTTCGACTGGGGCAGCACTGGCAAGATAGCGTCAGCATTGCCGGGCTTGGCCGAGCTGCTGTCAGCTGATGTTGGTGGACGCATGTCTTGCAAGCCGCACGAACCTCTTCAATCTGGTTTTCGCCTTCGCTCTGGGGCCAGCTTCTGTCCGCCTAATGGGGTTAATTTAAGCAGCCTAATTGATGATAGCTAAATTTGTCTATGGTATATTTTTCATCCGATACTACTTACGTTTATAAGCGATATTAGTAGTCAGTACTACTATTCAAGGACAACTTAAGTAGAAGGACGGGACACTTCGTTTCTAGGAAAGTTTTAAAAGTCTGATCTTCGCGAAACAATACACTAAGGAGATAGGAAATTTGCTGTTTTTCGACATAAAATTAAATATTGCGCTCGATTGGAAGCAGATGCAGATATCATCTTTTGATTTGTGGCTCCTGCCTTCTTACTTAGTCGAACTATGTATGTCCTTATTTGTAAAATATTGATCTTTAAATTATTTACAATAAAATGGTATTTTACCAGCTGCTCAGGTTCTGATCCTCTTGTAATAAAGTCTGTTTCATTCAAAGAACATTTTTATAAATCAGTATTTAGGATAACTTTGCTGGTCCAGTCACATGTCAATGTCCGATTTTCTCTAGATTGGCTATTTGTCATTTTGTAGTTTTTTTACGAAAGTAAACTAATAGAGGGCAAGAAGCACATATCAAAAGATGAGATTTGCATCTGCTTCCAATCGAGCGCAATCTTTAATTTTATGTCGAAAAACTGCAAATTTCCTATCTCCGTAGTTGTATTTTTTCGTGCAGATTGGACTCCAAAAACTTTCCTAGAGGCGAAGTGTCCCGTCATTCTACTTAAGGTGTCCTTGCTATGGTTATGCTCGTTTTCATGGCCAAGTGAATATTATCTTTAGAAAAAAAACAAGCCAAAATTGTGCTCTTATAATGCAGTTGTAGCCTAGTGTTTAAAGTGTCTGACTTGAGACCGTGAGGTCCAGGGTTCGAACCTTAATTGTTTCAGCGGCGTAGCCAGGATTGCTGATTGAGGGCGTATCGTAGGATGCCTTGCAACTGGCAAAGTCTCAAAATTTGAATGATTCCGATTATAACAACTGAGTCAGTGGGTGCGCAGGTCACTTGCACCCCCACCCTGTGTGTCCGATGAGTCAAAGCCCCACCCCTCATCAGCCAGTGCAGTTGGGTTCAAGCCAGTTAGTTGTTTCGTCACAAAATTGCGCAAGCCAGCTCGGTAGACAATGCAGTGAAGCTTATTTAAATCTTTGTGCGTCAGCGAATTCGAATCTGATGTAACAATCTGGCGACCGGAGCCAGACTGAGGTCACGGACTCGATGACCCAACCATAACCGCTGCCTTTGTTGTCGAACCCTCTCTCTCGCTTTCCCATCCCCTTTGCTTGGAGTCGCCCCAGAAAATTCCATTGATTCTCCCTTCCCCTCCCTACCCATGACCCGAGCCTGACCTGCTGGGGACACCCACTTTGGAAATCATTTTTTCCAAACTCCAACTTTTGTAGGCAATGACGTCACTCAAGAATAGATACCGAATCGCTAAAAATAGCTTGGATTGAAAAATTTTCGAACTGTCTATTTGGGTTCTTGGGGTTTAAAATTTTGGAGAGGGAGCAGGGGTGGGAAGGGGACGCTCCACCCCAACCTCAGCTTCGCCCAGACAACAGGCCAGTCCGCGGGCCTCCGGAGCGCGCGTGACCCCGGGTGAGTTCGCGGCCAGGGCGAGGAGGCCTCCGCCGGGTCACGCGCTAGTCACTCCCGGGTGAGAGGCCGCGGCTTGCATATAAATAATGGCGCCTTGGCACTTCACAGGAATCACAATATAATTCAAGCATCTGTTAGCGATTGCTATAACAGGATTTTGCTGACGTTTTACTTCTTCATCTGTCAGCAAGAGAAGCTGCTTTAGCTATGACTATTTACATTGACAATTCATGGGTAAGTTTTCGGTTATTGGCTTTGTAGCTGAGGTGGATGAGTATCGGTAGCTCAAGTAGATGAGGCTCGGTAGCTCAAGTAGATGAGGCTCGGTAGCTGAGGAAGATGAGGCTCGGTAGCTCAAGTAGATGAGGCTCGGTAGCTGAGGAAGATGAGGCTCGGTAGCTGAGGAAGATGAGGCTCGGTAGCTCAAGTAGATGAGGCTCGGCAGCTGAGGTAGATGAGGCTCGGTAGCTTAGGTAGATGAGGCTCGGCAGCTGAGGTAGATAAGGCTCGGCAGCTGAGGTAGATGAGGCTCGGCAGCTGAGGTAGATGAGACTCAGAGGTCAGGTCACCCATTGCTGACGGATTTCAGAAGCCGGACACCATCAGTCGCGCCCTGGCAACGTCAGCCCTCGTTCTGCTGGTCATTCTGTGGCTTCGCAGGCGCTTCGCCTTGGCATCCCACCGTAGTCTTTGTCTTCGTCGTCGCAGCCGCCTTCCACCCGGCCAGCTCGGTCCCCCGTTGCTAGGCGAGAGTCTGGACTTTCTCCGGCTCGGCATGCGCGGCTTCTACGAGTCGCGACACGCGGCCCACGGCGACGTGTTCAAGACTCGCCTGTGGGGCATGCCGCTGGTTCGAATCCGCGGCGCCGCCAACATCTCCGCCCTGGCGTCCAACGGTCGGGCCTTGGAGCCGGCGCTGCCGCCATCGGCCCGGCAAATCCTCGGCGACTCGTGCGGCCTGGTGACCGCCAAGGGGGCGGCGCACGATCGACTGAAGCGCCGATTGGCGCCGTATTTTGGCGCCAAATTTTTGACTGGCTATTCGGACGATATTGGAAGGGCGGTGCGGCGGCATCTGGATGGCTGGGCGCGGCAGCCAAGTGAGTGGGGATTGCGGGGTGAACCTGTTTGGGCTGGGATTTAGGGTTTTTGGCTGGATGTTTATTATCTTAGGGCAGTTTTAGAGAATCTTATGGCGGATGTAGACAATATTGGGGCGGATGTAGATTATTTTAGGGCGGATGTAGATTATCATAGGGCGGATGTAGATTATCATAGGGCGTATGTAGATTATCATAGGGCGGATGTAGATTATCATAGGGCGGATGTAGATTATCATAGGGCGGATGTAGATTATCATAGGGCAGATGTAGATTATCATAGGGCGGATGTAGATTATCATAGGGCAGATGTAGATTATCATAGGGCAGATGTAGATTATCATAGGGCGGATGCAGATTATCATAGGGCGGATGTATATTATCATAGGGCGGATGCAGATTATCATAGGGCGGATGTAGATTATCATAGGGCGGATGTAGATTATCATAGGGCGGATGTAGATTATCATAGGGCGGATGTAGATTATCATAGGGCGGATGTAGATAATATTAGGGCGGATGTAGATAATATTGGGGCGGATGTAGATTAGATAATCTTAAGGCGGATGTAGATTATTGTAGGGCGGATGTAGATTATCTTAGTGCTGCTGTACGTAACCCATTATGACAAGATGGACTTACATGTACAATAAACTCCGCAGAAGTGGTAGTCATGCATTGCCTCAAGAGGCTTGTACTGGAGGTCGCACTGCGTCACTACCTCGGCCGAGTTGACCTCAGCGTCGAGGACATCGAGACCTGCGTCCACGATCTTGACCTACTGTTCAGCAACCTGTTCAGTCTGCCCGTCAACCTGCCCGGCTTCGGCTTGCATCGGGTGAGTAACTACTGTTTGCTGGCTGATTCTGCCTACTGACAGTAGCGATACTTGGGCATTTTTTGCTAATAAATTTAATAAGCGAAAAAAGCACATTTAGGTACATGAGTTCACAAATTCATGAGTTCATGAGCTAATGATTTTGTTGAGGTGCGATGTTGCTGCTGCTTTGTGCGACAATTATATATCTATGGCGGAGCTCGCTTATGCAGAGTGTAGGCACCTCAACAGATTTCATGAGTGAGTTCATGAGTTCATGAGTTCATGAGTTATGAGGGATTGAGTGAGTTCATGAGTGACTTCATGAGTTCATGAGTTCATGAGTTCATGAGTTATGAGTGAGTTCATGAGTTCATAAATGAGTTCATGAGTTCATGAGTTCATGAGTTCATGATTTCATGAGTTATGAGTGAGTGCATGAGTTCATGAATGAGTTCATGAGTTCATAAGTTCATGAGTTCATGATTTCATGAGTTTATAAGTTCATGAGTTCATGAGTTCATGATTTCATGAGTTCATGAGTTCATGAGTTCATGAGTTCATGAGTTCATGAGTTCATGAGTTCATGAGTTCATGATTTCATGAGCTAATGAGTTCATGATTTCATAAGTTCATGAGCTAATGATTTCATGAGTGAGTTCATGACTTAATGAGTGAGTTCACGAGTTTATTAGGAGTTCATGAGGAGTTCATGAGTTCATCGTAGAGTGAGTGAAGTAGTTAAATAGACGTCTCATAAAAAAATAAAACGCTTATTTATTACACGAATTCGCCCCAGGCCCTGCAGGCCCGACAACGCTTATCGAAATTCCTAATTGGCCGGTGGGAGGCCAGCAAGCAACTGGATGCGGAAGGCTGCGGCTCCCTTGCCGGATTTGTCATCGACTCGGGCCTAACCGACAAGGAACTGGTTGATCTGCTGCTGCAACTGCTGTTTGCCAGTGAGTACAAATAACAACTCTAGCGAACATGCAATCATCTATGCTCTGTATTGTCCGTTTATTTTAGTTCTACGAATGAATTAAATTGTTTTTAACACAGGCTATGACACACTGGTGAGCGCCTGTTGCAGCATGCTGCACAATCTGTGCCATCATCCTGAAGTTCTACATCGCCTGACCGACTCCATTGAGCAGCACTGCGCCTATAGGTGCGATGACTCGGTGCCTGGTTGCCGGGGTGCAACTCACTCGCTAAAGATGGATTTCGAACGGTTGCAGCGGGACGCCTACCTGGAGGCGGTGGTGGCTGAGACGCTGAGGCTGACGGCGCCTGTTGGCGGATTGTTTCGCCGAGCAACTCGAGATATTCAGCTGGGAGTGAGTGACCTAATCTTGTGTTTTTTGCACTCTGTTATACTTCTATGTATTTGTCTATCTGATTTGGGCCCATAGAAAACTCAATTATAGCGACCGATCTAGGTCCCAAGTTCGAAGGTTCAACTTTTAGTTTCTTCAACAAGCTTGACAACAAAGAGTTTTGCGTAAATAAGCCTAGTCTTTGCGCAAATGATGGATGACCATGTTTGCTAAATGTTTTGCTGAAGGTCATTTGGTGCGCTGTACGCTCGTACATGGTGAAAGCCGTATGATTCATGTACCAGATTTACAGAAAGCGTGCTACTTTTACTACTGTTTTATTCTTATGAGTAGAATAGTTCGCGTGGTGAAGTTTTTAATATAAATAATAAATTTTATCCTTTAACTCAGGAATTTTGCATACCTCGCGGCTGGCTAGTGATCTGCAGCATCCAGGGCACCCACCTGATGTGCCAGGCTGGTCAGGAGTTCCGACCGGAACGCTGGCTGACCAGTGAAGAAATTTCTGACGGTGGCGAAGGCACCAGCCGAATTAGCCGTGCGGAGGCGGAGTACAGGTTTATGGCGTACGGATTTGGCAAGACGCGCTGTCTCGGGCGACAACTGAGCGACGCATTTCTCAAGCTGTTCTGCGGCCACGTTGTGGCTGGCTTTCACTTCCAATTGGTCAATTCAACAACGCCAGTTCAGTTTGTCAGCGTGCCGACGCCGCAGCCAATCGATGGCATGCCGATGGTATTCAAAGTGAAAACGGATTGAGACTAACACTGGTATACGAGCGTAGCACCGTGTAGGCATCGCTTTGATAATTTGCCGTTAATTCACGCACAAGACAAAGGAGTAACCCGCACAGATTGCATGGGCAGAAATTAAGCTTAGGACATTCATAGAGGGTCAGTGTACCTTTTTTCTTGGCAAGATAAAATTAAGGGTCTGTGTACATTTATTAATAGGCAAGAGAAAATTAAGTGTCGGTGTACATTAATCATAGGCAAGAAAAAGTTAAGGGTCCGTGTAAATTCATTCATACAGGAGAGAAAACTAATGGGTCCGTGTACACTCCTTCATGTAGGAGACAAAATTAAGAATCTGTGTACATTCATTCATAGGCAAGAGAAAATTAAGTGCCGGTGTACATTCATTAATACAGGAGAGAAATAAGGGTCAATGTACATTCATCATTGGCAAGAGAAATTAAGGATCCGTGTACATTGATTTATAAGCAAGAGAAAATTAAGTTTCAGGGTACATTCCTTCATAGCGGAGATAAATTGAGGGTCTGTGTACATTCATAAATACAGAAGAAGAGAAAAATTAATCACCAAAGTAAATTTAATTAAAAGTAAGTAGGCGATAGTTTTGTAGGAAAAATGCGAAAAACCTCAAAATCAGTTTTGCGTTGCTCTTTCCATTGTCACTCGCTTTATTCATTATCGAATGTTGTCTACTCAGAAATCTTTGCGTGTCTATAGTGCCGAAAACTTTTATCGATGCTTTTTTGCCCGATTCAGCGTTTAATTTACATCAAAACTGTCGTAGTTTTTTTTCCTTTTATCATTCAAACTTGTGGAACCGCATGCATTCTCAAACTGCATCAATTTTTGGCGTTTTTATATTTTAGGTGCTGCTTTACATGCATGAGACCAATTTTACGGTAATTATAGCTTAATGTTAAAATTATGTTTGCCAAAAATTGATTTCATTGCTCACCATTATTGACCCGCTAGGTTTGGCTGTCTTTAAAAAAAGCAAATAAAAATATAAAAACTTGCCACATTTTTCTACGTGATTGAATTTAAATTACCTTAACAAAAATGCACATTGATTATGTTTAGTTTTTATTTATTTACATTCAATAGTTGTGATACCCTCGTGATCTTATTATTATTGAAAGCTATCTTCATAAGCAGTAAAATGCACTCTTAAAGTACAAATCAAACAAACATTATAAACACTGCACCTCAACAATAAGAGAAGTGCATGCGCTATAAAAGTACACGTACAGCAGAGTCCGGCTTTGTTCAGTACAACGACGACAGAGCCGCCCCGTCGATGAGCATCGCCGGATCGACCAGCGAGTCCTCCAGCGGCGCCTCAGTGCTGTACTCGAAAGGCTGGTGCAGCGGGCCGGTTTTGCTCAGCGCCGGCAGCGGCAGCTCGCTGTGATGGCACGGCAGCGGCTCCGTGAAGAAGTACGGATCGAGTAGCGCGGCCCCAGCCCGAATGCGTCTGTCGGATCGATAGACTAGAAATTTTTTCAACAGGCTGACGGCCGCCTGGCTGGCGTCCGGCAGCAGCTCCTCGAATGGCACCGGATTGAGCTGGTCGAATGTGATCTTGTTGTAGTCCGGCAGGTCGCCCATGCCCGGCCACGTGGCCTCGCTGGGCGTGCCGAGTACGCGGATGACGCAATACAATTGCTCGATGTCGCTCTCGCCGGGGAACAGGGGTGAGTTAGCCAGCATCTCGCCGAATAAGGCGCCGACAGCCCAGAGGTCGACGCCTTCGTCGTAGCGACGGGCCGAATAGAGCAGCTCGGGTGCGCGGTACCAGCGGGTGGCCACCTAGCAACAAATGGACGGGCAGGTCAGGTCAGAGTTGAATAAGCTAACCAAGTTGACTCGCTTTGTAATAAAATAAGAATTTTGTTTTTTTATTTGGAAGTCGGCAAGTTAAATATACGACTCGTATATTAAGATTGAACCAAGGACTTCTAGAGTGACTTCTAGTGGTCCTTGGATTGAACAAGTATAAAAGAATTCAAAGTAATGATTGGCGATAACTCCCCTAAGCAATATCTAGCATTTGGACTATAAAATTTTATCCCTCAAAGGCCTTGAAAGCTAACTTAAATTGAAGTAGTTAGTAAAAAATTAAATAAAAAAGTACTAGCTTTTAAGTAGGTCGTTTAAAAGTACACTTTCCGTTAAAAGTACTTTTGCATACCTTAAAAGTACATCCGTAAAAGTACACTCCGAAAAATTAAATAAACAAATAGTAGATTTGTAACGCCATAGTAAATCAAATACGATTAAAATTATGCTCTTACAATTGAATTTCAACAGAAATGTGCTCGCATTTTCAAACTCTAATGATCCAAACCTGGTGGCTGTACTGCCGATCGCCCTGCATTCGTTGGAACACTCTGGCCAAACCGAAATCGGCAATCTTCAGCGTGCCAGACGCGGATATGAGCAGATTAGCCGGCTTCAAATCCCTGTGCATGATCTGGTTCGAATGTAGAAAGTGCACTCCCTTCAGCAGCATCACCATGTAGCTCTTGACCTTAGGTGGCGAAAGTAGGTTAAGAAAAATTGACACTCTCTCTACCTGCCTAGAGAAGTCGGTGGAGATCAATTTAAATCTAGAATTTTCTCACCTGCGACTCCGTCAGCGGCTTGTCGCAGTTGCGAATGACCTCGGCCAGATCGGAGGACATGAAGTCGAAGGCGAGCACGAACCCGGCACCGTGGGAAAACACGTCCCGCAGGCGGACAACATAGGGATTGTCTTCGATCTCTTGCAGAGCTTTGATCTCGCGCAATGCCGCATTCGGAATGCCCTCCTCAATTTTACGAAGCATTACTTTCTTCAATGCTACAAGTTCTCCGCTTTCAATGTGCTTGGCTTTGAACACAATGCCGTGAGCGCCTTCGCCAATTCTGCCCAGGATGGTGTAGCGATCCATTTCGGCTGAAGCGAAATATTTTTGCTGAATACGACAAGTTTTTTATAAAAAAATACAAAGATAGTGCAATTGCTATTGAATAGAAATTGCTTTTGAATAGAAATTGCTATGGAATATTAAAATGAATAAGAAAAATTCAGAATAAAAAATTAGCTAAATAGAACTTTTAACTCTGCATTAAAATATTTTCTGAAAGTTAGAAAAATGCTGCGATAAAAATTTATATAATGATGGATTTATAAGTACAGGCTCAAATATAAAATAACCAATCTAAAAACTAAGATAGAAGAGTAACTTGTCTATGTTTTGCAAGCTTGAAATAAGTAGCAATTGGAGAGGAATTAAACATACATTTAGTATGACAGTAAAATAACCTGACTTAATCTTTTAATGCACAAACAAAAAAATTTTAGGTTTTCTCCCTAGGCTAAACATACAAATATAAAGCATCAATGATCATCCCTTAATTAAAAACTTGAAAATTCAAAATGCCATTGGCAATTCAGTTAGAAATCAAGTTATTATTTCACATAGAAAAGTAAGAATTTCTTATACTTTATCACAAAATCCAAAAGCAACTCAATTCCTCAAATTACCATGGTTGGCACATAAAATTGCAGATCTTATTAGAAAATTCACTGAACAATCGAGGAAAACTATCATAATTTTGCCCAAAAATACTGATTCAAATGGAAATTGAGGATAAAAAACAATAGAGAAAATGCTAATTTTTATATTATCGATTAGGCCCATACATCCATCATTATATAATCATATAAAGCAACGTCAAAAGGTCCATATGAGTCCTATACAATGTCGCTTTGTAGCCGTTTTACTAAAAAGCAAAAATATGCGAGCTATGTTACTACGGGAGTATCACAGTATAACAACTTTTGACAATCCAAAAATATAATACTGTAACACAATGTTTTAAACTCAGTATTCGTGCTGAATATAAGAAAATATTTTTATCTTGTTGTATTTGCATTAGATTAATCGTCGTAAGCTAGAGCATTTAGCCATATTTAGTTTCCAACTAAATGTCGAATTTTCACTTCCTTCGCGCAAAAATTGCTCTAGCAATTCAGCATCGGAGAAAAGTTTATTACTATTAGTCTATTTTTATTCTAAACGTGCCATACTGATGTTTTAACAACATGATTTATGGCGGATTTATTACCATGAATTACAAAAAAACATTTTATTTTATTTGAAGGTTGTAAAAACACAATTTACATTGAAATAGACAAATATATGATATAGGAATTTATAGATCCGGATTATCTTCATGCATTGGATCTGGAATTTTATAAATAAGATAAGCCTATAATTTTGCTGTCATTCTTTAGCATTTTTGTCTATATCATAACCTTTCTACCTATACTAAAATTGCTATACTAAAATATTTGAGTAGAACAGAACAGAACAGAAAATGCATTTCAAACAGGAAAACTATTTTCCAGATATGATATTTGCTACACTCAAAAAATAATTGTAAAGATTATACATTACTACAATTTTTGTCTACTTTTATTCAGTAGTTTTATGTCCAATCGATCATGAAACATCCTTAATAAAAGTTGACAGGATTAAATTGTTTTTTTTTCAGTAACCCTCATCAAAGAATTGATTCGTCATGAGCGCAGAAGAGCAGGCTCCACTTACAGCCCCCGCCGAGTCTGCAGCACCAGCTTCAGCTGCCGGTGCGGCAGAGGGGGCTACTGCAGCCCCAACGGCGCAGCAACGTGCTAATACCGATGTCCGCTCGCTAGTGATCTTCCAAGCCATCCTCTACCTTAACAAGTACTACGTCGGTCTGTTCTTGATCCTCCAAATTCTCATTTTCGTTTGGAAGGGTGAAAATCTGCCCTTCGCCAATGGCATCCTGGCGTCCGAAGTGATTCTGTTGTTTGTAGTCTGCGGCCTCGACCTCGCCCGCATCGGCCTGTCAATGCACGGCAACTTGGCGGAGAACCGGGTGTCCCTGGCACTGGGCATCGGCTTCGCCATCCCGCCAATTATTGGCTCCGTCTATCTGATCATTTGGCAGAGCTACACGCTGACTGCCGAGCTCATCACCTGCAGCGTGGCGCTGGCGTTCCACGCTGTCGGCCTCCTGCTAGGGATTGCCACTCTGGCTACTATTCGATAAAATGTACTATTAATAGGTTTAATTAAGTGGTGAGACAAGCTTACCTGGTAGCGATATCTTTAAAAATTAACAAAAAAACTTAATTTTTTGTGTCTACCCTCTTCTACTCTTCTGCACTACAAAGCACTTCCACCTCACGCCAAAATCTGATGTACTTTTGAGCCATTAGTCAATCCATAAAATCAATAGTAGTACATCTACTTTTCAGTCCTAAAAAAACAACCCCAGTTTTTGAAAGACCGGAACCTCACGCTACCCTCACGCCCAAATTTTCCTTACGACAACCTAAGATCAATTTAACAACAGAGAAAAAAGACAAAGATGAAGATGCTGCGATACTTTTTTATGAATTGCTTACTGACTGTACTGTAAATTATCAGACTTAAATTTTTGTGTTACTTTCAAGGAAAAGTAAAAATAGACTCATTCTGACTGCTATGAGTAGTATAAATTGTGCATTTTTTCATTGCTAAATATTCTCTATATGCATGGGAACAAAGTAAAATGCGTGAAATTAGCTTTTTTGTTGATATCCAATATATTTTTCTTGTTATAATAAGTATTTGATGCTAACTCCAGCTGGCTGGTGAGCTGTGTTACATGTGATAACTATGTTAATTAGTTCACTATAATCAAATATAAGTGCATCAGATACTTTTCAATAAAAAGTGATGCGTTTAGATATGTTTCGACATCAATTAAATCTGATTTTTTTCTAAGCTCGTAGGCTGATCGATAGTGTGAATACCTGAAACGAGTCATTTAAATAAAAGTGCTGCGAAAAAATGAAATCTCAAAACTTTACTACATCTTGTCAGACAAGATTAAAGACAGCCAAAGAAATACGAGCCATCAAAGACAGGATGTCAAAGAAGACAAGAGGCCCGAGTTGAAGGCTCTGAACTCCGAACCCAATCTACTTACCAGATAATTCGTATGCTGCTTGGGTATTCATACGTGGATTTACCTTTAAGTATAATGCGTAGCGAATTTTAACAGTAGGACTATCAAGCCTTTGTTCGCCCGTAAAACCCCCAAGGGGGGGAAATTCCCCCTTGACAATTTTTTTTGACTGTGCTCGAACGGGGCCACGCAGGCACATGAAATTCCAGGGCACGGGCTAAAATTTTGTTGCGCATCTGATGAAACATCAACCGAGTCGCCAACCACCCCGACCGTCGAGATATTCAACGATTCTGCCAGAAGGGCGCCATTTTCCCATTGACTTGACTGCATTTTGGACACCCCTGTACTCCAGCCCCTCCCCCGCCCAAGCCATCGCCTTGCCGAGCCTAGCCGCGGTCTCAACACGTCAGCCACATGTGCCACATCACCCTGACGCCGTCAGAAAGGGGGCCACAGGGTCAGCAGGTCAGCAAATATCCCATATGGTGACATACTTGGCCAGGTGCCATGAAAAAGGTTTGACGCATAAAATCGATCACATCTGCACAAGGGGCGTCAGCGCCATCGGGTGGCATCCGCTGACGAGCCCGACGGCGTCAGGATGATGATGAAGGGGTGGCCAGGGTCAGCATGTAGCTTAAACTAACTAAGTACTCATAATATAAAAGTTCGAAAATTGTTCCGAATTCATTAACGTCTAACTTACAATTTAAAGTGAAACATAAGGATTTGATAAAATTTATAATTTCCTAGAAAAACGGAAATTATTTTGTAATTTCATTGATGAAAATCCCATTTTCGACCGATGGCACAAATCCTCTCTTTTGGATAATCCATTTAGAAAAAAAATTGCAATTAGACAAACGCTTGCATGATTTTTTTGAACTGAATTTCTCGTCCCGACGCGTGACCAATCAGTCTGGCGGTTGCCACCCCACCCCAAAGAAAGGTAGAATTTTATAATAACTTATCTAAGAGATTTTTTCTTGGCATTCTAGTTGGCCGCGCATGTCAAATGACTTTTTTTAATAAGTCGAGAGCGACTGTTTAGTCTTAAACTTGACATCATTCACAGAACTTTTTGCTTTATAAAAAAATAACATTAAAAGAAAACAAAACAAAAACAAAGTTCAGAAAACAAAAAATAAATAAGAAGATTAGCAAATTTTTTATACTGGTATGCTTTTAACGAATTAAAAAAAACAATTAAGTTATGCAGTAACTTAAACGAAAGCTAAGTTTACTTGAGAAATAGAAGTACGAATATTTGTAATTTCAGTTCTCTGTATTTTTACATAATTTGTTTGCAAAGTTGTGTTCAGAATGGAGAGGGTTAACAATGTTAGGGTTGGTGTGTGTAGACGGTAAGGAGAGGTTTAACACCATATGGGGTGGTGGTTGCAGAGGGTAAGGAGAGGTTTAACACCATATGGGGTGGTGGTTGCAGACAGTAAGGAGAGGTTTAACACCATATGGGGTGGTGGTTGCAGACAGTAAGGAGAGGTTTAACACCATATGGGGTGGTGGTTGCAGAGGGTAAGGAGAGGTTTAACACCATATGGGGTGGTGGTTGCAGACAGTAAGGAGAGGTTTAACACCATATGGGGTGGTGGTTGCAGACAGTAAGGAGAGGTTTAACACCATATGGGGTGGTGGGTACAGACACAGAGAGGACAGGGCTAACACATTTGTAGTGCAAGGGTCGACTCTTTAATTCGAAAATTCTATATTCCTACTTGGACGGCTTAGCGCACTTAACAGAAGCATTTTCTAATCCAAGAATCTGATTGGCCCACGCTGAAATCAGCTCCATCTTGCTAGTATAAGAGTGCAATGAACTCGTGATCCTCAAATCAAAGTTATCTACGACCCACATAATGACAAGCCACAACAGCAGCAGCGGCCCAATGCAATTGTCGCTAACCTGTCTTGCTGTCGGCCAGGTTGTCATGGTGATCCACCTGGCCCCGCTGGCCTGCCTGCCGGAGCTGCGCCGCCTCTACGGCTGGCCGCAGGTGGCCGCCCTGGCCGCAATGGCAGCTGGCGGAGCCGCCCAACTTCTAGCAGGCTTAGTTGACCGACACTGGCCGGAATGCTCGATTCCGCTGGCCGCTGCGAATTCGACGGCGCACTTCTGCCACCTGCTGTCGGCCAGCCTGGTCGCTGCCGGCGCCGCTGCACTCTGGCGCCAACGCGGAAATCGACGCCGTCGCCGAGTCCGACGCAGATTGGTCCGACAGCCGCCGCCGCCACCGCCGTTGACTGCCGCCCTGATTTTTATCGATCCCGGACTTGGACGGCGTAGGCTGGTGGTCGGTCTGGCCGTCTGCGGGCTTTTTGCCGGCATTCCTGTGGCGCTGGGCGCAGCGGGGGGCCAGCTTTCAGGCGAGTTGCTACCTGAAGAGTTGCTACCTACACCTCATCCCCGATTCTTCAGCAGGCTCCTACAGATCAACCCCCGATTCTTCAGCAGGCTGCTACACCCCATCCCCCGATTCTTCAGCAGGCTGCTACACCCCATCCCCCGATTCTTCAGCAGGCTGCTACACCTCATCTCCGATTCTTCAGCAGGCTGCTACACCCCATCCCCCGATTCTTCAGCAGGCTGCTACACCCCATCCCCCGATTCTTCAGCAGGCTGCTACACCCCATCCCCCGATTCTTCAGCAGGCTCCTACACCTCATCTCCGATTCTTCAGCAGGCTCCTACACCTCATCTCCGATTCTTCAGCAGGCTGCTACACCCCATCCCCCGATTCTTCAGCAGGCTGCTACACCCCATCCCCCGATTCTTCAGCAGGCTCCTACACCTCATCTCCGATTCTTCAGCAGGCTGCTACACCTCATCTCTGATTCTTCAGCAGGCTGCTACAGTTTATCCCCCGATTCTTCAGTAGGTTCAATAAGCGTCACCTCTCTGACCCGCCTGCGCTCTCCAGAATTCCTGGACACGGGCTACAGCCGGGTCAGCGCGGCCTTTCTATTCAGCAACTGCAGCAGCTTCGAAGAGACTACAGCAAGCGAAGCGGGAAGCAGTCAGCTGGCTGCCCGCGGCTACGCCATCCTGCTTGCTGCTCCCGCGGCTCTGCTCTACTGGCTGCTGCTTTGGCCTGTGCTTGTTCTGCGCAACGATCTGCTCCCGGAAGCGCAGGCCGCTTCAGCTGAGGCGGCGGCTGCTGCAGCGGCGGCCGTGGCGGCGGCGGCGGGTCGGGCCGGGGTTGTCAGCGCCACAGCGCGAAGCGCCGCAGCCGCAGCCGCCGCTGCCGCCGCCGAGTCAGCCGCCCAGGTTGTGCAGATCCTCTGCCGATTGGCCGCCAGCCAGTCGGTGATCTGGCCTTGCGCCCTGCTGGCACTAGTTCTGCAGCCGGGCTGCGAGGCGCTGTGCCTGTGGTACCTGTTCCACATGCTGCAGGCTATGCAGGCAATCTATCTGGGCGTTGCTTGCCTGCTCGCTCGCGGCGCGGTCGACATTCTTATGCGAGTGTCGCTGCGCCGGCCGGGCCTGTGCGGCACGCGGGTGACCAGCGCTGCTGATCAGGCGGCGAAGACCCGCGGCAGTGGCGGCGACGGCGGCAGCCAGCATGAGGATCGGGACTGTGTGCGAGTCTGAGACTTTGGGGTACCCGTACTTTGGTAGGATTGGTACTTCAGGGTCTGTTGCTAATCCCCCGCCTACACTTCAGGGCCTGTTGCTAATCCCCCGCCTACACTTCAGGGCCTGTTGCTAATCCCCCGCCTACACTTCAGGGCCTGTTGCTAATCCCCCGCCTACACTTCAGGGCCTGTTGCTAATCCCCCGCCTACACTTCAGGGTCTGTTGCTAATCCCCACCTACACTTCAGGGCCTGTTGCTAATCCCCCGCCTACACTTCAGGGCCTGTTGCTAATCCCCCGCCTACACTTCAGGGCCTGTTGCTAATCCCCCGCCTACACTTCAGGGTCTGTTGCTAATCCCCACCTACACTTCAGGAGCCTGTTGCTAATCCCCCGCCTACACTTCAGGGCCTGTTGCTAATCCCCCGCCTACACTTCAGGGCCTGTTGCTAATCCCCCGCCTACACTTCAGGGTCTGTTGCTAATCCCCACCTACACTTCAGGGCCTGTTGCTAATCCCCCGCCTACACTTCAGGGCCTGTTGCTAATCCCCCGCCTACACTTCAGGGCCTGTTGCTAATCCCCCGCCTACACTTCAGGGCCTGTTGCTAATCCCCCACAAAATATGCATACAGCTAACTTGGGACATTTTTTTGAGAGCAAATCTTTAATCAATAATTTTATGTAAAATTTTCTTTCCATAATATTCAGTCTATTGCGATTTTTTGCAGGTAGCTACTTTATTATAGCATTGGAAAACCGAAAAATCAAAAAGTACAATTTAAACTTTATTTTAAAATAAAAAAACTGCAAAAGCTGTTAAGAGCAGCGGGCTGTTTAGTACAAATTAAAAACTTGTACACTCTATGCATTAGATGAAATATTTAATATTTATACGAAATGTTTTTTGTTTTAAGTAAAAATATGTTGAATAGCAAAATGACATTTGAAATGGTTTTTTATCTGAATAAACCACAGAGACGATTTGTTAATGTTAGAAATGAATAGGGAAATCTGGCTCTGGGTGAAGGTGCCTGGATTTGGGTCGCTCTAATTATCTTAAGTTAATAAATAAACTTGTTAATTAGGCGCTCAACTAACTTGGTATTTTCCAATAAATTCTAAGATTTAATATCGTTAAAAACTCTTTGGTGCCAGTCAGGAAGTTAATCTTGATGAATTTTTATAGTTAATCGCGTGTCAAGTTGATTGACTGACAGCTTATTTCGAGATCCAAAGATAAAATCGTGAAACGCTGCAACCCTTAAGAATGCGCTGCTCAGTCCTGACGGGCTGGAGGGGCTGCAACGCCCAAACCATAAATTTTCCCAGCTCAAACTGCTACCCGATCTCAACTGGGTGGATCAAGTGCCGAGCTCAAGGGCAAAAAATGGCTCCTAGAGCTGGGGAGCTCGAACCCACGACCTTTCGATCATTCTCTGAAAATAAAAACGTAATCCCAAGGTTATTAAAACCTAAACTCGATTGTATCTAAACCAAAAAAATCCACAATTCAGAAGTCCCATCCAATCAGCACCGGAGAGGCATCGGTCAGATCTCGTGCACCGCACAATTCTTCTCGTACACAAAGACCTGTTTGAGGAAGCGCATAACAACATTGGAGCCGCAGTTGACTATTTCAGCTGGCACGTGACTCATCCGGCACTGGTCGATGTTGAGAATCTCTAGGCGGGCGCACTGGGACAGATCTGAGGGCAGGTTATCCAGCTCCCTGTTGTCGTTCAAGTAGAGCTCCAGCAACGAGGTCATCCGGCCGATCTCGCGGGGCACCTCGGTCAGCTGGTTCTCGTTCAGCCGGAGCAGAGTCAGCTGGGACAGAAGCGTCACGCCCAGTGGAATAGTTGCCAGGCGGTTGCCAGTGAGGCTGAGCTCGCGCAGCTCGTTCAACTGGCTGATGTCGAGCGGCAGGTCGGCGAGCTCGTTGTAGTCCAGCAGCAGCGAGCGCAATGAGGCGCAGTTGCCGATGCTGTCTGGTAGGCTCGCCAGCCGATTGTCGCTGAGGGTGAGGCTCCGCAGCTTGCGCATGTGCCCGATCTCGTCCGGCAGGCTGTGCAGCTCGTTGCCGCTCAGGTCCAGTTCGACCAGGTTGCGTAGGCTGGCGGCCGTCTCTGCAGCGACGTTAGTGAGGAGATGGAATTTAGCGGATTGTTGGATTTTAGCAGCTGAAAGCGCGTTTCAAGCCACACAGGCTTCAAGTTTCTTAGGAGCGAGTTTTGAGAAACCTTGAAGATTCAAGACTTTGAGCTCGGGTTACTTGTAGCTAAGCATATTTCGAGTTGATGAATGTTTCGAGCTCGTGAAGTTTCGAGCTCGTGAAGCTTCGAGCTCGTGAAGTTTCGAGCTCGTGAAGTTTCGAGCTCGTGAAGCTTCGAGCTCGTGAAGCTTCGAGCTCGTGAAGTTTCGAGCTCGTGAAGTTTCGAGCTCATGAAGTTTCGAGCTTGTGAAGCTTCGAGCTCGTGAAGTTTCGAGCTCGTGAAGTTTCGAGCTCGTGAAGCTTCGAGCTCGTGAAGTTTCGAGCTTTTGAAGTTTTAAGTTCGTGAAGTTTCGAGCTCGTGAAGTTTCGAGCTCATGAAGTTTCGAGCTCGTGAAGTTTCGAGCTCGTGAAGCTTCGAGCTCGTGAAGTTTCGAGCTTTTGAAGTTTTAAGTTCGTGAAGTTTCGAGCTCATGAAGTTTCGAGCTCATGAAGTTTCGAGCTTGTGAAGTTTCGAGCTCGTGAAGCTTCGAGCTCGTGAAGTTTCGAGCTCGTGAAGCTTCGAGCTCGTGAAGTTTCGAGCTCGTGAAGTTTCGAGCTCGTGAAGTTTCGAGCTTTTGAAGTTTCGAGCTCGTGAAGCTTCGAGCTCGTGAAGTTTCGAGCTTTTGAAGTTTTAAGTTCGTGAAGTTTCGAGCTCGTGAAGTTTCGAGCTCGTGAAGTTTCGAGCTCGTGTAGCTTTGAGCTCCGTAAGTTTCTGAATGCTAATGAAACCGGATGGGATTTAATGGGTCCAGTCACCATGAGCCGCTCACCCCCTGTCAGAACGGTCAGCTCGTTGGAGCTCAGACTGAGCTTAGCCAACTGGCGGGCTGAGCCGAAGACCCCGGCGGGAATCTCCGCAATCTGATTGTAGTCCAGTGTCAGCGTCTGCGTCTGGGTGAACTGGGCGCTGCTGCCGGCAGGGAATTTGCTGAACCGGTTGCGCGACAGCACGATGGTGCTCAGGCCGCGCATTGACGACAGTAGGCCGTCTGGCAGAGCTGACACGCCGTTGTTCTCAATGTTGAGCTCCTGCAGTTTCTGACAATTGGCCAGAGTTCGGGGCAGCTGGGCGAGGCTGTTGTACTTCAGGCACAGTCTGGTGAGGTTTCTCAAATCGCCCATGTGGTCTGGCAGGCTGGTCAGGCAGTTGTGCTGCAGGTTGCAGTCCGACAGCAGCAGGCAGCGGCCGAGCTCCTCCGGCACCGATTTGATTTTGTTGTGCGACAGGTCCAGCTTGATCAGCTGGCGCAGAGTGCCGATGCTGGACGGGATGGCGCCGTCGATGCAGTTGCTATTGACAACCAGCACCATGAGGCTGATGAGGCTGCCAATCTCCGGGTCGATCTCGCTGATTCTATTGTAGGTGAGCAGCAGCTGGGTGAGGCCGTACAGCTTGTAGATCACTGGCGGTAGGCGGCCTTCGAGCTTGTTGTGACGCAGGTCGAGAACCCGCAGCTTGGTGAGGTACTGCATCGACATGGGCAGGCAGGACAGGTGGTTCTGCTGCAGCATCAGCTTCTCCAGGCTCACCATGGCCCCAATTTCGTCTGGCAGCTGGCTGAGCTTGTTGCCATAGAGATAGAGCTCCGTGACAAAATTCAAATCGCGCACAGTGGGCGGCAGGGTCAGCAGACGCTGGCCGGACAAGTCCAGACGGGCCTCGGCGTTGGCCTTGCACTGGCCGATCTCCTTGGACACGTCGGGGCTTTTCTCTTTGAAAGCGGCCTTCTTGATGGCCTCGAGTTTCACTCGGCGCGGCGGCTGCACCATGACCTGGCGAGGATGCGGGATCAGGCAGATTCTATGCAGCTTCCGATTGGAACCAAAAAAAGTCAGGCGGAAGGCTCCAACTTATTCACTCGCACTTACAGTAATCTTCCAGACCGAGATTGACCCTCATCGGGATGTTTCCAAATCTAATTGACCTTAAGTCGACCATAAAAAAAAGAAATAGAAACCTAAACCACTACAAGAAGTTTTAAACCCAACTAAACCACGATAGAAAGCTTCCAGACCGGACTAAGCCAATTCAGGAAGCTTCCAAACGGGACTAAGCCACAATAGAAAGCTTCCAGACCGGACTAAGTCACTCCAGAAAGCTTCCAGACCGGACTAAGCCACTCCAGAAAGCTTCCAAAACGGACTAAGCCACTTCAGAAAGCTTCTAAAACGGACTAAGCCACTTCAGAAAGCTTCCAGACCGGACTAAGCCACAATAGAAAGCTTCCAGACCGGACTAAGCCACTCCAGAAAGCTTCCAGACCGGACTATGCCACTTCAGGAAGCTTCCAGACCGGACTAAACTGTCCTGCGAAGCTACCAAAACCAACTAAACTATCCCAGAAAGCTTTCGAATCAAACCATAACAAAACTTAAAAAATGATAATAATATTTTCTTTCTCACCGTCTTCGGCTGCCTTGGAGACCCGCGAGGCCGATGATGATCAACAGTTGCTGTTGAAGCTGCCGGGCTGGCCACGGTGACAGGCACGGCCGCACTGCCTCCCGTCGGCGAGAACATGGCGAATCCTCGTTTCTCCATCGCCTCCTCGACAGTCTCGGACCCACCCGCGCCAAAAGCCGCATCGTTGTACCGGTGAAACAGCTGGTACTCGCGGCTGTAGTTGTGCAGCCTCTCGGCTTTGTGACCGCCGCTGCCGCTGCCGCCGCAAGCGCCGCCGCAGCTGGACCCGAGCAGGGACGAATCCAGGCAGCTGTCCCCGGCTGCGGAGCCGCTCCAGGCCTTCTTTTTTGGCATGAATAATAATAACTGAGTTGGTCGGACTCGTCACTCTGTGCCGATCACTGTCAGTCACAATCTGTCGCTCTATGTGGCTCGCGTCGCGATCTTAAATATTGCGCGCGCCACAATTTTAAAAGCTGAAGATCTTATCTGCTTCGTTTTCTATCTTTTCAACAGTTGAAACAACGTTAAACGCCGGCTATAACTAAATTGCTGCTAAGATCGAGAGAATTTTTTATAAACGCGTGGCAGCTGAACTTTGTCCTTTTATTTTAGTAATCAGTGCAACTTAGTAAAATTAAATTAATAATGTGTCACTATTAGTTCTGACCAAGCAAGGCAACGCGTTAGCTACAGAGCGAGCATTTAGCTTAGTAATTTTATATTCTGCCAAAAAATGCGACACAAGCAACGGGCGACCCTGGACAGAATTGTACAATTCCGAGTTGACCATTTGGCTTCCAGGCGACGCGCGCTTGGAGACAGGGAGACAGAGATTGAGAGAGCGAGCGAGTATGGACCCTGGATGCAATCACACAGAGCATTGGCGCAGCTAAACAAGCGCAGACAGGCAGACTGGTGAGAGAGCAGGCATTTCCGATAAGAAGTCAATTCTTACTTCTTTAGACGTGTTTGCGGCCGCGAGATTGCTGTGGGCAGTGCGAGCATTTTTTCGTTTCTAACAGTTTCATGCTTTAACCTGTACAAGCTCTCTGTGTCGTGAACTGGTCCAGGCACGCTAATCATAATAGGAAAAAGACATAATTGAGTGACAATGGCCAGTCAAAACATGTCTAAGCTACACACAGCACGATCTTTACCAGCTTGCACTGGGTAACCAAATAGAGCTAGCTGAAGCGGATTGGATTGCCTGGCTCAATGGCGCGAATTTTGTCTTCTTGTGAAGTCCCCAAGGTCTTGAGGCGGGCGCTTTAACTGCCTTTAACAAGCTAATTTATACAGCCCGCCCCCATGCTGCAACCCCATGACAAGGCTACAACCCCTAATAATAATAATTTAATAATTGATTACACCTGTCCCAATCGGGCCAGATGTGCAGCCAACAACACAGCCGCAGCCATTGCGCGGCGCTTCTGAAGACTGCGTACAGCTGTTCAGTCCATGGACTGGGGGGACGCCACACCCACCTTCAATTACCCCAGCTGATGCTGGTACCCATTTAACAGCTGGGTGAACTGAAGCAATGCAGAGTTAAGTGTCTTGCTAAAGGACACAAATTGTACCAGTGGAGTCGGGAATCGAACCCCCGACCTTCAAGTCGTGAGTCCGACGCTCTAACCACTAGGCTACAACCCCTAAGACAAGGCTACAACCCAATGACAAGGCTACAATCCTCATGACAAGGCTGCAACCCCCCATGACAAGGCTGCAACCCCCCATGACAAGGCTGCAACCCCTGTGACAAAGCTGCAACCCCCATGACGAGACTAAACCACCATGACAAGGCTGCAACCCCCGTGACAAGGTTACAACCCCCATGATAAGGGTTCCCCATGACAAATATATAGCCCCCAAAAGTACAGTCACGTACTAGGTTATAACCACTACTCCAAATCTAAAGAGATTAAAAACTCTACTACGAGGTAGAAACCATTAATTAGAATACAACAAAAATCCCTAACAGCAATCAAAGGGCATACTCGTATCAATTCAAAACGTCCATATAGACTGAGCATCAAATTAAAATACGAGGATTGATTTGACGTTAAGTATATTAACATATTGAAGCAACCCGGCTTTTTGTACTGACAGCTTGAAGAGCTGACACTGACACACACACACACACACACACACACACACACACGCACACATCACCGCATGGCCAGCAGCAGCACCACCCCATTTTAATTAGTCGCCAGTCAAAGGGGCTTGCAGCGTGTAAATTGCCTCCGCCTTATCGTAGCTCGTAGATGAGAGCGGCAAGGGATAATGAAAAAGAGAGAGATAATGAGGTCAGCTCATAGTCCAGTTGTGGAATTAGATTAGTAGAGCACTTTATCAATTGACAAAGGATGGATGACCAATTCAAATGCTTCGAAAGTGCGAAAAAACTGGTTGAGGGTCACCAAAGGAGTCTGAATAAATCCAGATGAAGACAGCTAAGATTAGATTTAAGAACAGCTCGAGTCTGAGCTGAGTGAGTAGACAGTTGCGCAAGATTTTTTGCGTCATAGCGGGGCGTAAAGATGACAGGACAAACGGAGCCTGTGAAGGATTCGCGGGTGGGTAGAGACGCCCTTTGAAGGATCGGGGGTGGGTAGAGACGCCCCTCTGAAGCATCGGGGGTGCCGCACGATATCAATGTATTGTAAAGAAACAAGCGAAACAAATTTCCTTTAAAAATTAAAAAAAATACGCTTGCAAATCAGCCGGAATTAATGTAAAAGGCTTGCGCTGTCCGCAAGTTTTTTGCCTCAATTTTGTGTATAATTTTAATAATTAAATCATTCACACTACTTTAAGCAGTAAACAACGCGCAGACACCTAGTATTCAATTGAATGAAAATGACGGTGCCAATAAAATTGGCGAACATAAATGAAAAACAAAAATGCACTAATTTACAAATTAAACAATAGTAAAACATATTTTTTCATTATATCAGGTACGCGAAAATGTTTTCCGAAGATGGATAGTCGAAACTTTGATCGCCTGATAGTAATAAATGGATCAGACAGTGATGGACAGGTGGAAATGACAGACAGGCAAAATTGACAGACAGACGAAGCTGATGAACAGACAGGCGGAACTGATGGACAGACAGGCGGAAGTGATGGACAGACAGGCGGAAGTGATGGACAGACAGGCGGAACTGATGGACAGACAGGCGAAACTGATGAACAGACAGGCGGAAGTGATGGACAGACAGGCGGAAGTGATGGACAGACAGGCGGAACTGATGGACAGACAGGCGAAACTGATGAACAGACAGGCGGAACTGATGGACAGACAGGCGGAACTGATGGACAGACAGGCGGAAGTGATGAACAGACAGGCGGAAGTGATGGACAGACAGGCGGAAGTGATGGACAGACAGGCGGAACTGATGGACAGACAGGCGGAAGTGATGGACAGACAGGCGGAACTGATGGACAGACAGGCGGAACTGATGGACAGACAGGCGGAATCAGTGGCTTTCACCGTCCGCTTCAGCGACGCCATCGCCGGTGCCATCAGCTGGAGTTTCAGCTTCAACGTTAGCCGAGGCCCTAGCGGCGGCCAGCTGCTGACTGACCTTCACCGGCGAATACTCCTCCTCGGCGTCGCTGCCGCTCGACTCCGACGACGATGAGGAAGAAGACGATTGGCCGATGGCGATCTCTTCTTCATTGACGTCGGCGGCCGCGGTCGATGCTTCCGCCGTTGCCGCGCCCAAATCGTCGGATTGGTTGCCATCGTCGTCCTCCTCCTCACCGCCGTGTTTGTCGTCGTCGTCGTCGTCGTCGTCGTCCTTGACAGCGCCGGTAGCGCCGCTCAAAATGTCGCCACCAGTAGCGCCTCCAGCGGCCCCGGCGTTGGGATTCAACAAGTCGCACATGGCGCACAGCAGCTCCGTCTGCGGATTGTTGATGACCGTCGCCGGCGGCTGCTGCTGCTGCTGTTGTTGGCGTTCGCGATACGCCGGGGCCGTCGGCTCAAAATTCTCGGGCACCGTCAAATCGCCGTCAAATTGTTCCAAAGTGGCGCGCAGAGCCTCCGGCGTCGCCGAATAATCGTGCTTGGCGTGGGTGGCCCGGGTGGGCAGCATGACGGGCGCCCTGGTCAGCGACATCAGCTCGTTGGTTAAGCGCAGCACGGTCAGCCATTCAGCGTCCAATTTCAATACTTTGTCGCCGGGCGGCGCGTCAATGTCAAGAATTTGTAGAAAATCTCGGCCAGGCAGCACCTTGTCTAGCGCCAGAAATCTGCGTGCGGGGGGGTGGGTTCATTCGTGACCGGCATGACCTTGATTCATGTGGGACAGAATTTGGGTCAATGACCTGCATGACCTTGATTTAAGTAGGTCAGAATTTGGGTCAATGACTTGCATGACCTTGATTTAAGTAGGTCAGAATTTGGGTCAATGACCTGCATGACCGTGATTTAAGTAGGTCAGAATTTGGGTCAATGACCTGCATGACCTTGATTCATGTGGGTCAGAATTTGGGTCAATGACCTGCATGACCTTGATTCAGATGGGTCAGAATTTGGGTCAATGACCTGCATGACCTTGATTTAAGTAGGTCAGAATTTGGGTCAATGACCTGCATGACCTTGATTTAAGTAGGTCAGAATTTGGGCCAATGACCTGCATGACCTTGATTCAGATGGGTCAGAATTTGGGTCAATGACCTGCATGACCTTGATTCAAGTGGGACAGAATTTGGGTCAATGATCTGCATGACCTTGATTTAAGTAGGTCAGAATTTGGGCCAATGACCTGCATGACCTTGATTCAGATGGGTCAGAATTTGGGTCAATGATCTGCATGACCTTGATTCAGATGGGTCAGAATTTGGGTCAATGACCTGCATGATCTTGATTCAAATGGGTCAGAATTGGGTCAATTGACTTTAAATCGAATCTTGAATTTTCAAAGGGCTAGGCAACGCACAAAAACTTTTTATAGTCTTTTCTTACGATAAAACAATAACCGACTCACTTAGTAACGGAACGGAAATCGTCTCTGTGCTGAATAACGGCGGCGAATTTGCAGTGCAGATGCGCAGAAAACCAATACTTTGGCTTCAGCCGGACCAGCAGCTCCTCTGTTGGCCTACTGCCCAGCTGGTTGCTTTCAACTTCCTCGCGAAAGAATGACTTCCGGCGTAGCAATCCCTCGGTGTCGCCGTAGCGATAAACTCCGCGCGGCCAGTCGTGGCTCAGCATGACGTCAATAGGAGCTTGCAGTTGGCGCAGGCGGAATACGTCGATACTGCGCTGGTGGTAGACACTGCGCAGACTGCTTTCGTCGTAGGGCGGGTGCTCAAAGTGGCCCAGGGTGTAATCGTGCTGTTTGAAGATGCCGGATAGGCCGCCGATGCGAAGGCCGCCGAAGTTAACAACTCCGGCGTAGCCCAGGTACCAGATGTTTGGCGCCAACCAGCCTCCATAGGGCAGCTCCTGGGCGCGGTGTTGTTCAGCACTGGTTGTTTCTGTCTCCCTGACATTCTGTGTCCCTGCTGCCTACTGGACAGTCTGGGTCTCTGCTGCCTCCCTGACATTCTGTGTCCCTGCTGTTCTAGACCTTCTGTGTCCCTGCTGTTCTAGACATTCTGTGTCCTTGATGCCTCCTGGACATTGTGTCCCTGCTGCCTCCCGGACATTGAGTGTCCCTGCTCCCTCCCGGACATTGTGTGTGTGTCCCTGCTGCCTCCCAGACATTGTGTGTCCCTGCTGCCTCCCGGACATTGTGTGTCCCTGCTGCCTCCCGGACATTGTGTGTCCCTGCTGCCTCCCGGACATTGTGTGTCCCTGCTGCCTCCCGGACATTCTGTGTCCCTGCTGCCTCCCGGACATTGTGTGTCCCTGCTGCCTCCCGGACATTGTGTGTCCCTGCTGCCTCCCGGACATTGTGTGTCCCTGCTGCCTCCCGGACATTGTGTGTCCCTGCTGCCTCCCGGACATTGTGTGTCCCTGCTGCCTCCCGGACATTGTGTGTCCCTGCTGCCTCCCAGACATTCTGTGTCCCTGCTGCCTCCTGGACATTGTGTGTCCCTGCTGCCTCCCAGACATTCTGTGTCCCTGCTGCCTCCCGGACATTCTGTGTCCCTGCTGCCTCCCGGACATTCTGTGTCCCTGCTGCCTCCTGGACATTGTGTGTCCCTGCTGCCTCCCAGACATTCTGTGTCCCTGCTGCCTCCCGGATATTCTGTGTCCCTGCTGCCTCCCGGACATTCTGTGTCCCTGCTGCCTCCTGGACATTGTGTGTCCCTGCTGCCTCCCAGACATTGTGTGTCCCTGCTGCCTCCTGGACATTGTGTGTCCCTGCTGCCTCCCGGACATTCTGTGTCCCTGCTGCCTCCCGGACATTCTGTGTCCCTGCTGCCTCCCGGACATTGTGTGTCCCTGCTGCCTCCCGGACATTGTGTGTCCCTGCTGCCTCCCGGACATTGTGTGTCCCTGCTGCCTCCCGGACATTGTGTGTCCCTGCTGCCTCCCAGATATTCTGTGTCCCTGCTGCCTCCTGGACATTGTGTGTCCCTGCTGCCTCCCAGACATTCTGTGTCCCTGCTGCCTCCCGGATATTCTGTGTCCCTGCTGCCTCCCGGACATTCTGTGTCCCTGCTGCCTCCTGGACATTGTGTGTCCCTGCTGCCTCCCAGACATTCTGTGTCCTTGATGCCTCCTGGACATTGTGTCCCTGCTGCCTCCCGGACATTGAGTGTCCCTGCTCCCTCCCGGACATTGTGTGTGTGTCCCTGCTGCCTCCCGGACATTGTGTGTCCCTGCTGCCTCCCGGACATTGTGTGTCCCTGCTGCCTCCCAGACATTGTGTGTCCCTGCTGCCTCCTGGACATTGTGTGTCCCTGCTGCCTCCCGGACATTGTGTGTCCCTGCTGCCTCCCGGACATTGTGTGTCCCTGCTGCCTCCTGGACATTGTGTGTCCCTGCTGCCTCCCGGACATTGTGTGTCCCTGCTGCCTCCCGGACATTCTGTGTCCCTGCTGCCTCCCGGACATTGTGTGTCCCTGCTGCCTCCCGGACATTGTGTGTCCCTGCTGCCTCCCGGACATTGTGTGTCCCTGCTGCCTCCCGGACATTGTGTGTCCCTGCTGCCTCCCAGACATTGTGTGTCCCTGCTGCCTCCTGGACATTCTGTGTCCCTGCTGCCTCCTGGACATAGTGTGTCCCTGCTGCCTCCCGGACATTGTGTGTCCCTGCTGCCTCCCAGACATTCTGTGTCCCTGCTGCCTCCCGGACATTGTGTGTCCCTGCTGCCTCCCGGACATTGTGTGTCCCTGCTGCCTCCCAGACATTCTGTGTCCCTGCTGCCTCCTGGACATTGTGTGTCCCTGCTGCCTCCCTGAAATTCTGTATGGTCAGTCTCTTATCTTACAGTTATCCCGAAGTAACAGAAAAGTTATTCACCTGCATATAATTAGAAGCCTCGTGATTGCCGCCAATAACAATGGTCAATATAGGCGCCCTCTTAGTCTCATTGTAGTACTGCCAAAAATCGCACATCCGACGATGCTTAGGCGGCACTGCCATGCAAGTCAAGTCGGCTGGGTTGCGTGCCGCTTGAAAATCGCCGCAGCACAACAGCAAATCGACTGTAAAGCCGCCTTCGGCCTCCAGGTCGCGTATGGTGGCATAGACGCGATCTAGTTCGCCGTGCAGGCAGCCGACAACCGCCACTTTCATGGCTAGAGTTTCAGCTAGCTGGGACTTTCACACCTGAACAGTGCGAAAGTTCAATGAGGCATTTTAATTTAGGCTAACCTAGCTTAGTTAGAGTTAGATAGGGCTAAAATAGGTTACAATTACATATAACTTAACCTAAACATCTAGGAGGCTGGAAGCTTAGCCCAGGGATATGGGAGGCTGGTAGCTTAGCCTGGGGATATGGGAGGCTGGTAGCTTAGCCTGGGGATCTGGGAGGCTGGTAGCTTAGCCTGGGGATCTCGGAGGCTGGTAGCTTAGCCTGGGAATCTGGGAGGCTGGTAGCTTAGCCAGGGGATCTGGGAGGCTGGTAGCTTAGCCTGAGGATCTGGGAGGCTGGTAGCTTAGCCTGAGGATCTGGGAGGCTGGTAGCTTAGCCAGGGGATCTGGGAGGCTGGTAGCTTAGCCTGGGGATCTGGGAGGCTGGTAGCTTAGCCTGGGGATCTGGGAGGCTGGTAGCTTAGCTTGGGGATCTGGGAGGCTGGTAGCTTAGCCAGGGGATCTGGGAGGCTGGTAGCTTAGCCTGGGGATCTGGGAGGCTGAAAGCTTAGCCAGGGGATCTGGGAGGCTGGTAGCTTAGCCTGGGGATCTGGGAGGCTGGTAGCTTAGCCTGGGGATCTCGGAGGCTGGTAGCTTAGCCTGGGGATCTGGGAGGCTGGTAGCTTAGCCTGGGGATCTGGGAGACTGGAATCTTAGCCTGGGAATCTGGGAGGCTGGTAGCTTAGCCAGGGGATCTGGGAGGCTGGTAGCTTAGCCTGAGGATCTGGGAGGCTGGTAGCTTAGCCTGAGGATCTGGGAGGCTGGTAGCTTAGCCTGGGGATCTGGGAGGCTGGTAGCTTAGCCTGGGGATCTGGGAGGCTGGTAGCTTAGCCTGGGGATCTGGGAGGCTGGTAGCTTAGCTTGGGGATCTGGGAGGCTGGTAGCTTAGCCAGGGGATCTGGGAGGCTGGTAGCTTAGCCTGGGGATCTGGGAGGCTGAAAGCTTAGCCAGGGGATCTGGGAGGCTGGTAGCTTAGCCTGGGGATCTGGGAGGCTGAAAGCTTAGCCTGGGGATCTAAGAGGCTGGTAGGTTAGCAACGGATCTTGAGGATTAAAATTGGTTTGATTCACGAGAAAATGAAAGCATTTTTTATAAATTTACAGTTATAAGACAGCAGGTAGAGGTACTTGAAGTTCCAATAGCTGGGTGACGAACTGACGATTAAATTTAGCAAGAAAGTAACATGACAGTCAATAAGCTGAAATTCAAGCAAATTAATTCAGGTTTAAGAAGTAACTTTCAAATGTGTCAAAAAGCTGCTGCAGTTGCAAAGGGAGTTAGATGATATATGATAGCTACTTAAAAGACCTACCTATATTTCAAACCAACTGATCTAGACTTCCATAACTCTATGCATACATACGTGACGGCATTTACACAGCAGGTAGCTATTTTTCTAACAATAGCAACAGAAATTATGAAACAGAGTCCTCAAACGAAAAATTTGATCAGTTGAAACCGACTTTTGGTGCTGTTTCTTTTATTGTTTCTTTGACTGAATAATAAACATACTAAATACACAAAGAGCGGAACAATTAAATTGGATTTGGTTGCGCTTGACTTGCCATATTTAAATTACTAGCACGGTTATGCTGGCTGATTTGTAGCTTTGCAGCTGAATTGAAGAAATAGCGTGGCTTTAAACCTGATCAATGTTATTGACTTTACTAGTAAATGTTTGCCAGATTCAAGGGCGGAATTTTCACCGCCTATATTTTCATATTTTAGGCCGATTTCTTGACGGCAAGTCGACAAAAAATTACATTAACACACAAAAAAGTATAAAACTAACTCGCACTTTAAGTATTATTACATCATCATATGATAAAGTGCAACAAACAGTAGATTAAATTTCGATTGGGAAAAGTATAGATGAATAACTAATATAAGCACTCGGGCTTGTTAACACTTGACAAACGTGTGCGATTATTTTTTAATTCAAATCTTTCAATTTTTGTAGTTTTCCTAATTCCTTTCAACTAAATAAATTTAAAGCAACAACTTCTGCTTTTTCTTCTCAATTTATCTTTTCGTTCGTTGAATGTTGCTCAGCTTTCTGTCCAAAGGTCACGGAGTTAAATAAAACTAAAACATTAATAAAATGAGATACATGCATAGGACACAACAGGTGCTGCTTTGTTATTAGTTTGCTGCTGGTATTAACTTCCTGGTCAGAGCTTCAATAGCTTGGCTAATTCCATTGCGATTAACGACGAGGCGGAGAGCCAGGCGGCCCACCGCTGCCGCTACGACGGCGAGGGCGGAATTCTCCGCCCCCTGGGCCGCCCCCGCCTCCGCGGCCGAAGCCGCCACGACCTCTTGAGCGTGGAAATTCATCGCGGCCGCCTCTGTAGCCTCCACCGTCGCGACCGTATCGGAAATCGGCGCCACCTCTGGGCGGCCTGAAATAGCCGCCGCCGCTGCCTCGGCCCCTATAGGGCGGCTCTGCAATCGCCATCAATTTTAATTCGAAGCTTGTGTGCGCTTGGAGTTGAGCATGTCCGTAGCAAGTCCGCTACCAATTTCTTTGTTTGCAATTAATGACAATTAACTAGCTTCATAAGCTAATCTTATTAACTAATTCTACCTTTAACTATCATACCAGTTTGTCACTAAAACCTAGGTCATAATAACTTTGTTAGAAAATAATATTACTCAACTCAGAGCAGCCAATGAAGCCAATTTTTTTGTCAATCATTTAATCAAATTTCGAATATTTTTTATATATTTTGTTACAATTTAATTTAATAAGACTGATTCTTATGCACCAATAATCGCATGTAAAACTCGCAGTAAAGTCATTTTCTGGTACCGAATTAATTATCTAGATTGGACACATCGCTCTCGTGCTTCTTATCTCGTGGTTTGGTCTAATACAGCTTGCAGGCTTAAAACGAGTCGCCAATCGACCAATTAGTTCAAGTTATTAAGTTTTCATTCTGTGACCTGTCGACTTGTATTTAGGCCAATTGTTTAACTAGTGTAATCGTCCCTCTATTACCATATGAATGCTTATGCTAGTAGCTAACGAGCTGGCTAGCAAAAAGCTAATAAAAGCTTATAAAAAGTCAACTTTTTTCTATATAAAATAAGACAAACGCATCGTTGGCATTTTACTGAAGTTGCATGCTTACGAAAATTAACTGTTAAACTTGCAAAATCCTAAACCGGTCTGCATTTAAAGTGACGCTGGTTCCATTTATACTCTTTGTACTCTCTCTCCGAAATATTTCAATATACGAGGGATGATCAAAAAAGTTCTGCAACCTATCGACATTGCGTTGAGATTACCGAACCGATCACGCTTAAAATTGACACAATGACATAGAAAGAAGTATTTTATATTAGTCTCGAGTTTTAAGCCATTTCATAAATCTCTTCGAACTTGGCTAACAATTGATGATTTACGATAAGCATTTTTATGCGTGTGAATTAAACTGTGAATATCTGCTTTTGATTCAGCATATTTAGAGTCGTGTAGCATGGAAACGGATTGTCTGACACGCACATGGATTTTATAACTGTTTCTGCACATTCTGCCACTGCATTTGACACCATCGCCCGGCTCACATGTTATTTGGTTGATGCACAGTCGAGTGTTATTGTCAAGTGAATGTCTGGCAAAACTTGACATAGATTCACAACTACTCTCACATTTTTCAAATTTTAGAGAGATTTTTCGCCGGAGAATCTTCCTTAGCAAGTTGCTGGGACCGCTAAATATTCAACTGAAGTATTTTTGGCAATGCTTTGTTGCTGTAGGGAAGGCATGAAACGGCATAAAATCGGCGAGGTGACAACTCCGTTGCTTTGAATGCTGTCCCTCACACAGCTCAGTCAACTCGGATGCTTCTGAAGCACAAAAGGATTCAGTTGCTTCTACAATCTACATCCATCGTACTGGCTAGGCACTGAACTATATGGCTCCAGTGTATTCTCGAAAATAAAAGCTGCTACTCTTAGAAGACCTTTTTTGTGCTTAAGAACGGACATAATTGCTCCAATCAGATTTGCGGAAACTACTTGCATTCTATTATCGTAGCTACTGCTAGACGTGGCAAAAGCGGCGGAAGCAGTGCTTAGAAGCTGGTGCGAGGGAGACGGCTTGCGGAAGTCACATTGTTAACTCACTTGCAAAACTTTTTGATCACCCCTAGTAAAATACAACTCTAGAGCTTTGGGTATCTGCTTACACAATAAAATACTATCATTTAGTACTGACAAAGGCATCAATAGTAAAAAATCCTCGGGTTAGTGATGAAAATTTTATATTTAGGTATTAATTGTATTGTACTTCTTTAAGTGTGAACTCATTCTCTCACTTTTTTACCGAGTTTAAAGTCGAAATGTCGTCACTCTTAATTTTGATTTCTCAAATCGTTTCGGAATACTTTGGACGGCTAAATTGAAGCATGTACAATTTTAATACTTCTTATTTGTGACGGCAACCATGCTGGTGAAATCATTTATTACTTTTTTCGATCAACAGTTGCAAAATGCAGACGCTGCTTAGGACTCGATTTCAATCAAATTTTTCAATTTCAAATAGTTTCATTGGCAGCTCGATCCTAACCTTGATAAGCCTATTTGTCTACTAACTGTGCACAGATAAAGCATCATTAAATCTGAATTCGGCACTCTCAATTTCATTCTGATAGTTCCTGCAGTTTCTAGTGACTCAGTGACTCTGCAGTGACTCAGTGAACTCTCTAGACAGCTCCTAATGAGATGGTGTAATAACTCTAGCTAACTTTCGCTTTCTCACCAAAGCTTATCTTACCGCCATCTCGTCTAAATCCGCCGCGATCATCAAAACGAGGCCTGTCCGGAAATCGCGGCGGTGGCGGCGGCGAAAATCGACGCATCGGCGGCGGCGGAGGCGGCGGCCCGCCCCGATGATCATAACGAGGAGGCGACGGGCCTCTTGGACTCGGATGGCGGTACTCTCTGTAAGACGCGCGCGTTTTTGCAAACAAAAAAAAACAAATAACCTAACACCAACTACACTGAATTTCGACTTGCATTAGTAGCTTTAAACAATCTGTGACCATATTCTTCCAACCAGTGCGGTCATCTTGCACATTTACAATTGTTACTAACAGTAGCAGAATCGACGATAGCACTTATAAAAAACTGTCGATATTAATGTTAACTGATGCAATTTTTTCAACACTAAGACCGACTTGTGCCGCCAGCTGCGTCGCAATATTAACTTTGTCGACCAGATCTCGAGCGATATTAGCTCCATATCATAGCAGCTGTTTGAGTGTGCTACTAATTTCTTACTTTTATTCTGACCGATTGCTTCGCTAATGTTTTTCTTAATATTTGCTGCAGTACGTAGACAGCTCCATGGGACATAATTTGCAGGTAGCTAGCATCTTTATTAGCACTTTTGCTTTCAGTTTGGAATTGGATTTTGACCATTCAAATTCGCATGTATAATGAGGTAATTCATCAACAGCTTTAATACTAATTCAGTCGATCCGATAAAAAACCATCAGAATCTCTTATTTTAATAGACATGCGCCATTATAAAACTTATGGACTCACCGATAGTTCCTGATGGGAGAGCGATCCCTGCAAAAGAAATGCGCTGGTTTTGAAATATATACGTTTTTTATCTATGACATAAAAAGGGATCTTCAAACTAAGTAGTAGTGACACACCCATTTTTGTTTCGATACGATTTAATTTACAAAAAATAAAATCTGGACATTTAACTAGAAGCCAGTAGCAATTTTACTCCTTCTTAAAAGCTTATAGCCCCATAATATTTCCTTCAATAGAATGTAACATTCATAGCTGCTAGTCCTTTAGTAGTATGCTTCACTAATGCAAACAGCGGCTCACCTGAACCGGGGCGGACTCATTCGCATGCCGCCGCCGCCGTAGCCGCCACCGCGGCCACCCATGTGCGGCGGAGGAGGCGAGCGGTCCCTGTAGCCGCCCCGGCTCCTCGGCGGCGTGTAGCCCCGATAGCCGCCGGGCATCATCGGCGGCGACGGCGATCGCCGGCCCCGATAGTGCGGCGAGTATTCGCGATAGTCCCCGCCACCGCCATGACGAGGCGGCGGTGGCGGCAGCGGCGGAGCCATGTGCGGCGGCATCGATCTAGGCGGCGAGGCCCGGTACTTGGAGCGGGGCACGGGCATTGGCGGCCCGCCGGGTGGTCCTCGAGGCGGCGAGTACTCCCGGTAGCCTCCGCCGCCGCCACCGCCGCCACGGCCACCTCTCATGGGTGGCCGGCCTCGGAATCCGTTGCCGCCGCCGCCGCCCCGTCCGAAGCCGTCGCGATTGAAGCCTCGTCCACCGCGGCCTCGACCGCCATCTCTGTTATCATAGTCACCTCTTCCACCGCCACGATACATTTCAAAGTCAATAGTGGGCTGGAATTGGTGCCAATCCATTAGAATAATGTTAAGCAGCTGTTCTGATTTTACATTGAGAATCATTAGATGGCTTGATTGGCAATGGGTATGTAAGAAGGATATAAGTTTCAATTGGTAGAAGCATAATCAAAACAAAAAGTAAATATGTTGCAAGTGGATCAATGTACATTTTTTTTGGCACATGAGAGATACCTGACAAAATGTACCTTAATTTTATTTACAATATGATGCAAATTACATTGATAAATTGTTATGCTGCTATGATCCAAATATACAAAATCCTTAAAGATGTCTGCTTATTCAGATGAATAAATAAGTCAAACAAGTCTTATAGGTACCCTAGAAGACAACAGTATCCACATATAAGCACATTAAGGTATACCATAGCTTATGCAACTTACAATTATTAAAACTTGGCTAGTAAGTAAAAACTATTATTAGAAGAAAAATATCTGATTAAAAAAATATTCTAACATATTTATATCAAAACAAAAGCTACTAAAGAAAATAAAAATATCTTTTAGGCATGTAAATTTGTTTGAATTACAATATTTACATTATGTTGTTTTATTTATATATTTAAAAAAATATTTCTAATTTATCTGTTACAATTGTTCCATTCAATTAAAACCTAAAAAGCTACATTTTTAGCAACATGGTATAAATTATCTTAGACTTAAGGCTTATTTTGGTATAACATTTGTCCATATTCAAGTATTTGATATATCTACTTTAAAATTTTTTTGAGAAAAAATTTATTATTTACTTCAAAAAACATTAAACTATTGACTTTAATATTAAAAAATAACTGGGTGATTTTAAATTGAATTTACTAAAAAGGTTTATTATTGATTTGATAACAATAAAATTTTTTTATTAAATGCAATAAGTATAGAATATCATATTTAATTGCTGTTATGTCTATATAAAGATAATAGAAAATAGACTAAGAGCATTTGTTTTAAGTCAAAATGTCTTTGATCGCCTTTAGTAGGCCTTTTAAAAAAACAAATACTGCACTTCAAAATCCATAATGAAAGTCACAAAATTGGCAATGTAAGTTTTAAAATCAGTGATATAAGTTGCAAAATTGGTAATGCAAGTTGTAAAATCAGCAATTTAAGTTGTTGCAATGCAAGTCACAAAATCAGTGATTCAAGTCACAAAATTAGCTATATAAGTTGCAAATTAGGTCAAAATTGGGGAGGTAAGTTGCAAAATTAGGGGAAGGCAAGTTGCAAAAGTAAAAACTGGGAGAAAAGCAAACAAAACATAGCAGAGTAAGGTATAGGTGAAAAGTGGTTTGTAAGACCTTTTTTGCTTCTTTAAATTTTTTTTGAAGTAAGTTATAAACTTTGTTTCAACTAAGTTGCACAAGCCAACCAAATTTTCCAACTTATACACATATGGCTATATGGATCTTAGTCACTTCATCAATTGTCATTTTGTCAACTGGCTAATTTTTAAATAATTTCAAGAAATTGGTCATTTTGTCAATTAGCCACTGGCACTATCTAAATTTTGGTCACTTTGTCAACTTTTGTTTGCATGAATAATTGAAACCTAACCTGAGTAACTTAATCAATTTTGTATAATTGTTAGAAAACTTTGGAGTTTAAAAAGAATGCTGTTTAAAAAAACATTAAGGAAAAAATAAAAATTTTATAATTCAAATCAATTGTCCAAGCCAAATAAAATTGTGGAGAGGAATAGAGGCTAGAGCTAAAAGAAATAAATGCAAATAGACATAGCAACCATGTCTATAATGTAAAAGCTCATAAAGCATGGTAACCATGTCTCTAATGTTGACTAGGACTATACTTATAGATATGGCTGCTATATTTATAATATAAAAGCTGATACTAGCTATAGGCATGGCAGCCATGTCCTTAAAAAGGAAACTGAAACCCCCATACTGGAAACATGGTAGCCATGACAATGGGAGCTTGCATGGCAATTTGTTTATAAATATTCTATAACTAATCAGGTGGACTATGGCAAGTTGCAAATTCAGAGAACTGCAAAATGCAAATCCTAAGACTAAGAGCCTGCCAGCATCTTGCTACTCATTCGTGCAAACTATTTGCCAATAGGCAATAGCTAGGCCTAATGTTAATAACAAAGAAAGCTTTAACTTTTTTTATTTTACTAAAAAGTAGCAGATATAGCTAAATTGTAAGAAAGCAAATGGTGGATTTGTCAGATTTTCTAAATTGCACTTTTGGGAGAGAAATAGCAGAAGCGGACTAGATATTAGCGATAGTATAAAAATGGATAGCGGTACCCAACACTTATTAAAAGATACCCAAGTAATGAAATAGACCTAAATTTTTACCAAAAGTATGGAATACTAAAGACTGTTAGCGGACAGAAAAAATTAAATTAACCTTGTTCGTGGCCAAATTTGTGGCCAACAACAATCTGACAGTTACAGTTATGCTTTTGATGATTTTTAGATTTAAATGTTCTCTTTTTTCGATACATAGAAGATAAAGGCCAAGCATGGAGATATATAGCTTTTTAGCTACGATTGTCATAGATACGTAATAAATCAAGTCAAGTGATTTAGGCAACAAAACTTCTTGGGCTTGTTGGGCTTCGCGCTTTACAGTTTTAAACTAACGTCACAACGTGAATTTGACGACTGGTACGAGGTCGAAATTAAAAGTGACTATTTTGTATCGTTTAAATATGCGTCACATATTAATTATAACTAAGCTTTTGTAGTACATTTGCGTAAATTAGCGCAAAGTACGTCCACGTTAGTCAAATTTACAAAAATGCATTTCGAGATGCATTAAATCATATTATTTAATTATTACGTCAATTTACACTCGTAGTTAGATTCCCGACAGAAAAATATTCACGGAATTTTTTAACTCTAAACATTAGTCAAGGACATCTTAAGTACTTAAGCCATCCATGGCATTTTCTCGGCTCCATGAATGCTATTTAGGTCGCATTAATTAGTGAATAACAAAGCTTTGCTAAGTCTGCACCCACAAAATTGCATTAAGAGAAGTGAAAAAAAACCTAATAATTTAATTATAGTTATACACATGTAGAATACGTACAAGCAGGTATTTACCAAGGCCATGTACCACTTGAAGTTACGCTGCCTAAATTTGTCCTGGGCATTTACTAAAAGTTTTAGAGAAGAAATTTAGTTTCTTCTGACCAATTTTGGGTACATGTACATAAAACCTGGTGCTTCCTTTCCAGGTATGACCCAAACTGAATTACCGCAGATTGCTGGTTATTTTTTAACAATATTGAGGCACAGATACAAATGGACATTTCTGTATGTAAGTAACGTGGACGGCGCAACGTTTAGGCCAGGGTGAATATAACTTGGTCTTTTGCATTTATGCAGCAAGCAGTTAATCGCTCTGATCAGCCCCCCGCATCTTTTGTTTTAGGACAACTTAAGTATAACTTGAGTAGCTTTAGCGTAACCGTAAGTGGTCGGCCCTTGATTTTGCTATGCATGCAGGCTCCTTGAAGATATGCATCACCTGCTGAAAATTTACAACAATTATTTTTACTACGTAATCTTACTACTCTTAGTATTTTTATTCCAATTTAATTTATGGTTTTTAGGTAGGCCGTCAGACCGAAAAGTATGACTGAAAAGTACTGGGTTCGAAACCCAACGATTGATATTTCCCCTTAAAGGAAAGTCATGCAGAATTTAACTCATTTAATGGCAGTGTGAACGAGTCTTTAGAGAGTCTTTAGTACTTAATTCTGAGTGGCGTCAGTCGCAGAGCTAGGAAAATTTATGTTGGGTGTTGCGCCCACTTAGGCCCGCCAGTATGAAGACTCAATAAAATAAGAATTATTTTATTCAAACCAGTTTTCTATTCATTTTCGAGGCCTTAATTCTCCCAATGGGAGCGAGAGCTTAATACGTTAAGTTAAGAAATGGAATCAGAAGTTTAATGGGAGTTTCTATCGATTACCAATGTGGCAGTACTCTATTTCCATTGCCACGTTGGAAGTCTAAAATTTACAAACAATAAACGCCAATCGATCATATTTGCTTGACAAATTAGCACACAATAAGCATTTGAAACCAAACATTAAGCAATGATTCACAGCCGAAGCTACTTAGGCATTGCTGGTAATTATTTAGGTTACTGACAGTTTATGTAACGATTGTATTAAGTCCAGATCGGTACGTGTAGATTAAACCTGACGTCTGCAGACAAGCAAGCAGGAGTGTTCTATTAAAGCTGAATACATAAAAAAAGCATAGAAAAGCACGAGAATGAAATTCCTAAAATCATTTGGAAGTTTCTTTCAATTATAGAAAAACATGGGTAAAAAAATTGTTGCCTGTCACTTTTCGTCGGCCGTAGTCTGCGCCAAAAAGGCCTTGATGCGCTGCAGAAGCTCTTTCTTAACCTCGTCGGGTACTAAGGCGCGACCTTTAGGCGTGATCTCGGCTACCAGATCGTCAACAGTGATTTGCTCGAGACCCTTCTGTCGGACAATCTCTTTGCAGTGCTGTTTGAGCTTCTCGCGCCAGCCGCACTCGTTTAGCCGCGTACGAAGCAGTTCTTTGAGTCGCTCGCGCTCGCCAGTTTGGATTAGGCGCTGGTTGACTTGGGCGCGAACTCGGGCGCGTTTCTCGCTGAGTGTGAAATGGAAAATTAGAATAGGTAGATATTTTATCATCAGTCACTTAATCAGCAAGATTCACTACTGTTAAGTTAGGGTTTTAAATGCAAAATGTAAAAAAAATTAGTATCAATCTTTTTTGTTTTCATGAATACAGGCAACCTTGCCAATGAACAAACTTGGCAACAACAAAGCAAAATTGTTGACAAGCTGGCTAAACTTAGTGAGACATATTGCTAAACTATAAAGATATAACAAGAATAGTTATAACAAAAATCTAAAAAGAACCCTAAAAACCAAGTTTAAGAATTTGAGATTTAATTTTTTGTTTGTCTATTTTTTTATCTCCTTTTTGCATATGCCACTGTCTATTGTTCCAGATACTGTAAACTTCATATTGCTATTCCATGTAGCTCGTACTATGCACTATATTCCCATTGTTATACATGCAATGCATTGTATCTTCGCTATTATACTGTTATCTTCCTGCATTGTATCCAAGCATGCATAGCCATTGCTATCAAGCATAAAATTTACTATACAACAAGCTTAAGTTAGATGAATAGTGGACATATCTCCCAAATAATTATATTATCAAAATATAATATAATACAAACTAAATATGAAATGGATATAAAAAGGATTTTATCTCAATGGTGTATTTCATAGAACTCATGCTGCAAACCTATTTAATACCATAAAAATGCAAATGTTGTAATACCTATTTAGTCAAATATTTGAATTAAATCTATGATTTAGATTAAGCTTGCTATAATTTATTAGAAAGTGAAATTTTAGCATTTTAAAATGATAATTTTAAAGAAAATTCCCAATGTGCATCATTTCACTGCCTCCACATTTTTGTTAATACCTTACCTTAAGCAAATGATCATAGTAAAAAGGAAATACATATATTTTTCATAATTACATTTGTAAAACTCACATATAGGTATATAAGTAAACAAAACCAAAACCATTGCTTTCTTATACATAAATTTGCTGAAATAAAAAAACTAGGCCTAGCTAACAACAAATGGATTCGCAACAACTTTAATCTGTCATAATTAAGCTGACTGATCAGCAAGTTTTAGTAGGCCCCACAGTAATGATTAGCCTCTTATCTAATTTTTAATTTTAATCACATCAAAAATTTCACAGTAGAAATTTTGCAATGCCAGAAAACAAACAAGCAAAAAGACAAAGAAAAGCTTACTCGATTTCCATTGGCTTAAACGAGATTGCTAAAGGATTTAAGATAATCAATGGATGCAAAGTATATTTAATACTATTAATTTAATAATAATAAGACAGAAGTATTTCGGCTAATGCAGGAAATTAACAATAAAAAACAGCTCAAAATTGAATTTTTTAGCAATAAAAAAATTCGTCGAGAAAACAAATGTTGACTGCACTACACTAGCCTGATCTAGGACGATTAAAAATTTCTAAATCGAAACGAAAGAAACTGTCTATACTATAGTTTATGTATAAATACAAGTAATTACAACTAAATACAAAATTTTTTTTGCATATTTGAAAATGTATTTAATGTAAAAATGAACACTCGAAATTTATGTAACACTTTGTTATAAATTACTACATTTTATAAGAATACCATGCTGCAGCAAACCGGTTTTGCCGAGCTGTAGGGCTTACTGCTTTGTGTTTTTGGTCTTACTCTTACTCACTGGACTGGTAGATTGGGTAATGATAGCCTAAGGGATACAATAGTCAAGACTTTATTTAATAATTATTGATATATTGAGGAAAGAATCTAATGCTAATAATAACCTACCGAGCTTAGACATTATCTATTATATACAGTAATTGGCTAGGTCAATGGCAATGCAATCTTTTTCATGCAAATCACAAGCTAAATAATTTTTGTGTATTTATATCGTGCTAAATTGAAAATTTCCTTGCTGTTTGATTGGCAAGTTATAAAAAAGTTAGCGAATTTTTATAGCTATTACTATAAGTATAAATAGTACTTTTTTCCAACTACTAGCCAGTGTATAAACTAAATCATAATAAATAAATAAATAATAAATAAATTTAGACACCCAACCTTTCGATCAGATGTACAGCCCAATGCACAGCCACAGCTAGTTGCATGGCGCATCCAAGGACTAGGCCCCCTATGTTACATACATACATAGGCTATGTATAGCTTTTAGCCTGATGGGCTGGAGGGGCCCCAACACCTACCCTAAATTTACCTAGCTCAAACTGGTACCCAATCCTAGCTGGGTGGAATGAAGTAATGCAGGATTAAGTGCCTTGTTCAAGGGCACAAATTGTCTCCTAGGGCTGGGACTCAAACCCATGACCTTCTGGTCTCAAGACATGCGCCCTAGCCAGTAGACTACAACTCCTTTAAGATTGTAGTAACTTCTCCTAAATCATAATTATAAATGGCTATTTCTTCATGTCCTAGTTTAAAATTTTCTCTATGACTCTAGATAAATTTACTAATAATAGAATTTTATGATAATTTTAAAGTTATAAATATATAGTCAAATTTTTTTGGCATTCTTTTGGTTCATGATCACCTTGACTTTTGCATTTTGGTTCACAATCATTTATGTCTCTATGCCATTTCAGCACCAAAATGATAAAGTGGAATCACACTATTGAGAACTTTTAATAATTGATTAAATTTAATCAAAAGTGACTGCATTGTTTGTTACATATACTGGGTTTATTTTTTTACTGGGCACAGGATATAAAATTGCATCATGCTCTTAATTTTAGGATGCAATTTCAATTTTTTAGGAAGTCTCATTTAAGAGGTCTTTTATTGTAAAGAATTTAAAAAATCAAGATGCAAAATTGTATCCTATATCAAATTTAAGGATGCAATTCTCAAAGTCAAGATACTATAGCATCCCTATAGCACAAAAAATAAACCCAATACATATATGTATTCACTTTGGCATACAATCATTTGCAAATAACTGTTTTCATTAGAATGATTGCAAACCAAAGCTGGGTATATACCAATGATCATATACCAAAGCTGATGTATAAAAGCAGCATAGCTTTCAATGTCAGACAGTTGTCCATTTGTCCAACTATTGTTATAATTGACTAGTCTGGAAATATTGGCACCTTTGAATTTCCATTCCTTTTGATGGTAATGGCACCTTCTTTTAATGGTAATCGTGACCTTCTGGAATGATCATATACCAAAAGAATGCCATTTTTGGTCTCTAAATTGCATAATTTTTTGAATATATAGTCTAGTATATACTTATCCTAATATTACCTTTTCAAATTAACAAATATATAGTTTTTATTCTAACAACAACAACAACAACAAAATATGCTGTCAGGTAGAAAAGCAGCATCACAGTAATTAATTAAGCAGTTAGAATTTTTTATAAAATCAATGGAATCTTGTAGGGAATTATATTTTTACAAAAAATGTTTATTACTAATGAACAGTTTATTATAATGACATTAGAATCTGAGAATACAATTTTTATTATTAGTAAATATGACCAACACCTGGCCAACCTAGCTAATCCAGCTGGGTAAAATGGCTGCCAATAAAGATAAATTACAAAATTCAACATGAATAGAGAAAAAATCTACTCAAGATAATAAACAAGAGGTATTTAAAAGAATGAAATGAAAACTTACAAAGAAGGAAAGCGAGGTATATTGCAATCAAAGAAAACTAATTTACAACTAAAAGGTTTTGAAAGAAAATAAGTTGGAATGAGAGCAAGATAAGTCAATAAAAAGTAGCCAATTTTGTTAAAATCTAACTTCCATTGAATAGGTAAATTTTTAAAATTGGTTACTCGTATTTATGCTTAAAAGAATGAGGAGTCAAAATTATATATTGCATGATTTAACAACCTACAAAGAGCCATTCCATTCAATATTCTTAAGTAGCCAGTTTATTTCATTACTTCTTAATTGGTCATTTCACTGATTTCAGGCTTTGGCTAGTGGCCAACAGCTTGGCCACAACAGTCGAATGAATCAGCCAGCATCCGCTGCCTATTCGCCTGTCCACTATCCTATTATGTCCTATGGCAGATTGTCGCCCCCAACTAGTGTTGTCAGCATTGGACAAAATCGATCAAAATTTGTCTATAGCGGCAGCGCCGGCTATGGCCAGCCTGAACTAACTAGCAACACTGTGATTGGGCAGGGCCTCGGCTTTGATTATGGCCCAGTTAGTAGCAGCGCCGGCTATGTTGTTAATGGCAGCGCCAGCTATCCAATTAGCAGCTATCCGCTTAGCACGGCGGCTTATCCAGTTAGCACGGCTGGTTATCCAATCACGGTCAGCACTTCCGGCTACCCAATTAGCAGCGCCTATGTTAGCGGCAATCTATCCGCCCTCTGGCCATTGCCAACTTCTCAGCAGCAGTCGATTTCTAGCGCCGCTGCAACAGCCTCAGCCGCATTTCATCACCATCAGATGTACTATGGCAGTATTGTGGCCAGTTCGGGAGCTCCGCTGCCGCATCAGCCTCCGCCGCAACTGTCAGCTCCATCCTCGCAGTACGCGCCACGTCAGCAGGTTCTGCAGCATCAGCAGCCGCATTTATTGCCAGCCTCCGTTTATTCAAGCCAGCCGCTTAGCAGCTCGGCAGCCAATAATTATCCTAGACTGAGCTACGCCATGGCTGGGCCGTCAACTACTCAGCAATACCAAGTGTCCTATACGGCCAACAATCCTAGGATGTACGCCGCATTTCCTGTTGCCGGCGGGGGCGGCGGCAGCGGCGTTGGATTTCGTCAACAGTTGCCTCGCGACGAAGACGAGTTGGGGGTTAGCGCCGGCGGCCACAGCGGCGGCTTTAACGGCGTCGGCAAGACTAAAACGCCAATGGCTCAGCTAAATGAGATTGCTAAGCATAACAGGGTGTCAGCTCAGTATGTGCTGGTTGATGAGCAGGGACCCGCGCATAAGAAAACATTTTTTATCAAATTGCGCTTCGGCAAAGAGGAGTATCAGGTGTGTTAGTGCGCTAATCTTAATTGAAACAGCACCAATTAATAAAGCCTCAATGTTTATAGCATACAGCTCTTAATATTAATTCATGTAGCCCCACCCCTGAAGCAACCAGCCTCAACCCTGAATCAACCAGCCCCAATCCTAAATCAACCAACCCCAACCCTGAATCAACCAACCCCAACCCTGAATCAACCAACCCCAACCCTGAATCAACCAGCCCCAACCCTGAATCAAACAGCCTCAACAACCCTGAATCAAACAGCCTCAACAACCCTGAATCAACCTACCCCAACCCTGAATCAACCAGCCTCAACAACCCTGAATCAAACAGCCTCAACAACCCTGAATCAACCTACCCCAACCCTGAATCAACCAGCCACAACCCCGAATCAACAAGCCACAACCCTGAATCAACAAGACACAACCCTGAATCAACCAGCCCCAACCCTGAATCAACCAGCCCCAGCCCTGAAGCAGCCAGCCCCAGCCCTGAATCAACCAGCCCCAACCCTGAAGCAGCCAGCCCCGGCCCTGAATCAACCAGCCGCCCTGTCCCAACCCCGATCCGCCAGGCGTCCGGTCTCAGCATAAAGAAGGCGCAGCACTCGGCAGCCGAGCGGGCCCTGGAAGCCACCGCCTACCCGAGGCCGACTCTGCGCGATCTGCGCGAATTAGCGAAACGCCGACGCGAACTGCGCGCTCTGGGCCCGCCGCCAATGCTCGAATTGACCAGCTTGGCAAATCGTCGCGGCGAAACGGTCCGATACGAGAGCTTCGGCGCCGGCGGCGCTGGCGACGCCGACGAAGCGACTAACGCTGTCGGACCAGCGGCGACGGCGGTGTCGGTGCGCCTGACGGTTGGCGACCGGGTGTTCACAGCTGACGGGCCGACTGTGCACGCCGCCCGTCAGTACGCCGCCGTTAAAGCTTTGCGCCAATTCAAATCCGAATCCTTAGGCGTTGCCAATGGCAACGATCAGGCGGCAACCGGCGACGAGTTCGCTGAGCAAAACGGCAGCGACGAGCGAGCGCAAACGGAGGCGGACGGCGAGGAGGAGCAGCGGGACCGGCCGCCGGCGAACAAATCGGACGTGTCGCTGCTGTACGAATTGGCCAACAAGCTGCGCTGGGTGGTGGAATTCGATTTAGAAACTGAGAACGGGCCGGCTCACATGAAAACGTTTCGCTACACCTGCCGGGTTGACCAATTGGTTTGCCAGGCCGCTGGGAAAAGCAAAATGGCGGCTAAGAAAACCTGCGCCACTAAAATGCTGGAATTGTTGCGGGACAAACTAGGCGAGGAGGTCTACAATCAGACTGTGGCTATGAAGTCAAAGAGCTACTATGCTAAGGCATTTGACAGTCGCAAGAAGACTAGAAATGTTATTAAAGAGCAGAAGGCCGATCCGCTGTATGGAAATCAGGTGTGCATAATTTAGAGATATTTAATCTATAATCTTCATTAAGTTGAAAAACATCCCCTTTAAGTCTTTTATGATCCTGACTAAATTATGCTGATAAGTCTTTATTAAAAGATCGTCTGTAAAATTTGCCTTCTGAAATCTAAGTGTTCAGATTTTTTTTGAGCCTCTCAAAGAATACCCCCGAAATTACTTTCCTATAAATCACCCGCAAGCCCCAAGAATGCGTTCATGCGTCCCCAAGAATCGCCCCTAAACCCTGTCCAAGAATCGCCCCCCAAACTCTGCCCAAGAATCGCCCCCCAAACCCTGTCCAAGAATCGCCCCAAACCCTGTCCAAGAATCGCCCCCTAACCCTGCCCAAAATCGCCCCCAACCCCTCCCCATGAATCGCCCCCAAACCCTGCCTAAGAATCGCCCCCAAACCCTCCCCATGAATCGCCCCAAACCCTGCCCAAGAATCGCCCCCAAACCCTCCCCATGAATCGCCCCAAACCCTGTCCAAGAATCGCCCCAAACCCTGCCCAAGAATGGCCCCCAAACCCTGCCCAAGAATGGCCCCCAAACCCTGCCCAAGAATGGCCCCCAAACCCTGCCCAAAAATGGCCCCCAAACCCTGCCCAAGAATGGCCCCCAAACCCTGCCCAAGAATGGCCCCCAAACCCTGCCCAAGAATGGCCCCCAAACCCTGCCCAAGAATCGCCCCCAACCCTCCCCAAGAATCGCCCCCAACCCTCCCCAAGAATCGCCCCAAAACCCTGCCCATGAATCATCGCTAAGCCTCGGCCACTAATCGGCGCCAGCTACCCCGACGCCACCCACAGGTGAACCCAATCAGTCGGCTAATCCAGATCACCCAGGCCCGCAAGCAGAAGGACCCGGTCTACTCTCTGGCGCATGACCGGCCCACCCCAGCCGGCTACAGCCGCCACAGGGAATACCACATTGACTGTCATCTGCCCAGCACTGGCGAACGAACCCGGGGCGTCGGGCCCAACAAGAAGTTCGCCAAACGCGTGGCAGCCGAGGCCATGCTGGAGCTCATGGGCTACCGCCGCCCCGATCCGCCGGTGCCGCGCAAATCCGCTCTCAAATCCGCCCCGGCTTCCATTCCAAACTCCGCCGCGGCAACTGCTGACACCGCGTCGGCTGCGTCCGATTCCGCCGCTGTAGCCGCCGCATCCGCCGCGGTTGCCGCTGCCGCCGCCGCCGCTGCCGCCGCATCAGCGGCCGGTAAAAAAGTGGCGATAGCCGCGGCGCGCGGTACACTGGGCGGCGACTCGCTGCCGCCGCTGCCTGAGCACACCGACCTGCCCATGGCAACGCTCGGCCTCATCGCCCGCGAACTGCTCACCGAAGGCCAGTCGCTCACAGCCGAATCTATTAATCCGGGAGCGGCCTGTCTCCGCGGCCGGCATCGACCCAAAGCTCAGCTGCTCTACCTGTGCGAGGCGGCCGGCTGCTCTGTAGAATTCGCCGATTCAGCCAGGCAGCAGGAGCACGGCCGGACTGTGTACAGCTCGCGCGTGCTGGTCGGGGTCAAGGTGAGGGAGCTGACAGCCTCCCAGATCCCCAGGCTAAGCTACCAGTCTGTCAGATCCCCAGGCTAAGCTACCAGCCTCCCAGATCCCCAGGCTAAGCTACCAGACTCCCAGATCCCCAGGCTAAGCTACCAGACTCCCAGATCCCCAGGCTAACCTACCAGCCTCCCAGATCCCCAGGCTAAGCTACCAGCCTCCGAGATCCCCAGGCTAAGCTACCAGCCTCCCAAATCCCCAGGATAAGCTTCCAGCCTCCCAAATCCCCAGGCTAAGCTACCAGCCTCCCAAATCCCCAGGATAAGCTACCAGCCTCCCAAATCCCCAGGATAAGCTTCCAGCCTCCCAAATCCCCAGGATAAGCTTCCAGCCTCCCAAATCCCCAGGATAAGCTTCCAGCCTCCCAAATCCCCAGGATAAGCTTCCAGCCTCCCAGATCCCCAGGCTAAGCTACCAGCCTTTCAGATCCCCAGGCTAAGCTACCTGCGTTCCAAATCCCTAAAATCTCCTGCCTCATCATGCGCCATCATCAGCTGCATCAGCTACTCCGCGCTATTTTGCAGGGCCGCCTGCCGGAATTGAGCGCCGAAAGCGACAGCGTAGAGCGGGCCCACGATGCGGCGGCGTCTCTGGCGCTGGAGAAGCTGGCTGAACTGGCCTTGAATTCTCCAGTGGAGGAGCAGCAGCAGCTGCAGCAGCAAGCAGTGGCTGAAGACTCCAAGCCAGCAAACGAGACTGCCGCATTGGATAAGGAATGTTAACTCGTTAAACAATCAACTATTTAGTAGTGTCCCCTGTCAAAAAGATTACTTTAAAAATAGGATTTATTGGGATCAATGTTTCTAGGAAGAATTTTTCTGTTCTTAAATTTCTTTTCCGTCAAATTAAGCAAAGCCGCATTTTTAATTCTTTTTGCTACTTTTAAGAGCGAGTCTGTATAAATTTTGTTCGTTGATGCAAACAGAAAAGCAATTTTCGGCAAGAGTTAAAAGTACAAAATTATTAAACTAAGATAGCTATCGTCTCCGTTGTTTCTGCCCCAAGCAATTCTTGTTTTATTATTAGTTAGTCTACATAGATGTGGCTTTTTTAATCTTTACATATTAACATTTTCGTGACATGCATAGTTATTGCTGTGTTTTTTTTGTTTGTTTAAAGAACTGTCATTTGTTTCCCAATAGCAGAGTTGAAAGTTATTAAAATCTCAATCTTTGATGACGCAAACTTTTTCGTGTGAATTGCAGTTAGAATGTGTTAATCGCCTGTTACGTCTCACTAATTTTTTTATTATTTGCTATTTATTTTTTCTCTTTAGCTGTTCGCTTAAATGTTTCCTTTTCCTGTCTACTAACAGTAGCTCGAACGCGCATACTTTTAAAATTCTAATAGTAACTTGTATCATTGTGTATATATTATGGATGGAATGTAATTTTTATAGTAATTGCGACTGACAGATTTATTAAATAAATATTGCGTTGTTTGTTTTGCGTTTGACTGAAAAAAATAAACATTATAGTAGTGAATGTGTGATAAATGATAAGAGAATTATTCAGTTAAGTCTTTAAAAAAGTAGATTTATTAGGATATTATATGGCCACTTTTATTTGTTTTTTTTCCGTTAACAGCTTTGCGGCTTAATGTCAAAGCTCATTATTAACGCAAGTTTCAAATAAAGTAGAATGAATTGTACACTTGGCGCTGTATTCGATAGGCCCTGCACAAGAATCGCCTCCCAAGAAGAGTCGAGCAGTGTCCACAACTCTAATTGGGGCACTTAAGTCAGTTCATGAGCACAAAAACAGTCGTCCAGGTGTGCTAGTAGCAGCTTTCAGTTTTGAGAATACACTGAAGTCATATGGGTCAGTGCCTAGCCAGTAGAAGCAGCTGAATCATTTTTTATGCTTCAGAAGCATCCGAGTTGTCTTCGCTATGTGAGGGACAGCATATTCAAATCAACGGTTGTCGCCTCGCCGATTTTATGCCGTTTCATGACTTCCCTACGTCAAAGCATTGGCAAGAATACTTCAATTGAGAATTTAGCAGTCCCAGAAACTTGCTAAGGAAGATTTTCCACAAAACAGATCTCCTTTGAAAATTAATGAAATGACTAGAAACTCGAGACTAATATAAAATGCCTCTTGTTCTTTCGTTTTGTCAGTTTTAAGAGTGATCGGTTCGGTAATCTCAACGCAACGCAGGTGTTTGATCATCCCTGGTACAATGACAGCATTTTCAAACCCTTAATGTACATGCACATCAAAACTTACGCGCTCTCTTATCTGCCAGCTACCCAACCCTGGCGTGTACATTCGCTTGTAGACTATGTACATAGCTGCTCGCCGATCGATAATTCAATTTCAACCACTGCGACTTAAATTGAATAGACAAAATGGCTAAATTAAAAAAGTTAAGCGTACATAAAAAAACGTTTTTATTTCTCAAATTCAGATTAATTAAACAATCAAGCGATCAATTCAGAAAGCTGATTAGAATTTATTATTATTATTAATTAGCGTGGTATAAAAATCATATCAAATTTTTGCAACATAAAGTTTTGATTACACTCGAATTTGTCATAAAAGGTCAGCTTAAATCGCAAGGAACAATATTGTTAAAATAAACCATTAGGATGGAGAAATAGTTACAAATAATGATTGATTTATCGACTGATCTAAATTAGAAAATATGGAAAATGGATGCACTAGAGATACTGTGACTTGATTGTTAGATTGCAAATGAGGATGAGTGCTTCAGTATAGGTTAAATGCAGCGCAAGAAAACAACTTCATCAACATCTGTTGGCAGCCCAGCATTTCACAATTTTTGTAACCAATGAGAAACAATAAATTTTTACATTACGCAGTGTCTTCACGCACCGGTCATTAAGTACTACTAATAAAAATAGACAAGTATGCTGTAAGTGAACGCAGTGTCGGATAAAAATGACGCTTTATATACGTAAAACTGATGGAATAAAAACATTTTGTTTGATCAATATTCATGTCAAACGTCACTCTCAATTATTCGTCCCAAATTGTTCTTTTAACTAAGGGTGGGGCGTGATGGGGCATGTCTCAAAACTTCTCCTCCTGCGTGTGGGACCCGGTGTGAACAAAGAATGGCAAAGGGCTCAGGTCGAGCAACTTTATATCGATGCTAATTATAGTGCTCAATAAAATTCAGGTTAGCTTAGCTGTTATTGCGATATTAGAAAAAAAATCGACCGGATTTACTTTGACCTTCACCGTTTGGTTACGACACTTTGGCGCGAATTTGAAAAATAAAACTGCTTTCTAGGAAATTCATTATTAAATCAAGGACACCTTAAGTAGAAGGACGGGGCACTTCGTTTCTTTAAAAATTTTTGAAGTCCGATTTTCACGAAGGAAGCCAGAAATCACATCAAAAGATGAGATCTGCATCTGCTTCCAATCGAGCGCAATATGTAATTTTATGTTGAAAATCTGCAAATTTCCTATATCCTTAGTGTATTTTTTTCGCAAAAATTGGACTTCAAAAACTTTTCCAAGAAACGAAGTATTCCGTCCTTCTACTTAAGGTGTCCTTGAATTAAATATGGCTACTGTTAACATTATCTGGTTAATTTTGCATTCTTGATAGAGTAAGAATGGCGAAAATACAATCAAGTTTTTAAGTTTTAATTAAATCATAATTTAATGCTAATGCAAGGAAAAATTCACTCAATGAACAACCGTTAAGAGAAATCGTTGCTTCTATCATGCTTCGTTCCGGGCGGATTTCGATCGTCTGGTTCGTTTGCTTAACGTATAGAAAAGGCAGATTGGGGGAGAAGAAACTCGAGGTAGAAATTCGTAGACGCTGATATCGAATGGCAGTTGCTAGCGTAGGATTTGCTATAAGAGCTGAGCCGCTATTGCTGCCGCAGCTGCCGCCGCGATGTACAAAAATTTCAATTCTGCGATGCCAGGCGCGCCATTTCTGCTTCCCGCCTGGACACTTTGCTGCTGCAGTAGCAGTTGCTGCTCCCGTCGCCGCTGTTGCTGCTGCTGCTGCTGCTGGTGATGGAGTAGCTGCTCACTTTTGCTGGGTCTTCTCGGATCCCATTCTGCAGAGTTTTTTTTGGTGCTGGTTTAATTCTCCGCGAGTGCGCGATTCCCGTGCATGCACTTTAATATCTTTTCAGATCTGCCTTCTAATTATTGTACGAGTATTTAAAGAAACAAATACACAATAAGCAGCTAATCCGGCCAATGGTGGGTATAGATAAAATTGTGAATAAAGTACATTGGCGCAGGAATTCGGTGACAGTGCAATAGTGCAGCACAAACAATGGCCGGTGCGTGCAAAGCAAAAAACACACGGCCATGCCTGGCCTGTATCAAATTATCCCAATATGATGGCTGGATTGTTCCAACTCGTCTCAATTTATCTGCCCCACTCAGTGCAAGGGCAATGACAAAGCTCAGACATATGATTGAAGAGCTGGGTTTTTTACTAAGCCTATAGACAGACATACAGGACAAAGTACGAGTTTATTAAGTGCTTCACGGCATTGCAACGCATGAAATGACTTCAGCACGTAAAATGCTGCTAGGAGAGTGGAGTTTAGTGTTGATTGACAGATCTGGCTTCATTGATTGGCGTAGGGTTTTGCTTCTATTATTTTTCATTTGCAGCTGAGTAGCATACTCGAATGCGATGCAACATAGTTGCAAATGAAAAAATGTTTCTATACTCAGTTTGTAACCCATGTTCGAAAAAATCATTCAATTTGTGGGATTATATCACTTTCCTTTTAACTAGTTTGGAAAGGTTCCCCAAACTAATAACGATAAAATTCTACATGCGAGCGTATTTTATATAATCGAATGGTATTATTCCACTGTTTGGCAGATCCAAAGGGATAATCCTCGCTTAGTCCAATCTCGAAGGGATAACTCTTCGCTTAGTCCAATCTCGAAGGGATAATTCCTCGCTTAGTCCAATCTCGAAGGGATAATTCCTCGCTTAGTCCAATCTCGAAGGGATAACTCTTCGCTTAGTCCAATCTCGAAGGGATAATTCCTCGCTTAGTCTAATCTCGAAGGGATAATTCCTCGCTTAGTCCAATCTCGAAGGGATAATTCTTCGCTTAGTCCAATCTCGAAGGGATAATTCCTCGCTTAGTCTAATCTAGAAGGGATAATTCCTCGCTTAGTCTAATCTATAAATGATAATTCCTCGCTTAGTCCAATCTCGAAGGGATAATTCCTCGCTTAGTCCAATCTCGAAGGGATTATTCCTCGCTTAATTTAATCTCGAATGGATAATTCCTTGCTTAGTCCAATTTCGAAGGGATAAATCCTCGCTTAATCTAATCTCGAAGGGATAATTCCTTGCTTAGTCCAATTTCGAAGGGATAATTCCTCGCTTAATCTAATCTCGAAGGGATAATTCCTCGCTTAATTTAATCTCGAAGGGATAATTCCTTGCTTAGTCCAATCTCGAAGGGATAATTCCTCGCTTAATCTAATCTCGAAGGGATAATTCCTCGCTTAGTCCAATCTCGAAGGGATAATTCCTCGCCTAATTTAATCTCGAAGGGATAATTCCTCGCTTAGTCCGATTTCGAAGGGATAATTCCTCGCTTAATATAATCTCGAAGGGATAATTGCTCCCTTCATTTTATCTAGAAGGGATAATCTTAATTTAATCTTTAGGGGATAATTCGTCATTTTTCCTATAATCTGATGGGATAGTTTATATTTCTCAGCGTGATTCCCAATTGAAAAAATCTCACATATTTTAAATTAAATAGAACTATATTTTGTTCATTTGTAATCCTCATCTGAAGCGCCTTACCCAGCACGGTGAGCTGATGGCTGGCGGTCTCCAGAGCTGGCGGCGGTCTCTCGCTCGGCTGTTTCAAACAAATCCAGTCCCCGGCGTGACTGAAGCTGACAGAATAAATGGTGAGCACGCTCACTATCGTGTCGCCGTCCTTCCAGCTCATGCTGACGTCCATGCTGCTGGCGTTGCTGAGCTGCCGCAGGCCCTGATGATACCACTCAACTGAGGCGTCCGGGTTGCTGCGGGCCTCCCGGCTGCGAAACACCGCCGTGCAGGTGAATGAAACGAATTTCTCGCCTTGCAGCACGATTTCGGGTCCGTAGATGTTGACGTCTGTTTGATTGATTTGTTTTATTGAAAAATAAGAGACTCCGTGACATGCTGAAACACCAATAAGAATCATAGCCCCACAGTTGGCAAAACAGTAGTTAACTATCCATATACTATGATTTTATCAGAGGCAGAGGACAATTCGTAGGGAATTCGATTCGAGTTCACGATTTAAACCGTTTTTTAGCTACCAAGGAGGCAAGAAAGCCATTTAAAGCCATATGCTATAAACATCGCTAGAATATCTTCCCAGTACAATGATAAAGTCTTGTAATCCACTTTAATCCCAGGGTGAGCCTCCAGGGCGTCTTGGCGTGCAATAGTTGACTTATTGAGTGTTTGGAGACACTTGGTCTACCTGAATATTCAGTCAACGAAATTGAATTCAAGGTTTCTGACTGTACATGACACCTTTTCAACAGGCCTTCCTTCATTTGCTGCCCTTATAAGTCTTAACATTGCTAAAAATCTCCCGACTAGAACATAGAACCAACCTAACTCTCCTAGAAAGCTAAAAGTACTCATTCAGGTTTAAAAGAAGCCAGATTTGCATTAGCTGATCCAGCCTCCCAGCTAAAATCCTTAATGTAGTCAGCAAAATTTTCTCGCACTAAGCCCCTAAAGTGCCGGTGACTCTCATGTTTCAGAAGTTTTATGCTGTTTACTTCATGGATGGCTGAGCAACACTTACTTTTCATCACTTTGGTTGTTTCAGAGCCGATCACCGCCTCATCTGGTGGGTATTTGAAAAGCAGTCAATATTAAATTGCAAGTTTATTTTAAACCAAAATAATCAATTGTATGAGAAAAGAACTTTCAGTCTTACCGTTCGGCAAATTTTTTGACGATCCTCGCGACGATTTTTTGCTTGAATTTGAGCCAGATTTCTTAGTGTCGCTGCTGCCTGAGCTCTCTGAAATTTGCGTGATTGCTTGCGAGTGCGACAATACCTCTTGCCCCGAATCATGATTCACCCCTTAGATCTTTTTGATAGTGCGACGATACCTCTTGCCCCGAATCATGATTCACCCCTTAGATCTGTCTGATAGCGCGACGATACCTCTTGCCCCGAATCATGATTCACCCCTTAGATCTGTCTGATAGCGCGACGATACCTCTTGCCCCGAATCATGATTCACCCCTTAGATCTTTTTGATAGTGCGACGATACCTCTTGCCCCGAATCATGATTCACCCCTTAGATCTGTCTGATAGCGCGACGATACCTCTTGCCCCGAATCATGATTTACCCCTTAGATCTGTCTGATAGTGCGACGATACCTCTTGCCCCGAATCATGATTCACCCCTTAGATCTGTCGGATAGTGCGACAATGCCTCTTTCCCAAATCATGATTCACTCCTTAAATCGGTTTGAGAGTGCGATCCGAAGAAGACCCGTACCCCAAATCATCAGCATCAATCGTTTACAAGAAATTTCTTACCTCTTACTAAAAGTTGAAATCTTTTTTCTCTTAGTTTTTCCAGCGTGTTCACCTGGCAAAGGTACTCTCCGGAGTCCGCTACCGTGGCACCCTGAATCACCAGGTTCCACTCGTCCGGACTTGAATAATCAATCTTGACGCGCTGATCTGAAGCGAACACCTTGCGACCGATGGTCAGCGGAATGTCTCGGCCATCGTTTTTCATCCACGTGACCTGCGTATTAATTGTATCGTCTCCGACAATAAACATCAATCTAAAAGTTTTCCTAGTTACCCCAACATTTCAATGTTCGCATTACCTCACACATTTCGCTGTACCACGGTCTTCATTACCAAGCTATCACAGTCCTTGTTACGTCACATAAACTCCCCTTCTTCGAGTGTACCCCCTAAAGTTACATGGAGCTCACAGTCTCGGAAGCTGTCCTGTTAGCTCTCAAATATTATACAGAAGTTTTCTAACTAGCAATAAACTACCTGTGACCCGAGCACTATTTCACTCACCCAAAGCGATTTCGTTTTTTAACAGTTTCCTCCAATATTCCTGCAAGGAAACGCAAACCTGCAAGAGGCTTGTTTCTTCACAGCTACGAGGGTAGTTTTGCATATTTTTACCTTGAACAGAAGTGTCCCTTCTTTTTCTAGTCACCCTGTGCCCCCAGAAGTAGCTGTTTCTTAATTTCTTTCCTTATTCATACCACAAAATCCAACCAATTAGTCATCTATAGTTTCCTCATTTCACCAGGCACCATCCAAAATTCCCAAATCACTTTATCTACTTATCTAGCTATGTGACTACAGGCTATATCGTTGAACCTGAGAAAAAATCCCTAAAATTGGAAGTAGGCCAGGAAGGAATTTTTTTCGCAAAACCACAAGCCGAGGTGAAATCGAAGCTCGTTCGAGTGGACCCGACGGCCTCCCCTTCATCCAATTGGCACGGGAAAGTAAAGCCAAGGCGCGTGCGGAAGCAGAGCAGATAATCTATCAACTTCGACCCCCGGTTATCTCCCGGCCCATTAGCGGATTGGGACGTGATTCCCCCCTAGCAACCCAAACCGCGTCCAAACGCACTCTAGAAGCATCCTTGACGATGGAACACTTCAGTTTAACATCTGGTCGGATTTTCGATTATTCGTCACTCTCCCCAACAACGAGTGAACTAGGCGATGGGTTGCCGGGGGAAACTGAAGCGTCGATGACCTTCGAGGGCTTCAGGTCAGACACGGATTCTGGCGTAGATTGTTAGCTCGCTGGTAAGGGGAGAGGTATTGGCTAATGGGCTGAGTCTTATTACGCCAATTATGCATTCTCGTGGGCATTTATGTTCACCAGCACCCGAAATCTCCCCCCCCCTCCAGCTCACCACATGCCTGCCCAGGTTTCGAACAACGCATCGAA